>JADLZL010003202.1:0-309663 GCA_015844335.1 Chrysopogon serrulatus | reverse complement strand
AAGGGAGAAGGAGCCCTAAGTGGTTTTCAGTGCGCTTTAGCCTACCACTTCGGTGCTCCGACCCGGTGTAATTTGCTTTCCAGCTCGGTAATATACGTTTGTTTCCCCGAAACAACAGTTTTGATAGCTAAATCACACTTATTCCAATCCCAACATTTAGCTATCAGTCCCGAGCCATCCATATCCCAAAATCCACCAAGGGAAGAAGAAATTCAACCTTTGGAGGATAATCCTTTTGATGTTGATGTCGGGAAGAGCCTAAACTTCCAGTCTTACAAGAGCCCTTCGAGTGAATATAATTTAAATCCTCTCAAGAAGGAATCTCTTAGAAAGCATCTTCTTTAGGAAGAACTCAAGGATTGTAGGTCTAGTGATGACATAGAAGGAGAATTAAGCCATTTTAAATCCAATTTTATCTTCTCTCTTTCTATGCCCACATTAGATGTCTCATCTCAATCCATCTTTAAACCCATCCTTGACCCCAAAGAATTTCTTGACACTTGTTCTCCTGAGTCTCATGATGACCCTAGAGATCCACTAAGACACTTAGAGCATAGAAATCATGAAGGACTCAAGGATGACCAAGAAGTACGACAACAATGGCTGGAATATAATGGATGGACCATGAAGAAGCCTTAATTGAATCTAGCCTAGGTCTAGATCCAAACTATAAACTTATGACTCATATAAGTTTGGAGGAGGCCATTGATGAGACCAACATGAGAGCCATCAATCCCAAGGAGATCTTGGACAATAACATGATTGATGAATATTATAGGCATGAAATGAAGAATACAATATTTTTGCCTATAGACATTCATATAAAATCACCCTTAGAGTTTGATAAGGAAGATAACATCAATAAGCATGGAAGCTACTCATAAAGACCTCATCAAAGCCATGCTCATATGACACATCTTCTAAATCTCTTGGTCTCTCTACCATGATAACATACGAGATCTTCAACCTCCTCATACATCTTGTCCATAAAAACTTTAAAAGGGTGGTTGTAGATGCATATGTTTATCATAAACATTGCAGATCTCGATGTGTGGATCTTGAAGTAGGTAGATAAAGATTAGTGTTGGAGGGGAAACCACTTCACCATCTTGACACGTGATTCTGAGGTTTCCCAACAATGAGCTTTTATCCTAAGACTAGCAGTTTTGATAGACAACATGAACTGCCCTTATGAATTGAGTAGAGAGATATAATTCTGAAAATATTCCTTTGGGTATCTTTGTCACTAACCTTTCTAGGTCTGAAGCAAGAAGAATGAAGAATGATGGAGCAAGATATGTCCAACCAATTATTATGCAACATCACATCCATCCAAACTTGATCTTGCCTTGTAAGAACTCAAGTGTGGGGGATATGCTTCTCTGAGAAATCATATGCCATGTTGCTGTTCTTGGTTGTCTTTACCTTTAAGCCATGCTCAATTTGCCATATAACAATCATGCTCTTTCATCTCCACTTGAATAAATCTCTATAATGCCTTCATGCTACCTATGCTTGCTATAGTATGCTTAAGGTTTGGAGTATGATCACATATCTTCTAAAATAAGCATGGTGCTTAGTTTAGAGGTGCTAATCCTACTTTCAAAGGCTTTTAAATTAAGCATGATGCTTAGGTTAAAATGCCTTCCTAAATCAAATTAGACATGGTGTCTAGGTTGATTTTTGAACCGAGAGTATGCTCTGGAAGACACTGGATATTTTGTTGGACTAACCCCTACAGGAAACTCTGAAAACCAATCTGGGTAAGTCAAGACATGAATTCAAATCAGAGATGAAGCAAGGCACATGACAAAATCCAATAACTTTGCGTAATGAAGACACAACTCATTTATCATTGATAGAAGGCATAAAACAAAGAGTGAGAAAGAAATCCAAAATGGCAATGAGCAAAAAGATGGCATGACAAAAGGATGAGAAGAAAAGAGCATCATCTAGGAAACAAGAGGCACTATGAACAGCTCAAGATGTGAGGCTGACCAGAGAAGGAAAGCATCGAGCCAATGGAAAGGACCATCACGAGTCATCTACTCCTTATCACATGGTGTCATCATGCTCCAATGATGGAGATAACATCCAAAGGTAAATGGTCACTACTTAAGAAAGCTTTTCCTTGATTTTGGTATGAACATAAATAAAGAACTTAACATGTTTGAGTAACAATTATCCATGATCAATCCTGATTAACTCAACATGTCTAGTTCTTTAAACTTGTTCATAGCATCACTTTCTTGAACCCATAGTCTTAACCAACTGAGCTGAAAAGTTGCACATCTTATGCTTGGAAGATGATAGTCATGATCATGTAACCGACACATCATGTATTGATAGACAATCCTTCCTTCGGTTAAGCTTTTCAACTCTTGCAGCCTGATGAACTTAAATGTTACATCCTTGCTCAACCTTCTAAACCTGCCACTCATGTGGAGATTGAACAATGCACGTAATATCAACTCCATGTTGTTCAATATGACTAAGGATTAGAGAACTTGAATAGAAGTTTTAGTTCTGTTGGTGTTTTCCCACCAATAGAACCCATGCACTTGATCTCTACCTTGTCTCCATAAGCAGGACACACTTTAATCCGAGTGTTGGGGAGTCAATTCCCTACCTTATTCATGTGAAGATCCTAGACCTGTCAAAGCAAAATCAAAACTCAAAACCAAGATAGGTTTGGTAGAAGAAGGTGACACATCATAAAGGGCATCATCATAGAAATCTTTGTCTTCACCGAAAGAGCTAGCTTGGAGAAAAAGCACTCCCATGTATGCAACCAAAGAAACCCCATGTCATGATAACACTGGAGGAATTAACAAGAAGGGAGATGTCCTGTCTAGAGGACTTTAAATTCCGAACCCTTGCCATGAGGTAACATCAGTAGTTATCCATATTTACATTCTTGCATTGCATGTATTATTTTCTCGTTAGCATGTTTACTTTTCCGCATTAGCATTGCATTGAAAAAAATAAATATGCATTCATCTTATTAGATAATTCATGCAGCATAAAACTTGAGGTCCCATGTGATCAGTTCTATGGTGCATAAAAGCCCATAGGAGTCTTCACCGTGGTGGCATAAAAATAACAAAAATAATCATGCATACATGTTTTCTTTCCTGCATAATAAAAATAGAAAATCCAAAAACACTATATGAACGTCCTGCTAGAATTCTGCTACATTACAAATATCTTAAAACCTCCACAAAAACCAATCCTCGAAATGGCTAACCACTAACTGATTATCCTAATCTGTTCCATAAGTTTTGGTGTTTTGTGAGATGTTTGCTGCAGGATGACTCCAAGAGCTAGTCCACCTAGGAATCTTCATCGACCACTCGAAGTACACCTCCCCAACACGCAACTAATCACTATGTGGAGGAAGCAACTTCTTGTTAGATGAGATTGAGATTCCTAGCTACACTTGTTTTTGTAAGCATGAGCTCCACCGTGAGGACTACTCAGCTTTCAATGCGCAACCACGACAACAACCAGCTTGGGGGAAGGCATCCCCTAGGTACCCAGCTAAATGTACCTATGCGATTATCGAGTCAATCATAGAGTCTTGAAAAATACCAAAAATATATAGGCACATGAAGGTCCATGTTTGTAGTCTTTAGAGTCTTATACAATATGAGTCTTAAAAATGTAAAACCAAATAAAAATGTTAGTATAGATATGAGTCAATAAATAGGCAAGCCCTGGAGATGACCTTTAAAAGATAAAAATGATGAAAAGCTGCTCTGTCATAACACCTTTAAAGTGCCTAGTTTTTAGAAATAAGTTTTCCTGAGTTTTGGCTTTAACTGTTTTGACATGAAGATTTGCTCTGCGCCTAAAACTTATGGGTTGCATATACTTGAACTAAGTCTAGGTAACTTGATTGATCTGATTGAGAAGGTCTGAGCTGCTATCTATCTTATTCTGAGGGACACTAAAGTTCTGGAGATTTATCTTTTGAAAAATGCAAAATCATGATGAGTTCCTATATGACAAAGCTTATATTCCCACTAGAGCTAAACATGATGAGATAGGCTAGCTAAACTTTCACATACATGCTACTTGTCTTGTATTGAGTTTTGTCAACCTTTGTGACCCTTGTGAGAGATTTGTCATACTCTTGAATTAAGATCCACTTACACTCCACCTTCATATGCACTACTCTACACTGGAGTAGGCGCAACAACATGCCATTCCATGTACACCCATCAAAAAATGTTTTGCTCCCATATTAGGAGAGAACACCAAAAATAGTTCCATTAGGATAGCCACCCAATAAATGCTCTAAGTTCTTGATTGCTATCTCTTAAAAAATCTTTAGTGCCAAAATGGGGTGTTATGAGCTATGCAAAAGTTATCTTGAAAAAAAAGAGAAGAGAAAAAAATAAGGGAGTTGAAAAAATGGACAAGTGTTCTTTCTTTGTAGATATTGGAGCTGTGGTATGCTTTTTCTCTTCACTCTTCTAGCTCAGATAGTTTCATTTATCTCTTTTTTCCGGCTAGGTGGAGATCCATGTTCCATTTCTTTATCGCCCAATGGGCCTTAAACTCTAATTCTACTGGCAGATGGCATGTTTTTCCATACACCAGCTGGTATGGTGACATGCCTATGGGCGTCTTGTATGCTGTTTGGTATGCCCATAGTGCATCATGCAACTGGTATTTCCATTTCTTCCCCATCTCATCTACGGTCTTCTGCAGAATGTTCTTGATCTGCTTGTTTGACGTTTTAGCTTGACCGCTTATTTGGGGATGGTATGGAGTTGCCATGTTGTGCTTGACTCCATATTCTGCCAGGAATCTTCTAAAGGATTTGTCGATGAAGTGTGACCCTCCGTCACTTATGAACATTCGGGGCATTCCAAACCGTGGAAATATCACTTCATAGAATATCTTTTTGGAGTGCTTGGAATCAGCAGATCGGCAGGTCAGTGCTTCTACCCACTTAGACACATAGTCCACTGCTACTAAGATGTATTTGGCATCTTCAGACTTTGGGAATGGTCACATAAAGTCGATTCCCTAAACGTCAAACAATTCCACTTGGAGGTTGTTCATGAGTGGCATTGCATCCCGAGTGTTGATGTTCCCATGCTTCTGGCATCTGGCACATCTTCTGACAAATTCTTTTGTATCTTGGTACATTGTTGGCCAGAAAAAGCCGCTTTGCCAGATCTTGGCATGTGTACGGAATGCGCCATAGTGTCCTCCATAGGGCGATGCATGACATCTGTCTATGATCTTTGTGGCTTCAACCACGGGGACACATCTCCGTAACAGTCCATCAGCATAGACTCAGTAGAGGTATGGGTCATCCCACAAATGGGAACGACTTTGATGCTTGAGTTTCCTCTTATCTTCCCCTGGTGCAACATATCCTGCAACTATATAGTTCACAATGTTTGCATACCATGGGTTCAAGTGGGTTACCATGAGGAGGGTGTCATCCCTAAGATAGTCATTAATGGGCAACTCATGTGTATCTCTATGATGAAGCCTAGACAAATGATCAGCTACCGAGTTATCTACTCCCTTTTTATCTCGTATTTTTATATCAAACTCTTGGAGTAGAAGAATCCATCGAATTAGATAAGGTTTAGCGTCTTTCTTAGTGAGGAGGTATTTAAGAGAGGCATGGTCCATATAAACAATTACCCTTGCCCCCACTTAGTAAGATCTAAACTTGTCTATCGTAAAGACAACAACCAAACAACTCCTCAATTGTGGCATAATTCAGCTATGCCCCTGACAAAGTTTTGCTAGCGTAGGATATAGCATAATGCTTTTTATCCTTTGTTTGGCCCAAAACGGCTCCAACAGTGAAATTGCTAGCATCGCACATGATTTCAAAGGGCAACTTCCAATCGGGTGGTTGGATGATTGGAGCTGAAATGGGTGCCTTTTTCAAGATTTGAAAGGTTTTACCATAGATGGTGAAGTCATCCATGAATACCTCCATGATTTTCTCAATCATGTTGGAGAAAATAGACATCATGCACCGTTGGAAAGAAGCTGGAGCATTGCATAAACCGAACGACATACGTTGGTATGCGTAAGTTCCATATGGGCATGTGAAGGTAGTCTTACTCTGGTCATCGGGGTGGATCGGGATTTGATGATACCCAGAATACCCGTCAAGGAAACAGAAGAAGGAATGGTTCACGAGGCGTTCTAACATTTCATCAATGAACGGCAATGGGAAATGATCCTTCTTAGTGGCCTTGTTGAGTTTCCAGTAGTCAATGCACATCCGCCACCCGGTCACAGTTCGTTGAGGGATAAGTTCATTCTTTTCATTCTCAACGACTGTCATCCCTCCTTTCTTCGGCACTACTTGGACAAGGCTAATCCACTCACTATATGGCACGGGATAAATAATCCTAGTGTGCAATAGCTTAAGGACATCTTTCTTAACAACCTCTCGCATAGCGTTGTTAAGTCTCCATTGGGGTTCCCTCGATGGTGATGAACTAGGATCGATAGGGATACGATGAGTACAGAGAGTGGGACTAATCCCTTTGAGGTCCTTGAGTGAGTAGCCTATAGCTGATATATGTCTTTCTAGGACAGCGACAAGTTCATAGGTTTCTTAATCAGATAGCTTGTCACTTATGATGATAGGAGTTTCTTGGTTATCGTTTAGAAAGACATATTTTAGGCCAGAAGGGAGGGGTTTTAGTTCAATTGAGGGTTGTGATGGCATTTTGGTTTTGTCTAGTTTGATAGGCTCTGCCAGTTCTTCTTCTAGAGTGAAGTGTTCGTCATCAAGAGCTGGTTGGGCCATATCTTCTAGAGAAGCCATCAAGACCTCCTCAATAGGGTCTTGTTTGGGCTTGGGTTCTACTATCACGTTGTTTGATCGTGCAAGTGAAACAGCGATAGGAGAATTTCCAAGTTTTAAATTCAAGAGACCATGTTTTGGTCTTTCCTTAAAGATTGTCCCTAAGGGTCAAACCAACCAAAAGGGACATATCTGAGATGTCATAGATGTGGAAATCTAGATAATACTCAGAATCTCTTATGCGTAAAGGAATAGACCTTATGACCCCATGACTTTCAAGAGTAATCCCCGAAGGAATTCTCAAAAGCTTATGAGATGGGATCAATGACTCGTTGGGGCAAATTCTTTTAGTCAAAGCTTTTGAAAGAATATTCATCCCCACGGTCAGACAATAGTGAGCCTCTATGATGGTTTCCTTAAGGATGCAATGTAGAATATCTGATGGGGCAATGATTCGAGCTACCTCGGTGGATAACTCCGTTTCTGCCAACCACTCATGACTCATAATAGCCGAGAGTCCTTTGATATGTTCTACAAGGAAAGGTTCATTTTGTGGACCATCATCTACAGTTGGTGCAAAGTGCACCAAAGGTCTCACTTGTACCGGTAAATTCAAGGCATTCCCAAAATCTTCAAAGAGATCTTCCCCAAATTCAAAGGGGAATGATGAAGGATGAGGTTCGTCATCTTCTAGAGTGTGGTGTGTTCCCTTAATAGGAGGTTCTATGGCAACTAAATCATGAGAGGAATTTGAAGGAATTTTAGATTCGGTTGCAAAAACCTCCTCTTGTTGGTCAGAGCTTGACTCAACTTCTTTAGGAAATTCGTCATATATGTTGGTGTAAGGGGTGTTTTCTAGGATTCTCTCAAGAATGGCTCTCCCCTCACTAATGGTTTTGTGTGTGAACGAGCCTCCAGAAGATATGTCTAACTGGAGAGTAGCTTCTTTGCTAAGACCAAGGTGAAAGTGATGTAGAAGGACATGGTCAGGCAAAGAAAGGTTTGGGCCAGCATTGATAAGATTGGTGAACCTAGCCTAGGCTGCTCCTAGAGTCTCCTTCTCCTTTTGTTGAAAGGTCAGAATTTCTATTCGAAGGGCAGCAATTCGAGAAAGGGGAAAGAAAGCAAGACAAAATTTGTCTCAAAGTTCTTCCCAATTTCCGTTTACTCCACCTACGGTATGAGCATACCATTGTTTCGCATTACCCAAAAGGGAGAATGGAAACAATTTCCATTTAATGGTCTCATGTGTCATACCAGAAATATTCAGGCAAGAACACAATTGCTCAAATTCCCAAAGGTGGGATTTTCATCTTCGTGCCCGGAGAAGGATTGCTCCCGAACCATGGCTATAAAGCTAGGGCGGAGTTCATAGCTAGAAGTTGTGATTGGCTTCGACGATTGTGGTGGCTCTAAGAACTCACCCTTTGGAGCAGAAAATTTATGGATAGGAGTGGAATCCATGTGATAACGGTGGTGGTTAGATAAAAGTGGTGGTGGTAAAAAGAAAAAGGATACACGAACGACTTGGTTCGATTCTAGAACAGCTACCGTTCTCCGGCAACGGCACTAGAAATCTTGTTGGTATTTGTTAACGCAAATAGATAAATCTGCAAGCGCACGGATACCGCTGCCGAATTCCTAGCTTTCACCCGGATTTCAGTGAACTAGAAAGGATCAAGGTCGTCCAAAGAATAACTATTTTTGGTGGGTAGAGAGAGGTTTTCTAAGGTTCTTCTAAGACAACTAGTTGACCAAGGCTTACTAAACTTCACTTACTTCGGAGCAGCGGTTCCTTTCTGACTATCAAAAAGACTAGGAAGCGGTAGTCGGGGTCAGGCCGCCAAAACCTCTACGAAAACACCAACCCAAACGTGGTGGAATACAAAGGCCTAGTCAGAGCTGTCACCTCTGGGGCTACCACAACTATCTGTGGGGCTGGACACAAACTCAGGTAAACTCTATCCTAGACACCACGCCTACGCTAGCGATTACTACTCTAATCCGACACCTGGACTAGAGCACTCGGTCGAGCGGAGATCCTGTAAGTAAAGTAAAGCGAGAACTAAATTTAATCAACTAGAAATATTAAAATTACCAAAAAAAGAACCTGGATATTACTCGGATGAGTTGTCTCCGTAGAGGTACAAGAGTCGAGGAGGGGCCGACACCTCCGGACCTCCTACGCTCCTACTCGGGACACCGAGTACAAGAAGGAGAGGAAACCTACAGCTCTGGATTCCTCCTCCACTCTCTTCTCTCTCCTCTCTTCCCTCTTTTCTATACTACAACTAGGTGGAGAACACCTAGAGGGATACTACTACTAAGGATAGGAAGGATTGCTCAAGTGTAGAATGATTACAAATGGAGGAGGGGGTCCCTTTTTATAGTGGAGAGGAGAGGGTAGATGCTAGGAATATTCCTAGGAATTAAATTGGCACCTCCAGCCCATGCAACCGACCTCCTGTAGTCGGTACTTTACTCCCCCACCGCCTTGTAGTGAAAACCGGTGAAGAACCGTCCATTAAGGCCCTGAACCGGAGGTGAACCGCAAAAAACCGGGCGCTGATAGCTTTTCTAGGGAGAAAATGGCCTTCCTGGCCGATTGGGCCGGCCGGATCAGGCGGCCCAGATGTGCACAGCAGCGGGCGAAGCCGCCACCGCCTCGGGGGGCCAATCGGCGCCCGCCACATGTCCAGCGGACCGGGCCGAGCGCCCCCCGCACCTGCACTCTGCTGGTGCGCGCGTGCCCGCGTGTGGGCCGTGTTGGGCCAGTGTCGCCGCCTAGTTGGTGGGCGGGGGCGCCGCCTCCCACCGGCCGAGCGCGCACTCCTCCGCATGGTGGAGGGCTGCCGGGCCACGTGGCCGCCCCGATTGGCCAGCTCCTTATGCCGGTTGGGGTGAGGGGGGCAGGCCGGCAATGACTCGCCACCGTGGGGCCCGCCCTGCCCCTCTGTCTGCCTTCTTCTTTGCATGGCGCCAGCGGGAGTGCTGACATCAGCGATGATGTCAGCACTCCTTTTAAATTTCAAATTTCAATATCTTTTTATTACGAACTCCAAAAATATCAAACAATATATCCGTTTCGATCAGTGCGATGAACTCTATGCAGTGGTGGACTTGGTTTCCTGATTTGAAATACTTTTTCTTGGTGATAAATTAAATTCCCTGCAAAACTTGTGAGAGAAACAAAACTCGTGGAACCTTGTTAGAAATAAACTCTATACTAGTGTTTATGTTATATTTCATGTCATTTTATGTTGATTTGGCGGCTATAAAATATGAGTTAAGAGCCACCAACAGTCCTATTACACTTCGACTGTGTGGATTTTCCCTTCGTGGAAAATCGGGTCATTTCAATCGCAAATTACACATTTAGCTTCTACTCTGTCTACCACTAACCTTGAGCAGGTAAAAGGAATATCGACTAGAGGAGGTAAGTCTACACATGATCCACCTTACCCAAAAGAGGCACGTAGACCATCACATTTAGTGCAGGTAGAAGAAGTTGAGAAGGATAACAGAGAAGAAGAAGTTGAACCACAAGAGCAAGAATTAACTCAAGACTTTCATGACACTGCTATCCTACCATTTCAACGCAGAAAGAGGAGAGTTAAAACGGATGATCAATTCGGTAAGTTTGTAGAGGTATTTCAGAAATTATATGTCAACATCCCGTTGTTAGATGCCATGTAGGTGCCTACATACGTGAAGTACCTTCAAACCATCCTCAACAACAAGGGACCACTACCTTCTACTGAAGTCGTCAAGCTAACGGAGGAGTGTAGCGAGGCAATTCTGAGTTCTCCTGCCAAGAAGGATCCAGTGTGCCCAACTATAGATTGTTCAATAGGAAACCAGATATTCGACAATGCCTTATGTGATCTTGGAGCAAGCGTCAGCGTTATGCCCAAGACAGTCTTCGACAAGCTCAACTATTCTACGCTCACGCCAACTTCGATGTGTCTGCAACTAGCTGACCAGTCGGTCCGCTACCCTGCAGGGACTGCAGAAAATATTCTGGTAAAAATCTGTAACTTTTTTGTTCCTGTAGATTTTGTAGTACTTGATATGCAGGAAGAGAGGAGGATACCTCTTATTCTCAGGCGACCATTCCTAAACACTGCAAATGAAACTATCAACGTTGGAGCTGGAGAAATCACATTCACCATCAATGGACAAGAAGAGCGGTTCGCATTCAAGCCAAGACTCGAACAATGTTAAACTTTGAAGTATCATGAAGAACAAGATGTAGCAACTTCTCCAATGACGGAGGTCAATCATGAAGAATAATTTCAACTGGAAAAGTCTAGGTCGGTGGACTTAAAACCCCGAACCTTCACCGGAAGGTAACTTCGGTACTTATTAGCAATTCAATTATCATATTAAAACTACCATATTTATTTTTCCTATAAGTTGCATTATTAAAAAATAATAATAAAAATAAGCATGTCATAAGTAAAGCCTAAACCCCATGTGAATACTACTAATGAAGCGTAAAACCCCCGTCAGTGAAATTTACTATGGTAGCAGAAAATTATAAAAAGGCCATCACTAGAATACTAATTTTCCATAGATTCATAAAAGTAATTTAGTTTATCATTCTTGTGTCATTATACGGTATAAATATGGATGACATGTGGGACCCATAAGCATCACACCAATGTCACTTCACGTCACATCACCCACCATCAGTCACCACCATCCAAACATTCAAATTATCACACTCACATGCATGAACCCTCTCCACACTTTTCTGCCACCGAAAGCATCTCCTAGGGAGTAGCCAACTGATCACACACATGCAAATGTTGACATTCTTCAAAGTGGAGGGCCAGAAGACACAAGGTGGGGCTGGCCGGCCCCACAACCACGCCGGCCGGCGCCCTTCCCCCTTTCTCTGCTTCCCATTTCACTCAATCACTCACTTACTCATTTGCATACCAGAGAGCTCTATTCTTCCTCATTTTCAAAATATGACACTTCAATCCCTCAATTCCACCATTAATTAGCAAGAAAAAGAGAAAAAGAAGAGAGTGAAGTACAAGTTCATCAAGTGGAATCCCTCTCTCCCTTCTCTTTGATTTGCTAATCCTAATCCTTTTTCAAGTTCTTGTGTTCTTGTTTGTTCTTGCCATGTTCTTTGTGTTCTTCATTCAACAGGCAAGATGAGCAAGAAGGGATGGTTGAGCAACGTGAAGAATGCCACCAAGAACGCTCTTACCTTCTGCACCACACGAAGCCGGACATCATCTCGAGCACCATCCTTCGTGAGCTCTAGAATGGACGTCGATCTTCCGTCACCCTTCGAGTATGACAACCCTTCATCCTCTTCCGTGGGGAAGAGAGATATGAATTAATGGACATCACCCAAATTTCATTACCACTTAGGCCACAAACTGAAAATATTCAATGTGATTAAGCATAAAGAATTTACACATACTCCAATGTTTGATGCCGCTTTGCTCCTCAAAACCAGAATGGATTCTAAGTTTGAGCTCATATTTAGAAATATTGGATGGGAAGGTGCATGGCAAGTCACTGAGCAGGGTAGCAAACTACTCACTATAGAATTTATTAGCACCCTAGACTTTGATAATGATGATGTTAATTTTAGAATGTTTAATAAACCTTTCACTCTCTCATGGAAAACCCTTAGCGTGGCACTAGGATTTGCGCCCCAGTGTGTAGTTAATATAGCAGAAGTTCTCCAAGATTTTAATAAAGATGATTTTTGGGAGAGCATCACTGCAAAGAAACCAGAACAAAAACAGAAATACACCACTGAAGAAGTCCAGCATCCTACACTAAGATTCATGCTTAAATGGCTAGCTTTTACATTTTTTCCTAAAGAGGAATTAAATACTATAAGATAGGATGAATTGCATTTATTGTATATCATGATTAAAAAGAGAAAAGTATCACCTGTGAAAATGATGTTGAATTATTGGAGAACTGTTCCTTTTATGAGAAAATGCAGTATTTCTTTTACTTCCTGGATTACACATTTAGCTACAGGGCTAGGACTGTTACAGCATGCTACACTTACTTTTATCTCTGAAGCCCATAGAATTATTGACTATGATTTTTTTCTTTCGTGCTCACATGCTGAAACACCAAAATAACAAAATAGTAATGATTTATAAAAACTATCCGAATGAGTACGAGCTGCCTAACAGGGAGTTAGAACTTTATTCTGTTAAGAACTTCATTTTTTAAGATAGTAGAGCTAATATTGGCAGGTGTCCGTCAGCACGTATCAGCAGGGCACCAAAGACTCACTACACTGGAGCTGACCCGACACCGTCTGGGTCGGCTTATTTTCATTTTACTAACATTGATGAGCCAGGAGCGTCGCAAGAGCCACATCAGTCATGGTCCACCCATGCAGGATGGGGGAACCAACCTACATATCAACAAGGAGAGTCATCCACAGCATTAGGGTGGGGTACATTCCCCACAGAGGAGCCAGATAATACAGCAAATGATTTTTAGAGAGGCCGCACATCTTTTTCTGTGCGAGGGAATACGGACTTCACCAGAGGTGGACTGTACCCGTTCTACGCACCGCCCGAAGATAACTACAACCGGCCACCTGAGGAGTATTTTTCGGCTCCCAGTAATGATTTTCCAGCTTTATCTACTCGCATCACTAACATTGAGCAGGGACAGTATGCGATGAACGACACCTTGCACCAACACGAGCAATGGCAACACAAGGATGATAACAGATTCCACCAGCAGGAATAGTGGCAGCACCGCGCCAACTAGCAGTTCGAGCGGATACATTAGGAGCAGCACCAGACACAGAGCGGACTGGAGTACTTGATACATCAATTAGAATTTTCACCGCCGCATCCACCACAGTATTGAGCACGGTAACATCTAGCTTGGGGGAGAGCCCCGCTAGGTGAGTACCCCTCACCTTTGTATATACTGTACCATTTATTTGCAGCATTTATTTCATTATTTATTTAAGTCTTTAATTTTGTCAATTTTAATATTGCAAAAAAATGAAAATGAGAAAAATCCAAAAATAGAGTGTTTAATTAAAATTTGCCTTAATTTTGCATTAAATTTATCTTTAGAGTAAGTAGAACTTGAACCTAGAGAAAAATAAAAAAAGATTAAATTGTTTAAATATAATTTCTTGCAATCACTTAGCATTTAAATTTAAAATTCTCCTGCGAATTATATGAAGTTTATCTACCATGATAATTTATTCTAAAACTTTATATCTATGGGTAGCATAAGACTTTAGATTAAATCTAAGTAAGTGACGGATATGATATAAAAAGGTTTGAGTTGCTATTTATCTCATTCTGAGTGATATCTAAGCTCCAAACACTTTAAAATTTAAAATCAAACAAATTGCACATGCACAAAAAAGGGTTTTGCTCTATGTAAAAATTCTCTCTTAGAAGTCTAAAAGAGAGTGTGGGCTATAAAATTAAAAGATGCCATACCAAAGAAGTATGAGCCTAAAAGATGCCATATCAAAAGGGTATTTGTCAAATAAAAGAAAGAGAGTAAAACAAGGGGTGCAAAGACACCCCCTGAGAGAAAAAAATGGGTACAAAAAATATCTGCTGGGAAGATAGTCCGCACTTCTCAGAAAGATAGAAAAGAGAGGATATTGCATAGGAGTTTGAAAATAAAATTTTATCACTCGCACATTCAGTCATGATGTATAACTTAGTAGTCCTCTATAATCTTATTAGTAGACTCTCATTATTTTTAGAATAATAATATATATATTTATTCAAAACAAACTCTAGAGCAATGATTGAAACAAAAGGATGAGAAATATAGTGCTTGCTTGATTATTCTATCCTTCAATCACCCAAGATTTAATTAAAGTTTGAAAAGCCTCACGATTGAAAAGAATAAGAATAAGTTTGAAAGGGTAGACTAATGAATTTTAATCTAAAAGAATTTTAGATTAATTGCTTGAGTACTTGTTAGAAGTTATACATATGAAACTCTGAATAAATTATTTCAAGTCAACTTTGCTAAGGGACTAGCAACGACTTAGCTTGGGGGTATTGTTGACGGTCATTAAGTACCAATTTTATACCGTCAACTATTACTTAAAAGGACCAATAATAGAAACATAGGGGTTATTACTGACAAATTCCACGAGTTTTGTTGAATTGTCTGTTTTCTAGGCAACGATCATTATCAGGACGTGGGAAGGATCTAGAAGGCACCTGAAGGAACGGGACCCGCATAAGCCACCAGGTGGGGCCGGCCGGCCCCACCCCTGCGCCGGCCGGCCCCCTACTAGGGTTTCATGCCGCCATTTTCTGGAAGCTTCCTCCACTGCCTCCGAGGTGTCATCTTAGCCCCTGGTTAAGTCGGTTTGATCCAACGGCGCACGTTCATCCTATCGGGCTATAAATAAAGAGGCAGACCCCCCTCCCGAAGAGAACCAATTCCTCCTGCTTCATTTATCAAGAATAGACAGAAGTTATGGTTTCTAGAGATAGAAGTAGAGCTCTAGTTCTTCAAGTTCTTTGTTTAGGCGTCTAGCAAGGTTCAAGTAGAGTTGGGCGCTACGCTTGGGATTCTAGATCTGTTCGTCTAGAGATCGGTAATTTTATCTTGTATCTCATTTATGACTTTGCTCTATTTTAATATATTGCTACTTATTCAGTTCTTACTTTATTCTAGTTGCATATTCAATATAGTTGTGATTGATGATGATTATTGTCATATGATCGTAAAGCGCTAATTCAGTACTCGAGTAAGTTAGGTGGTATGTATTATGTAGACGTGGTGTCTAGATATATTACGTACCTATGGAGGCACCCTGACATGTCGGGTCGTATGGTAGTCCGCGCAGGTGACAGCTGCGTTGGTTCCTCTGTAGTCCTCCCCCCCGTACGTAGGACTAGCAGAGCGCGGTCGCGAAGGAGGTGACCCTTGTGTCTTAATATCCTCATTAGATGATGCTCCTTGTGATGTTTTCTAAGTTGGTTCTACTATAGATGAAAATGTGTAATATGGCGTAGGCTGCAGACTTTGTATTTAGTAATTACATAGGTTTCCTTTACTTTAGCCGAATCTCGAGATTGTCTTACTACATTAGTGAGTCTCTATATTCTATCTTTGCAATACCATTTATTTCATTTACTCAGTTATCATTTATCATACTATTATTGATGTATTATTGCTAAAGCATTAGAGTAACTGGCTATCATAGGTCTGCACATTTATTACTAGAGTTCATTATCTTTTTAATCCCCACAGTTGCTCATCCTAATGAATGGAATGTCTATTTATCCTTTTGGCATAAAACAAATCAACGATACTCAAAATACTTATTAGGTGAAGTGCTACAATAGAAGAATTATCTATGCGCTTGCGGATATATTCTATAGTATTATTTTCGAGTCATTGCGTGTAGATTATTTTACCCTTGGTTTTTGGCATCATGTTAGGGATGACAACTTAACGTGAAGTGATTTAACACTATATCAACAACAATAATAACGGGCATCGCAAACAAAATAACATCGGATGGAATAATAAACCCCGCCAACAAGGAGGTAATTCGAACTATAATTCCAATTACAGTTCGAATCAACCATCTTTGAAAGACTTGGTACTAGGCAACAACTAAAATTAATGAAATTCTAAATAAAAAATTATCCTTTAATGATAAAATGTTCAAAAATATAAATGCTAAAATAGAAAACCTTTCCTTCCAGTTAAAATCGACTAAGCTATAATAAAATGATAGAAACCCAGTTAGCTCAAATAGCTGCCGCTATCCCTGTCGATCAAACGTGACGGATCCCAGGGCAACTTGAGAATCCTCCCTGTTGACGGCTGTTAATTACCAAATCTATAGGACAACCAAACACCAAAGAGGGTACATTTGAGATCACCAGCGTAGGAATAGGGGGTTACACTAACCAAAATTCCATGATTTTTGGTGTTTCACTGTTTTTGCAGGTGAATAACGGAAAAGACGCAATCCTAGAAGCATATCGAAGCGTAGAATGCACAAATGGACGGCACGGTAACACAGGAACATTCTAGAAGAGACCAGAAGGCAGTGCACCGAAGCGGAGAGCCGAAGGCCACTAGGCCAGACCGACTAGTCTGGGCCTGGACCGGCCGGTCTGGGCTTGACCCTGCTCGCGGCCCGCTTTGACCCATGTTGCTCCACCGCCTTTAAGGATAGATCTCAGTCGTCCGCCAATGTCGGTTTGATCCGATGGCTCATGTCCACTCCACCGGGCTATAAAAGGAGGGCAGGACCCCCCAGGAGTTGAGCCAAAGAAACCCTAATTCATTATTTTCTCTCTCAGATACAGCGAATGGTTTCATCCTCAGAGAATTAGATAAGAACTCCAACACTTCAAGTTCTAGTTAGGCATTAGCTAGCAAGGTTTCAGTAGAGTTGAGCTACGCTTAGGATTCTAGAGTCGTCATCCAGGAGGCTGGTATAGCTTTGTATCCCTCTCTTTATTATGACATTGTTCTTAATTATTATGTTTTAGTTTATTAAGTTCCTAGTTTATTCTAGTGCTTTGCTTGATATAGTATTGATTGATGATGAACTATCTCATATGATCATAAAGCGCTTAGCTCATTACTCGAGTGGGTTAAGTGGTAGATATTATGTAAGCGTGGTGCTTAGATATGCTCTACCTATGAATGCACCTTGTAGGCCGGGTTTGGTGGTAGATCGCGGGTGTGACATTCCTGTTGAGTCCTATGTATTCCGCCCCCCTTTATAAGACTAGCAGAACATGGTTACGAAGGAGGAGCGTGCTATGTTCACAAACCTCCCTAGTGATGTTCATTGTGGGTACTTTAGAGTCATCAATACTATAGACAAAAGTAATGTACTGAATTAGATGTAAAGACTTAGTAAATCTAACACTACATAGGAATTCAATCTCTTAACTAATCTCATGTTTTTGCCTTGCTACATTAGAGAGTTTCTATTTCTATCTCTGAGTGATTTATCATTGCCCTACACATATAATATATATATCTATTTGGCTTACCCCTGTATAAGTATGTCCTTGTCATGTTGATTCTATCTAAGTATGTATACACATCAATATTCTCTAGTTGTCCTTTCCCATGGGATTAAATAAATACGACAATTGGGTTGACTCCCAATAAAATGCTACAATAGTATTTCATCTGTGCGCTTGCGGATACACATTTATATTTATATTTAGAAATAGTTCATGATTTAATACCACACCTCTTGATGCCACTACTGGGGATGACAACCCAGTGTTTTACATGGTGACGTTAAGAGGTGTCAACAATCATTTTTGGCGCCGTTGCCGGGGAAAGGCTAAGCTATAAAGAGATATTAGGAATTATGACTAGGTACCTCTACTTAAGCAGGCTTACCCTTGTTTGTCTTTGTTTATATCATAAACAGGGTACTGCAGGATTGGTCTTGATTCGTCATCATCTTACATCAATTACAATCAAACCAATCAAGAGGCAGCTTCATACCAGTTTCTAAGCCATGGCTGACAAGACTCTGTGAGAGTTCTTTGCTCCAAGTACGAAGGACATTCGCACTGGACCAATACTTCCAACCAACAATCTTGAGTTTGAGCTCAAGCCAAGTCTCATCAACATGGTGCAAGCTACCCCATTCAGTGGAAAGACAAGTGAAGATGCTAGTGCTCATCTTCAGAATTTTCTAGAGATTGGTAGCACACTCATCATCAAGAATGTTGCTCAAGACATCATACTTCTTCGTCTATTCCTGTTCTCGTTAACTGGGGAAAATGAAGCAGTGGTTCTATGCAAATCAAGAAAATATCAAGATATGGGCAGATTGTTCAAAGGTCTTTCAAGAGAGATTCTTCCCTTCAGGCAAGACCAGTGCCTTAAGAGAGAAGATTACTGGTTTCCAACAGCAGAGAGACGAACCTATTTCAGAGGCATGGGAACGCTTTCAAGGTTATATCTCAGATTGTCTCCATCATGGAATAGAGGATTGGTTGCTCATATAAGGATTTTATCATGGATTATCTAAAGGGGCACAAGAGCAACTAGATGCCAAGCTAGAGGGATATTCTTGGCACTCACTATCAAGAAAGCAAAATCACTCATAGAGACAATAGCCTCTAACCAAGGCTGGTTGTTAGATGATGCTCCGCATTGCAAGATGAGTGAAGAAGCTGACATGGAAGAGTTGAGTACAGTTTTAGCCAAGATGAATGTGTTATTAGACTGGCTCGAACAGCGAGACAATTACAAGAAGGATCGTCAAGCTATTTAGGATGCTATGGATTCTCAAGCAAAACTGAAAGATATTTAGGAATCACATATTCCCCTGACCAGCCAGAAGATCTGAGCATCATTGGCAAGAGTACTTGTGATCCCCCATATCCAGAAGGTACACATCCTAGAGGGATGGTAAGAGTACAGGCACCACCAGCAACACCTGAGGAGAAGAATAAAATGAAGTAGAAGAAGTTGTGCCACCACAAGAACAAGAACATCAGCGCAATTACAATGATAACAACTTCTTGCCGTTTCGTTGACAGAGAAAGGAAAGGATGGATGAGTAGTTTGGTAAATTTGTGGAGGTAATTCGTCACTTATATATCAATATACCTCTACTAGATGCCCTACAAGTGCCTACATATGCAAGATACCTTAGAGACATCTTGAACAACAAACGGCCACTGCCCACCACTGAAATTATTAAGCTCACAAAGGAGTGTAGTGCGGCTATCCTAAACACATCACCGATCAAGAAAGAAGATCCAGGACGCCCCACTATTAAGTGCTCAATTGGAGATCAAGTGTTCGAACATGCACTATGCGATCTTGGCGCCAGCGTAAGTGTCATGCCAAAGATGATCTACGACAAGCTCAGCTACTCCAAACTCACACCCACGACGATGTGCCTTCAACTAGCAGACCAGTCACTCCACCCACCCTAAAGGAATCACCGAGAATATTCCAGAAAGATAAGAGATATCTTTATTCCAGTAGATTTTGTTGTGCTTGATATGCAGGAAGCATTGAAGACACCACTTATATTGGGAAGATCCATCTTGAGCACTGCGAATGCTCACATTGATGTTGAGGCTGGAGAAATCCGGTTCCATATTAATGGTAAGGAAGAGAGGTTCGCATTCAAGCCATGACCGGAACAATGCTCTCAATTAGAGAGGTGTGAAGAGCAAGAAGAGTTAAGGTCTCCAACTTCGGGACAAACAGACGCTATAAAGACATAATCATCAGAAGAAGTCTAGTCTGGAGGACTATAAACAATGGACCCTCACCGAAAGGTAATCGGTATTTATCCATTAACTTCTTACATTATATCTAAAAAATAATAAAAATATTTTCCTTCATCATTTAGTGTTTTATATCTAAAATACAAAAATAATTAACCAGCCGGACCCACAAACACTAGGACCCACTTGTCATATCACTTCACATCATGTTTACATTGGATACTTATCTCCACTCACCTCCTGTTGTCCTCCACTCTCTCTTTTCCACCAAAAGTTGCAAACATACATAGTACAAGAGATGATGGAGCACCAAGAGGAAGGAGTGGCCAAGTGGGCCCAGTGTGGGACCGACCGGTCCCACACCAGACCGGCCGGTCTCCCCCTCGTTGCCTATAAAAGGGCAAGTGCCTAGTGAGCTCTACTCACTCCCCTCTGTCCAAATTTTTGCCTTTCACCCCTGAATTCTGAAGTCTCTCTTCCTGCTCTTGCTTACTAATTTCTAAAGAAGAAGAGAGAAAGGGAGAGTGTAGAAATAAGAAAGAAGGAGAGTAGAAGTGCTAGGGAGTTGCTTAGTGACTAATGAGGGGAAGTGCTACTGGAGTTTAGAGGAAGAGTCAAGCAAAAGTAGAGGAGGTGCTGCCCAAGCTTAGAGGAGACAATCATCAAGTCTAGGGGAAACTCTGCTAAAAATTTGGTTGTGGCGGTAACCACCCCACAAGGACCGCTAACCCTGGACGACTAACACTCTATTTGCTGTGGTGGAAACCTTCCCCGCAAGGACTACTAACTCCATCTAACTCTTCTTTTGTTACTAACTCGATTTACTCATTTCTGCGTGTATTTATTTTCCATATTTACTTCCTTGTGTTTTTCTTGTTCATGTGGAGGTAGCAATATCCCACACCTTTCTGTATTCATTCTTGTGTACTAACCCTCTTGTGGAGGAGTTCATTCCCACAGGAGTAACATACTCTTGGAGTGGTTATTTTCATTGTTATATTTCCTAACCCCACTCCTAGAGTCTCTTTTGTGTTTCTCTTGGTTTTTCACTTGCTTGCAGGATGAGTGGCCTATGGAGTGGGATCAAGAGCGGACTTAGGTCCTGGTCCACACGCTCAACTCGGAGCTCTACTTCTCGAGCAAGCTCTAACATGCAGGTTGATGAGACGCCACCCACCAGCAACAGGCCATCATCTTCCTCGACGGTTATATACCGTTTGATGGAGGAACATGACCTCAAGTGGAAGAATGATGAAGAGAAGGAAAAGTTCAAGCTCATCAAAGACCGCAAATTCATCCTGACCATAGTGTATGATCCTGAGCTTCTCCGAGACACAGGTATGGACACTGAATTTTAAACCATCTTTTCAGTCATGGGTTGGATGGGATTTGTAGACATTTTTGAGCCATGGTGCAAACTACTTACTGCTGAATTTTTATGCACCTTGAATATTGTTGAAAATGGGGTAAATTTCTGACTCTTTGGGAAGGAGAAAACCTTAACCTGGAAGGAGCTAAGCTTAGCTCTAGGATTCCACACTAAATGCATGGTAGATGTTGATGCTACCATTCTTGACTTTATGAGAGAGCAGTTTTGGAAAGACATAACCAACTAAAACACACCCACGCATGCTAAGACTAGCAGCATTCAATTACCCACATTAAGGTTCATGCATAGATGGTTGGCATTTACTCTTTCCACAAGGGGACACTAGCACAGTGAGGATAGATGAGCTTAAGCTGCTTTACGCCATAGTGAAGAGTAGGAAGGTTTCTCGAGTAATGATGATGATGAGACAGTGGTTAGAGGTTTTCAGATATAGGGGTGATACCGAATGCACCTCCCTGGTGACTCGGATTGCCAGCTATCTTGATTTGTGGCAAAATTCGCTAGTTCCGTACATTGGAGGAGGACGAGGTCGTATATCCTATGACTACCTTCGCCAAGGTTAGACCTTGGTGAAGAGAGGAGATTAATGGTAGAGAGGTCCATTTACCTAACCCGGAGCTCAACTTATACACCACCCGCTCTCTTCTCCTCAATGTGCAGGTGACAGCAGCAGCACCATTGAGGAGCGCGTCGGCACGTTTCGCCAACGTGCGCCCACACACTACTACGGTGCTGACCCAATGCCACAAGGACCAGCCTATACCAGCTACATTAACTTTGGGGAAGCAGAGTCTTCCCATAGAGGACAACCATCACAAGACAGTTGGGGCCAGTACGCCCAACCTTCACCGCAGGCAGCCGAAGTCCTCTGGGAAGATACGGCCGAATGGCCATCAGGTAATTTCAGTGACTATCAAGGAAGAATGTCTGTTGATTTGTAGAAAGTGTCCTATGGAGGGTACCAGTGAGGCCACGCATCGGATGCCGGGATGGGTTACCACGATCGATAAATGCAGCAGCAGAGGACTGTCCGCAGGCTTTGCACCCTTGAGGAGCAAGGAGCCACTCTGCTCGCACAAAACACCTCCATCCTTGGATAGCTACACCTACACGACCCGGTACCATCGGCAAAGCACCTCTACAGAATGACTACTTCTTCCAAAGATGCGGCATGAGGCCGCCACCACCACATTGATCGACTACTAAAACATTCAGCTTGGGGGAGAGCACCCCTGTTATCTCGAGGTAAGTTTTCTTTGCCTTTATTTTTATTTTGTTTATTTAGTTAATTAGTTTGCTTGTTAGTTTGCTTAAATAAAGATCATAAAAAAATCAAATAAAAAGAGTGTGTCTATAGGCTTGTTTAAATTTTAGTTGAATAAAAAGAACTTGGAGAAAAAAATTTTGACATGAAAATGATGAATAGTTGCTCTATTAGGTTTCTCTTGAGTACCTAGCTTACAGTCAAGAATTCTCCTAAGGTTTTAGACATAACTGATTTGATATGAGTACTTGCTCTAAATCTAAGACCTGTGGGTAGCATATTCTTGACCTTAAGTCTAGGTAGTTGACGGACATAATTTGAGACGGTTAGAGCTGCTATTTATCTTGTTCCAATGTGATGCTGAAATTCTGAAGATTTAATTTTGAAACTTTGAAAAGACACACGATGAGTTTCTGGTATGACAAGCTTAATTCCCACCAAACCCATATTGCATATCTAGGCTAGAAAGCTTTCACGCACATTGCTGCTTGTCACTACATTGAGTGTTGTCAACCTTTGTGACCCTTGTGAGAGACTTGTCATGCTTTTGAAATCAAGATCCACACACTCCACCTCATATGCACTACTCTACCCTGGAGTAGGCATAAAAACATGCCATTCCATCCTAAAATGTTCTACTCCTACACCAGGGGTAGACACCAAAGATATCCATCCACCAAAAAGACATGCTCTAGAGCTTCTTATCATCTCTCAAAATATTTCGTGCCAAAGGAGAGATGTGAGCTATGCAAAAGAAAAAGAAAAAGGAGAGTTGAGAAAAAGAACAAGTGTCCAAGAGAGAAAGATAGATATTTAATACCTCTCTCCCTAGAGAAAAAGAAAGAAAGAAAAAGATAGCTCACATCCCTGGCAAGGTTTCGATGTTTGAAAAGAGAGATCCATTTGAGCATGGTAGAATTAGGTTCATCACATTTCCATCATATATCCACACACATGCACATCTTGATTTGATTGTATGACTTGTTTCTCGTGGGATCCCTTGTTTGACTTTACAATACATGCTGTGCAAGTATGCCTATCTATGCTATCTCCACACCTATAAGCCCCACATAAGTCTTAGATATAGGTTGAGATTCAGGCACAAGCTTCATTGCCTTGGTGAGGAATCCAAAAATACCACATACCTGAGAGATTTGAGAGTGTCATACAGTGAAACTCTGAGCTTCATTTTGAAAATCCATAAAAACTCCAAGAACTTCGTTGAACAAAAGAGCTTGAGATATAGTGCTTGACTTGATCTTTCTGTCTTTCAACTCTCATGACCCAAGGTGAGGGATGTTAAGCTCCATGGTTGAAGGTAATATGGGTAAGTGTGAAAGTCAGAATGGTTCACTCTAAAGCCAAACAGGAAAATTTTTATCTGGATGCATGTGTGCTCTTGAGAAGTTTAATAGTGCAGCAACTCCTGTTCCATTTAGAAGAGTACAGTTTGCTAAGGGACTAGCAAAGGTTAAGCTTAGGAGAGTTATTGATGGCTGTTAATTACCAAATCTATAGGTCAACCAAACACCAAAGAGGGTACATTTGAGATCACCAGCATAGGAATAGGGGTTACACTAACTGAATTCCATGAGTTTTAGTGTTTCACTATTTTTGCAGGTGAATAACAGAAAAGACGCAATCCTAGAAGCATATCGGAGCGTAGAATGCACAAATGGACAGCACGGTAACATAGGAACATTCTAGAAGAGACTAGAAGGCAGTGCACCAAAGCGGAGAGCCGGAGGCCACCAGGCTAACCCGACCGGTCTGGGCCTGGACCGGCCGGCCTGGGCCTGGCCCCGCTCATGGCCCACTTCGCCCACGTTGCTCCACTGCCTTTGAGGATAGATCTCAGCCATCCGCCAATGTCGGTTTGATCCGATGGCTCACGTCCACTCCATCGAGCTATAAAAGGAGGGCAGGACCCCCCGAGGAGAGAAACCCTAATTCATTATTTCCTCTCTTAGAGAGAGCGAAGGGTTCCATCCTCAGAGAATTAGATTAGAACTCCAATACTTCAAGTTCTAGTTAGGCATTAGCTAGCAAGGTTTCATTAGAGTTGAGCTACGCTCAGGATTCTGGAATCGTCATCCAGGAGGCTGGTATAGCTTTGTATCCCTCTCTTTATTATGACTTTGTTCTTAATTATTATGTTTCAGTTTATTAAGTTCCTAGTTTATTCTAGTGCTTTGCTTGATATAGTATGATTGATGATGAACTATCTCATATGATCGTAAGATATTATGTAAGCGTGGTGCTTAGATATGCTCTAGCTCATTACTCCTATGTATTCTGCCCCCCATTTATAAGACTAAAAACATAGTGGTAGATATTATGTAACAAGCCTCCCTAGTGGATGCTTAGATATTTAGAGTCTACCTACTATAGATGAAAGTAATGTACCTATGTAGATGTAAAGACTTAGTTTGGTGGTAGATTCAATCTCTTAACTAATGTTGATTCTATCTAATTATGTATACACATCAATATTCTCTAGTTGTCCTTTCCCATGGGATTAAATAAATATATATCAATTTGGGTTGACTCCCAATAAAATGCTACAATAGTATTTCATCTAAGTATGTATACACATCAATATTCTCTAGTTGTCCTTTCCCATGGATACACATTTATATTTATATTTATATTCAAAATAGTTGCATGATTTAATACCACACCTCTCGATGTCACTACTGGGGATGACAACCCGGTGTTTTACATGGTGATGTTAGGAGGTGTCAACACTCCCAGTAATCCTTCTGCCACTAATTAAATGAAGGAAAGTAGGTCCAACCCACCAGACCATACAAAGGTGAGTTCTCGCCACAGGTAAACGGTATTTATTATTTAAATTACAATATATATAATAATTCTAGTTCTTAAAAGTTTTATTATTAAATGAATTTTTTGGTGCACTTTGAAAAGTATTGAAAAATCCCACAAAAATCATTTTCTGCACCAAAATAATTTGGCATTTCCATTTCTTATTTTTTAGAATTTTTAAAATAACATTTTTAAAAAAATTTCATTGAAAAAACAAAAATGAGAGAGCTGTTGGTGATCTCACCGGACCCCCAATGGCTAGTGGTTTGAAATAGCCATTGGCCACTACTGGCAAAAGGGGGAGCACGTGAGCCTACCCCTGGTGTGGGCGCACCAGGGTGCGGCCGCACCCTGCCTAGCTCCAACGGCTCCCTGCCAGCGGCTAGTGTAGGTGGCTGTTGCCCTCTCCCCCTTCCTTCTGGTTGCTCTGGCTATAATTAGAGGAGTGGTTGGTTGGAGCTCTCTACCCCACCACACTCTCCATTTCTCACTTCCACTCTCCACTCTCTAGCTCTCTCTTGCTCTCAGTTCAATTCCAGCAAGTTTTGTGCAAGATACCGCTGTTTTGCTGCAAGCTCTTGCTAGCCAAGCAAGCTCCCTAGTGTTACTTTGTTTTCCGCTAATCATAATCTGCTTCCCCGAGCTCTTGTTTCTTGTTTTGTTGTTGCTCGTCATGAAAAGGTTCAAGGAAGGAGTGTTGGGAGCCGTCAGGCGGATGACAAGATTAAGCTCAAGGCGGTCACATGGGAGCTCAAGCACGCGCTACTCCACCGAGCATGAAGATAGTCCAGTGCACGAAGAAGCTCCCCTAACCATGGAGGAAGAACAAGCACCTATGGATGCCACACCTGTCGTCGACCTAGAAGGGGATCGAGCATACAACTTCATCAAGGAGCTTGTGTATGCCCACACCCTGATATACGACCCTGACATCCTCACAAAGACAGGTATGGAAGAAGAATTCACTACCATTTGGAAATTTGTCGGGTGGGAAGGTATTTATCCTGTGTGGGAAGAGGGCTCTTGTTTCCTTACCATGCAATTTCTTTGCACCTTGAAAGAGGTGGATGATGGAATTAGTTTCCGCATGTTTAAAACTGAATGTTTTCTTTTATGGAAGGATCTTAGCCAACACATAGGGTTTCATAAGAAATGCTATCTTTATCTTGATCGTTCCCTAAGAAACTTCAACCGCTATTCTTTTTGGGAAGAAATTTTGGGGGAAGTTCAAACTGGTAGGTTCTTGTTAGGAGTATGCCCTAGAGGTAACCATAGAGATGATGGTATTTCGATTGTATCCATGATATATTATGTGTTCATGAATTTCCATTAAAGACAACTTGTATTGATTGGCAATAATGTGAATTGTTTGTGAAACTCTTTTACTTTTATGGTCATTCGAATGTTGTATGTTGATGGCTATTAATGACCAAATTTACCCATCAACTAACTCCCGAAAGAGGCACACTCATGATCACCAACATAGACTTAGGGTTTACACTAATGGAATTCCACGAGTTTTGGTGAATCCATGTTTTTACAGGTATATACTAGAAAAGCTATCAAAAAGGACCAATATGATAGATTACAACCACCTCAAATGATGATTTGGAATGCACCATTGTGAAGAGCTCATCGAGATGATCGAAACGGACATATCATCTACCATTTTCAGAGTTTCGGATGAAAAGATATCAAATCCACGGTGAAGGCTGCACTAGAATACACCAAGAAGACACCACGCCGAAGCGGAGGGCCAACGGCCACCAGGCCAAACCGGCCGGCCTGGCCCTGGACTGGTCGGTCTAGGCCCTGGCCCGTTCATGGCCCGCTTCGCCTAGGTTGCTCCACCGCCTTAGGGTTTCAATCTCAGTGGTCCGCCAAAGTCAGTTTGATCCGATGGCTCACGATCATCGCGCGAGGCTATAAAAGCAGCCCACACCCCTAGGGGGAGGCATCCCCCATGAAACCCTAATTCATATTCTCTAAAGGAGGATCATAGAGGTGTCCCTTGAATCGATAACCTCTCTAGGGTTAGCAATTAAGGAGACTAATCCTCATTAGGATCTAATCTTAGAAATAGAGAGATAGAGAGGGGAAGGACTTGGGAGGAGGTGCCGGCCTGTCGGTGCTACCTCCATGGCTTGTACCTTGGCGGAAGTTAATCTACATCTGGGATTTCTCTGGTAATCATCTTCTTCTTTCTTTAAGAAATTGTGTTTATATTGTTCTTCTGGTCAAGAGTCTCTTTTGAGGGCTTTAATCTATTGCAATAGGTTAAGGTATAATTCGTAGTGTAGGCGTGGTGCTTAGACTTGGGTTACTCGTAGATGTACCCTATCTTCCGGATTGGGTGGTAGCTCACGGAGGTGACTTTATAGCTCCGTTGAATCCTATGTATCCCACTATCCCGTTGGTAGGCCGGAAAGGAGTATAATTGGTAGGAAGGTCATAGCTTTGTCTGTGCTCTTTCTATGTAATTTCTACAGATAGAACATATAAACATAGCTTATCGAGAGTAGAACGTGTGAACCTTAGCAATCTCCTCTATATTCTCAACCTTCTAAAGAAATTGTTGCTACTTCGGGTTAAGTTAATTGTCATAGTTACTGTTTCCTTGTGGATACAATATTTAAAACCTCTGGGTGAAGTACTACAACAGTATTTGTGCGCTAGCAGAATATTCAGTAGGCATTAATAGATATCAACAAGCATTTTTGGTGCCATTGCCGGGGAACGGTTTGCTGTGTTATCTACGAATCTATCTTAACCTTGTATTATACTTTTATCTTTTCCTTTGTACCATACATCTCTTTACCTTTTCCCATCCTTAAATAGATCCCAAAAATTCCACTCCTATCTTTTACCATACTAAACCTACAAGAGCAAGCTTAGAGCCACCAAAAAACTTAGAGCCTATCAAAGCATCTGGCTATGAGTTGCCTCATGTTTAGTAAACATGATTAGAAAACAATCCTTCTCGGAAGAAGATGATGAAAACCCATACTCACACCTACAAGAGTTTGATCTGACTTGCGCATGCTTGTGTATCGCTGGCATGTTTGATAGGACCTTAAGATGGACATTCTTTTCATTCTCTTTGATGGGAAGAGCTAAAATTTGGTATGATCAAACCATAGAAAGTGTCCAAGGAGAATTGGGGGATGTTATGCTCTAAATTCTGCTCAAAATTCTCTCCCATCTCTACCATTATTTCCTCTTGAGAGGAGATTCTAACTTTTAGACAACTAGAAGAAGAATCTCTTAGAACATCATGGGATCGTTTTAATGATCTGCTCACCTTTGACCCGATGCTTCTTCAGCATTTTTACATGGGTCTTAGTGGGAATGCGAGGCAATCCCTTGATGCAGCCTCTGGAGGAGTTTTCCTCTGTTTGAGCACTAGAGAGGCAAGGTTTGTACTTGATAGAATTAATGGAAGGACTCCTTGCCCTAGCACTCACCATGAACTCCTCGAGGAAGAGAAGAAATCATCTCCTGAACAAGAAGAGAAAGTTTCGATAGCTAAACCGCAATCATTCCAATCTCAAGATTTAGCTATCAATCATGAACCATCCATAACCCAAAATCCTCTAAAGGAAGAAGAAATTCAACCTTTGAAAATCTCCCTTGACAACAATGATAATCTTTTAGAAGATGATTTTGGGGAAAGCATACGCTTCCAGCCCTACAAGATCCTTTCGCATACATATAATTCACTTTTTCTAGAAAAAGGAACCTCTTGGAAAGCATACTCTTTGGGAAGAAATCGAGGATGGTATGACTAACAATGTTATAGAAGGAGAGACAAATCATTTTGAAGACAATCCTATCTTCTCCCCTTCTATAACCACATTAGATACCTCATCGCAATCCACTTTTGAACCCATCCTTGACCCTAAGGAATCCCTTGACACTCATTCTCTTAAGCCTCATGGTGACCCTAGAAATCCACTAAGACAAGCAAATCATAGGAGTCATGAAGACCACGAGAATGACCAAGAGATGCTACAAAAATGGCTAGAATGTGTAGAATGGAAGGACAAGAAAGAAGCCTTGATAGAATCCAGCCTCAACATAGATCCAAATGATGAATCTATGACTCATCCGAGTTTAGAAGAGGCTTTCGATGAGACCAATTTGAGTGCTGCCAATCCCAAGAAAATCCTAGACCATAAAATGACTAATGAATGTCATAGGCATGGAATGAAAGAGATAACATTTTCGCCTATAGACATTCATGAAAGAGTCACCCTTGGAGGAAGGTAACATCAATGAGCATAGAAGCTACTTTATAAAGACCTCATCAAACCCATGCTCATATGAGAAAACTTTTGAATCAATTGGTCTCTCTACCACGGCTTCACATGAGATCTTCAACCCCCTCATTCTTTCTGATCCTAAAACTTTTGAAAGGGTGGTTGTAGATGCATATGTTTATCATAAATATTGTAGATCTCGATGTGTGAATGTTGAGGTAGGTATAGAAAGATTGGTGTTGGAGGAGAAGCCACTTCACCATCTTAAAACAATCTTAAGGCTTCCCAAAAATGAGCTTTTGACCAAACGCTAGCGCTTTCGGGAGAAACATAAACTTTTACCTTGTCATATGATTGCCTTGTGAAATGAGGATAAAGATATAATTGTGAGAATATTCCTTCGGGTATCTTTGTCACTAACCTTCTAGGTTTGAAACAAAGAGAATTAAGGATGATGATGCAAGGTATGTCCAACCAATTATCATGCAACATTAGATTACATCCATCCAAACTTGATCTTGCCTTGCAAGAATTCAAGTGTGGGGGATAAACTTGTCTAAAAAGAAAATCATATGCTATGTTGTTGATCTTGGTTGTCTCTACCTTTAAACAATGCTCAATCTGTTCTTTCATCTCTACTTGAATAATGAATCTCTATAATGCTTTCATGCTATCTTTGTCTGCCCTAGTAAGTTTTAGTTTGGAAGTACTGCATATACTTCTATAGGCATTTAAATTAAGCGTGGTGCTTAGGTTAAATAGCCTGCCTTAATCAAATTAGACATGGAGTCTAGTGTGGTTATTGAACTAAAATGTGCTTGTAGATATTGGATATTTTGTTGGACTAACCCTTGCAGGAACCTCTCAAATCCAATCTGGATAAGTCAAGAGATGCATTCAAATCAAAGAAGATGAAGCAAGGCACATGATGAACTCCAATAACTTTGCACAATGAAGACACAGCTCATTCATTATTGATGGAAGAACTGTAAGTATCAAAGATCTTTCACTTTGTCTTCAGCTGCAAGTTACCTTTGCCTTGAACCATGCTTGTATAAAATATAAGAAACAAAAACATGCTAAGCTAATCCTAAACCTATCTTTCTAATGCATAGAGTTAATGCATATAATTTAGGGACAACAATCCCCCATTCAAATTGATATATCCCTTTGGGTATATGTTGTCCACTAATCCTATGCAGGCATAAAACAAAGAGTGAGAAAGACATTCAAACTAGCAATGAGCAAAAAGATGGCATGGAAAAAAGATGAGAAGAAAAGAGCACCATCTAGGAAACAAGAGGCACTATGAACAGATCAAGATGTGAGGCTAACCAAACAAGGAGAACATCGAGCAAAAGGAAAGGACCATCAAAAATCATCTACTCTTCATCAAGGTGTCAGCACACTCTAATGATGAAGGTAACATCCAAAGGTAAATGGTCACTACTTAAAACGCTACTCCTTGATTTTGGTATGAACAAGAATAAAGAAATTAATATATTTGAGTAATAATTATCTTTGATCAATCCTGATTAACTCAACATGTCTAGTTCTTTAAACTGTTCATAGCATCACTATCTTGATTCGTAGTCTTAACCAAATGAGCTAAAAAGTTGCACATCTTATACTTGGAAAATGATAGTCATGATCATGTAAAGACCAACACATCATGTACAGATACACAATTCTTCCTTGGGTTAAGCATTTCAACTGTTGTGGCCTATTGAACTTCAATGTTACATCCTTGCTCAACCTTCTAAATCTGCCACTCAAGCTAAGATTGAACAAAGCACACAATATCAACTCCATGTTGTTCAATATGACTAAGGTTAGAGAAGTGGAATAGAAGTTTTGGTTCCGTTGGTGTTTTCCCACCAACAGAGCCTATGCACTTGATCTCTACCTTGTCTCCATGAGTAGGATACACTTCAATCCAAGTGTGGGGGAGTCAATTCCCCACTTTGGTCAAGTGGAAGTCCTAGACCTGCCAAAGAAAAATAAATGAAAACTCAAAACCAAGATAGGTTTGGCAGAAGAAGGTGACACATCATTAAGGGCATCATCACAGAAATCTTTATCTTCACTAAAAGAGCTAGTTTGGAGAAGAAGCACTCCCATATGCCTAGCTAAAGAAACTCCATGCTAACACTGAAGGAATCAACGAGAAGGGAGAAGTCTTGTCCAGAGGACTTTAAACTCTGAACCCTTGCCATGAGGTAATATTGGTAGTTATCCATATTTGCTTTCTTACATTGCATAATTTAATTTCTTGTTAGCATTCTAGCTTCCAGCATTGCATGGAAAAGAAAAAAAGGATCATACCTTCATTAGACTGCATTCATACATCATAAAACATAAAGCCTCATGTGAATAGTCCTATGATATGTAAAAGCCTGTAGGAGTCATCACTGTGGTGGCATAAAAATAATAAAAATAATCATGCATACATATTTTCTTTCCTGCATAAAAAAATAGAAAATCCAAAAATACTATATGAGCATACTACTATGACTCTGCTATAATGGAAATATACTTTGAGACCTCCATAACAACCAATCCTCAAACAGCTAACCACCAACTGTTTATCCTAATCCGTTCCACGAGTTTTGGTGTTTTGTGAGAGTTTTCTGTAGGATGTGATGAGGACATGACATATTCAGATACAACCATCGATTATAAGGTGAGCTTGTTCAGTGATTTTTGGTGCAACTCACTTGGTTCCATATGTATATGTTCCTATTTGCTTATAGGTACAAATATTTCTCAAGGTGCAAGTTAATCAAGGTTCGTCAGTGACCCGACACTACCTCACTGGAAAGGCCATAACTCAACCATCCGAAGTGCGATTGAGGTCAATGAGCACTTGATGAAAAGCTTATTTGATAAGCTTTCAAATAATCGGGTCCCATCTCAATATCACACTAGCAAGGCCACCAAATCATCAAGACATGCTGTCACTATTTCTGCCAGGAGCTACATCTTCATCGTGGGCCTATTATTCACCCTTGGGACCCTGGCCCAAGTTGGAGCACGCCCCGAGAAGATGGAGAACACACCAAGGAAGCCTTTGGACGTCCTCCTCCTTAGCCACCACCTTAGGGGGTCCAACAAAGGCGTCCAAGCCAAGCCAGAGGCCCAGTCCAACTCGAGTTCGCGTAAGTCTCGGCCTTCAGGACCAGCGAGTGATAAACCGGACGCCCAGGTCACATCCAAACTTTGTTTTGATGATCCACATATGGATGGAAAGATAATTGCATAAGCTAACTAATGGCTTTGGTTTGAGGTCCAAATTCCATCAAACTCAATGGAAATTATCAAAACAAGTGAGCGTCCAGAATCTGTTTGGGCACTGCGTTGCTGTCTTTTGGGCCGTCGGGCCATGTAACGTATAGGCCCATGAGAAGGACGTGAATGAGGGTGCTTGCACATCCCTTAGACCATATAATCAGTAGCCACTGCCTATGTTAGGGTTGGGGTTTGCTTTAAATCAATCTATCATCAAATAGTCGCCATTATCGGTTTGTGAAACCCCATGTTGAGATCTTAATCATATATCTGCTATTGTCACTTCACTTGAGTTGTGTATTATCTTGTTCTTGCTTGTGTTCTTCGATTCACAGCAGGGATTAGCCTTCTGGGTGAGGTCAACCGGATTGTGACACGGTTGATAACCAGAGGAGACGTGGTGCTAAGATTGCAGGGTTCAAGTCTTTGTGATCTGAAGCCGGATCGGTGTGTCGCTCTCTGACCAAATCGGTAGTTATGTTGAACCTGACAGAAGATCGAGAACCCCAACCCTATCAAGTGGTATTCAGAGCTTAAGGTATACCGTTAAGCTCACATCTATTCCATAGTTTGAGTGTTTCACTTAGTCCTATAAATCTAGAAAATTGCCTTACAAAAATATTTGTGTTCATCGTTGTTCTTCCTGTATCCCATCAACCTTTGTGCCTGCACTTTTTATTTTAGTGTGCTTTATTGAACGGTCATCCCTCGCATGTATCGTGTTTGTCGTGTCAAGGTTTGGTTTTCGGTCACTGTATTCATCTCACCACCGCTGGTCAACAGATTTAGCCCTGCCGTGCAATCAAGTTCCATCTATAAGCAGTCTTTGTTTCTTGAAAAACGCTCACCATCAGCCTGGTATAGAAATAAATATAAATAGCGTTTATTGCCACTGCAGTTTGTGTCACCAGAATGTATTGTCCTCTAGCTCTTAAATTTGAGTTGTGACACGGTGTTGTTTTTCTCATCATTCCCTTACTAATCTCACGTCACCCAATAGGCCCATCAGAGATAAGGGAAAGATCTTGTGGATTTTAGTACCATATTTATATTGTTTATTTTCTAATCTCATCATACTTGCTAATCTGAAACACTGCAAGTTTACAAGCTATACCATTGCGGTACTTTCTGATATTAAAAAAGGAAATGAAAAAAGGCAACGTGCAAACGAAGGAGCCGCACAAAAACCAAAAAAAATCAGAGAAGAAAAAAGGTGAAAAGAGGTGTAAAAAAGAGCCGCACCAAAAAAAAAAAAAAAGAAAAAATAGAAGTGCTTACATCCTTTGAGTCCTTGTGCTAAGTTATATTGTTGCTGGCTTGATCTAGGTCCAGGACAAGCTTAGGCCGGCGACATAGACTAGCTTGGGACTACTTTTCAATCTTGCAATTCTGAATTAAATTATTGCTATTCCTTGCCACTATATTGAAGCCTCCCAAGTTCCACATATATACTTCAGATTGGTATAAAAAAAGACCGTTGCAATTTTGGTGCCACATCCTCATTGGTATCACGAACCAGCCGTCGGTTGTACTGTCCACTATCTTGCTTTGGTAAGAACACTTATAAGAATTTGGTATGGCGTGTTAGAGTGTGATTCCACTGACCCATAAATAGCTGATAGGGAATTATTTTGGTTGCCAATAATGTTAAACAACAAAATTCTTTTTAAGTTTGACTTGCAGAAATTTAGGGATGAGTTCTCCACAAGGATAGATGAAATAATTGCAAAAGTGGGCACTGCAACCTTCTCCACTGCTACAACGACATCTTCATCACCACCTCCTGCATGTACTATAGAGCTTGCACAATAAGTACTCAGTTCTCAAATGGAGAAGGCGGAGCAAAACCAGTTGGACAGTGTGTTCGAAACATACTTTGTTGTAAAGGATCAACGTTGTCATGTTATGATAGATGGCAAGACATGCATCAATCTTACAAGCTTAGAGTTGGTCGAGAAGCTTGGCTTGACCATAAGACCACATCCACATCCATACTATATCCAATGGGTGAATTCTTGGGATAAGACAAAGGTAACTAAAATTGCACGCTTTGAGTTTTCCATTGGTACTTATAAGGATACCGCATAATTCGATATAGTACCGATGCAATCTTGTCAATTGCTATTTGGTAAACCATGGATATCTGAAAATAATGTTATGCATAATATGATTGCTAATAAATATTCATTCAAATACAATGGTAGAAACATTACTCTCATACCTATGAGTGCTTTGCTGAAATTTTAAGAGAAGATTTTATGAGAATAGAGAGAAGAAAGAATAAGCTTTTTAGAAAAGAATGGTTTATTCCTAATGTTACAATACTTTCTTCTAAATATGAATATTTATAAAATAAAGATGTTGCTTTATCTCTTGTTGAAACTAATAGTTTGCAGCATGTTTATAAAAAAAGAAGATAAGGTAATAGAGAAAGAACAGTAATTGTCTCGGGTAAGAGCTCTCTTGAGGTGCTAAATTTACCCACCAATGATGTTATTAATGCTATAGTAGAACCTTCTCTTGATTTACCTTTGCCACAAAAAGGATTGTTCTACCGATATTTGTGATAAAGAGAAGTTGCATGATAGCACTTTTTGTTATTCCCCGTGCAATAACTTGTGAAAGAAATTGATTCTTATATTTTAGAACAAAGTACTGTTGTTGCTGCAAGTAAATATTTTTTTCCCATTACCACAGAAAAAGATGAGTTAAAACTATTATCTTCTTTAAATACTTTGGGTTATATTGAGTTTGATACTCTATGTGCTCTTAATATTTTGGAAGAGAAATTTAAATATATTGAATTGCCATGGTTATCTAGATGTATATATCACTTTGTTGGCAAATATAATTGCAAAGGAGAGTATATGGTGCATCGTGTCTATATTTGTCTAAATCTAAATTCTCCTTTTACTATACAAAAATATGATCAACTAGAGTGCTACATTAGCTATAATCTTATCATGTCAAGTCCTTCTAGTTTTGTTACAAAGAAACAAGTTAAATTTCAAGAAGGGGAGCTACGTGGCTACTACCTACAATCTGTCCTCCCGCACCTAACCTCAAACCGAGGATGGTTTGTTGTCAAGAAGGGGAGGATGACGAGGACATGACACATTCAGATACAACCATTGATTATAAGGTGAGCTTGTTTAGTGATTTTTGGTGCAACTCACTTGGTTCCACATGTACATGTTCCTATTTGCTTGTAGGTACAAATATTTCTCAAGGTGCAAGTCAATCAAGGTTCGTCAGTGACCCGACACTACCTCACTAGAAAGGCCATAACTCAACCATCCGGATTGCGATTGAGGTCAATGAGCACTTGATGGAAAGCTTATTTGATAAGCTTTCAAATAGATCTAGTTCCATCTCAATTTCACACTGGCAAGGCCTCCCAAATTATCAAGACATGCTATCACTGTTTCTGCCGTGAGCAACATCTTCATCGTGGGCCTATTATTCACCCTTGGGACCCTGGTCCAAGTTGGAGCACGCCCCGAGAAGATGGAGAACACACCAAGGAAGCAAGTGGACGTCCTCCTCCTTGGCCATCACCATAGGGGGGCCAACAAAGGCGTCCAAGCCAAGCTGGAGGCCCAGTCCAACTCAAGTTCACGTTAGTCTCGGCCTTCAGGACCAGCGAGTGATAAACCGGACGCCCAGGTCACATCCGAACTCCGTTTTTGATGATCCACATAGGATGGAAAGATAATTGCATAAGCTGACTAATGGCTTTGATTTGAGGTCTAAATTTCATCGGAGTCAACGGGAATTGTCAAAACAAGTGAGCGTCCAGAATCTATTTGGGCACTGCGTTGCTATCTTTTGGGCCGTCGGGCCATGTAACGTATAGGCCCATGAGGAGGACGTGAATGAGGGTGCTTGTACATCCCTTAGACCATATAATCAGTAGCCACCACCTACATTAGGGTTGGGGTTTTGCTTTAAATCAATCTGTCATCAAATAGTCACCGTTATCGGTTTGTGAAACCCCATGTTAAGATCTTAATCATATATTTGCAATTGTCACTTCACTTGAGTTGCGTATTATCTTGTCCTTGCTTGTGTTCTTTGATTCGCAGCAGGGATTAGCCTTCTTGGTGAGGTTAACCGGATTGTGACACGGTTGATAACCAGAGGAGACGTGGTGCTAAGGTTGCAGGGTTCAAGTCTTTATGATCTGAAGCCGGATCGGTATGTCGCTCTCTGACCAAATCGATAGTTATGTTGAACCTGACGGAAGATTGAGAACCTCGTCCCTATCAGGATGACTCTAAGAGCTAGTCCATCTAGGCATCTTCATCATCATCTCTCGAAGTACACCTTCCTAAATGTTGACGGTCCTTAACGCCTATTTTATACCATCAACTATTGCTCAATATAACATGATATTAACCATAAAGCATAGTTGTAGGGTTCGATTCTAACGAGTTGCATGAGTTGTGTTGTTCTTGATCGTTTTGCAGGTGTATCCAATTTTACACAGAATAAAAGTATCTCAAATGATGAATTGGACTACACCATTGCGACGGGCTCGTCGAGACGAGCGAAACGGACATATCATTTGCTATATTCGGAGTTCAGAGTCAAAAGATATCAATTCTACACCGAAACCAACACTAGAAGACTCTAGAAGACACGGGAAGGCGATCAACCGAAGGTGGGGCCCACTGCTACAGGGGGTGGGGCCGCCCGGCCCCCCCCCGGGGCCGGCCAGCGCCCTCCGGAGCCCATTCGTGGCCCGCTTCGATGGACGGCCTCTTACCGCCTTAGGGTTTGCATCTCCACTATTGCCGAAGTCGAATTAGTCCCACATCGCCTGTCTAGAAGAGGTGGAGGCTTTTCTAGACTATAAATAAAGAGGTAGACCCCCTCCCTGAGGGCACCACATTATTGGAGATGTAGAGGTGTCCCTCGAATGGATGACCTCTCATCTCTAGAGAATTAGGGCTAGACTTTCCAATGTAGTTCTAGTTGAGAGTTAGGGAGAGCGGCGCTACGCCCGGTTCCCGAGGAGTCTTCGGAAGAGTCATCGAGTTTTGATATGTCTTTGTATTTATTCTTTGTAAGACTTATGCTTTAATATATTTTATCTTCTCTATTTACTTTTATGCATTACATTTAATTGGTTAGTATAGTTGTTATACTTTAGCATAGGATCTCCGCCCGTATCGGGTGCTCTAGTTATTAATTGTGACTAGGGTAGTAATTGGTAGTGTAGACATGGAGTCTAGGCTATATATTACCCGAGATTGCACCCAAATCCAACATATAGTTGTGGTAGCCCTGGTGGTGACAGCCCTGACGGCCGACGTATTCCACCATGTTAGGGTTGGTGTTTGTAGGACCGTAGTCGGAGCTTCCTAGTACCTTTCTCACCCCTTTCCGTGACTAGTGTTCTGATGTCCCGAAGTGTTATTGTATGATTGCTTTACCTTCCATAAATCAGTTATTATAGAACCCAAGTAATAGAGAAGTAGTTAGGAACCTTGAACTCTCCCGTTGTCCTCTCACTTTAGCTATTTACTCTTTTATCATAGAATTCTCTCGTGTGTCGTATATGCATAATTCCTATCATCAATATATCGTTTACCCCTACTTTAATCTAGTTGGTGTATTAGTTAGTAGATACATGATGCTGAACTATCAATGTCTCTATCCATTGTTTCCCAAAGGTAAAATATAAATAACGATACCTGGAATACTCCCTGTAAAATGCTACAATGGTTTTCTCGTGGCGCTATGAATCTTACATATTTTAATTGTGCATAAGAAATACCAACAAGCATTTTTGGCGCCGTTGTTGGGGATAGGGATTTACCTCTATTTCTAGTAGCGACGTTAGAAATATCAACAAGCACTTTTGGCGCCGTTGCCGGGGACACAATTGGCGTAAAGATTTTGATAATGATCTTGATATCTGCTAATCTAGTATGTCGCTAGCTTTAGTAGGATTACCCCTTGTTTTGTTGAGTTGTGGAATAAGCATGATATCAACCGTTCCAATCTTCTGGCGAAATTCCACAAGAACAAGACATGGGAGATATTGAAGAACCCAGGGTGCCTAAACATACATGATCCTTCAATAATGAAGCCCTGCCATCTCACAGGTATGTATAAACATTTATATATATTTCACTAACCATGTGTAGATTGGAGAAAAAATCATCGTCACAAGATGTCAAAGTTCATCATATGTGACGAATAAAGACGCTGCACAACTCACTGTGAGTCATGATAGTTATGATCAAGAAAGGTGAGAAAGTCTTGCTCATAGGCTTTAAATTTGATGAGTAGTTATCCTGTTGCATTCCACTGCATGTTTACTTTCCATGCATCTACCTCATCTCATATCAAATCCACAAAGATGTTCAGTTCCTTGCACATATGCATATCACTTTCATCTCTACTTAAAATGAAAAAATATATATATATATATATTCTTACCATACATGATCATGCTTTTATCTCTATTTGAGTAAACCTCTAAGTGCTTTTATGCTATCTTTGTTTGCTATTGTATGCTTAGATTTTGAAGTATGTTCATACACCTTTTAAATTAAGCATGGTGCTTGGTTTAAACCGCCTTCTTAAATTATATTAGACATGGTGTCTAGTTTGGTTTTTGAATCATAAGGTGTGTTGAGTTTACTTCTAAAAAGCTTTTAAATTAAGCGTGGTGCTTAGGTTAAAATGCTTTCCTAAATCAAATTAGACGTGGTGTCTAGGTTGACTTTTGAACTTAAAGTATGTTTTAGTAGGCTATGGATATCTTGTTAGACTAACCCCTGCTAGAAATTTCCAAATTCAATTCGGGTAAGTCAAAAGATGAACTCACATTAGAGATGAATCAAGGCATGTGACGATGTCCAATAACTTTGCACAAAAGGAAGACGCAGCTCATTCTCCATGGAAGAACTGTAAGTATCAAAGTTTATATATTTAATCCTTTGTTGCAAGTTACCTTTGCCTTGAACCATATAAAAGTGCAGCTATCAATAAAAATTGTTAGAAGAAATCTATGCCAAAGTAATTCTAAAAGCACATCCTTTCATTAGCATAGACGAAATTCGCATGAATTATATGGATCATAACCCATATGCCAAACTTGTTGCAATCCTTCGGGTATGTGTCCACTAATATTTATGCAGGGAAGAAAGAATAAATGTCTGATCATGGTTTAAAATGAAGAAAGGAGAACAAGTGTATAGAAAGGACTAAGATGGAAAGAAATAGATGAAAGAACACTTCAACGCCTACTACACTTTACCATGATAGTGGACCAATCATCTTGCAAGACATAAGGGAAGGAAAAGACCATTGAGATTCAATCTATCCTTTACCATATGGTGTCATCACGCTAGTAATAAAGGTAATATCTTAAAGGTAAGTGATCATAATATCCTTTTGATCTTGGAGTACACATCTTAGCACCATTCTCTTGATCTCAGTCTTAACCAAATAACCTACAATGTTATATATCTTGTTTTTGGAAGATGGTAGTCATCATATCAATCTTGATAACTTATAAAGATGAATAATCCTTCCATAGGTTAAGTAACTCCACTCTTTTTATCTCATAAACTTAAATTCTATATTTATACTTTTAATATTCTCACCCAAGATGTAAATGAACAATATGAAAAGACATCAATCTTATTGTGCCTAAGGTTAGAGAATGAATAAATTTCTGATTCTCATTGGTGTTTTCCCACCAATAGAGCCCCCTGCACTTGATCTCTACCTTATCTTTATGAGCGTAACCCACTTCAAGCAAAGTGCGGGAGATTCCCCAAATTCTACAAGTGGGAGCTCTAAACTAGTAACAAGGATACACATAAGATTAGAGTCGAGATGCTAACAAAAAGAAAAGAAGAAGGTGGCACCACTGTTGGAAGCACCACTAGTGGAAACAACACCTCAATCCTCATCCTTAGGAGCAAACCCAAGTACTCAATCAACAAACCACCGCAAGGAGGAGTCCAGTTAGAAGGACTCAAAACATCGAACCCCTCGTCGTGAGGTAACATCGGTAGTTATCCATGTTTACTTTCTTGCATTGCATGATTTATTTTCTCTTAACCATATTTACTTTTCTACATTAGTATTACATAGGAAATAATAAATAAATAAGATATGCATTAGGTTGCATTCATGCATCTTAAAAAAAAACTTTAAGCCCCATATGAAACCCTTGTAGCGTAAAAGTTATAGGAGTTCTCACTGTGGTGGCCTATAAAATAAAAAATACATATCATGCATTTGTAATGCTTCTGCATATAAACCCATAAAATTCAAAAAAAATTAATTGAGCATCCTGCTGCAATATTGTTATCATAAATATACTTTGAAACCTCCACAACACCCAATCCTCTAAAATGGCTGATCACTACTCTTTATCCTAATACCATTCCACGAGTTTTGGTGTTTTGTGAGAGCTTTCTGGGATGACTCTAAGAGCCAGCTCACCTAGGAATCTTCATCCGCATCACTTCGAAGTACATCTCTCCGACATACAGCTGACCCCTGTGTGAAGGAAGTAACTTCTTGGGTGATGAGATTGAAGTATTCCTAGCAACACTTGCTCTTATAAGTATGGGCTCCTATATGAGGACCACTCAGCTTTTAATGCTCAACTACGACAACATCCAAATTTTGGGGAGAGCATCCTCTAGTTATCGGTAAGTATACCTATGCGATTATCGAGTCTATCTTATAGTCATAAAATACCAAAAATATATGGGCACATGAAAGTCCACGTCTGTAGAGTCTCTTATGAGTCCATTAGTCTAAAAAGAAAGAAAAAGATAAATAATGATTAAAATCAAATAAAGATAATTTAATTATTAGGGTGTGATCATAAAGTGTGTTTATTAAGAGTCAAATAAAAACTAAAGAACCATAAAATTTTGTCTTGGAGATGATGAATAGTTGCTCTATCGTAATTCCTTTTAAGTGCCTAGTTTTCAACCTTAAATTCTCCCCGAGTTTTGGATATGACTATTTTGATATAAGAATTTACTCCGAACCTGAAAACTTGTGGAGGCATATGCTTGAGCTAAGTCTAGGTGATTGATGGATATGATATGAGAAAATCTAAGTTACTTGTTTATCTTATTCCTAACGATACTAAGTTCTAGAGATTTATCTTTTAAAATTCAAAAATCTTACATGATGAGCTCTTGTATGACAAAGTTTGAATTCCTATCAAAGCCATACATGATACACATTTAGACTAGAAAAACTTTTGTTCAATCATGCTGCTTGCTTTGCATTGAGTTTAGTCAATCTTTATTGTATATCTTATGAGAGTCTTGTCATGCTTTTAAAATCAAGATCACACGCACACACTCCACCAACATATGTATTGCTCCTACCTTGGGAGTAAGCGCACTCATTTTTCACTTTCATCCAGATCCACCTTAAAATTGTTTTTCCCCTACACTAGGAGTAAACACCAAAAAAATATATACCCTATAGGACAACCCCTGTTTAATGCTCTAAGTTCTTATTATTATCTCTCCAATTTTTTGTATTCAAAGGATGCATGTGGCTATGAAAAAAAGAAAAAGTATTGAAAAAAAAGAAGAAGGGGAGTTAAAAAATGGACAAGTGTCCGGGCAATTAAAACAATGGGTACTTAGATGCTCGCCTCCCTAAAAACAATATATGAAAAAAAAGGGAGAAGAAAAAAAAAGATTAGAGATAGCCCATGTTTTCCTGTGAAAGTTCTAAATCTAAGAAAGAGAGATTTATTTTCTAAGAGCATAAGTAGAATTAGGATTAGCCACCATATAATCACCTATCTACCATATTTCATACACATGCACACCTTGGTTTGATTGTATGAATTGATTCTCTTTGGATCCATTGTTTGACTTTACAATATATGAATTGCAAGTATGCTCATCCTTGTTTAATGCCACTCCTACGAGCTCCACTATAATAATTAGTTGTAGGAGGGCATGACAACATAAATGCCTCAGTGAGATCCACAAATATCACATAGAATAAGAGATTTGAGGGTGTCATACAATTAAGCTCTGAGTTTTATTTTGAAAACTTATAAAAAACTCTAGAATATTAGTTTAGTGAAGAATTTGAGACATAGTGCTTGACTTGATTATTCTATCTTTCAATTACTCAAGACCCACGCAAAAGTTGAAAAGCTCCATAGCTAATGGTAAAATGGGTAAGTTTTAAAGTTAGAGCAGTTTTGTCTATAATTCAAAGGAGAATTTCAGTTTGAAAGCATGTGTACTTTTGAGAGGTGAAAGCATTGTAGCAACTCCTGATCCAAGTTTAGTAGTTGGGCTTTGCTAAGGGACTAGCAAAGGGTAAGCTTGGGGGAACTTGTTGACGGTCCTTAACGCCTATTTTATACCATCAACTATTGCTCAATATAACATGATATTAACCATAAAGCATAGTTGTAGGGTTCGATTCTAACGAGTTCCACGAGTTGTGTTGTTCTTGATCGTTTTGCAGGTGTATCCAATTTTACACAGAATAAAAGTATCTCAAATGATGAATTGGACTACACCATTGCGACGGGCTCGTCGAGACGATCGAAACGGACATATCATTTGCTATATTCGGAGTTCAGAGTCAAAAGATATCAATTCTACACCGAAACCAACACTAGAAGACTCTAGAAGACACGGGAAGGCGATCAACCGAAGGTGGGGCCCACCTGCTACAGGGTGGGGCCGCCCGGCCCCACCCCGGGGCCGGCCGGTGCCCTCCGGAGCCCATTCGTGGCCCGCTTCGACGGACGGCCTCTTACCGCCTTAGGGTTTGCATCTCCACTATTGCCGAAGTCGAATTTGTCCCACATCGCCTGTCTAGAAGAGGTGGAGGCTTTTCTAGACTATAAATAAAGAGGTAGACCCCCCCTCCCTGAGGGCACCACATTATTGGAGATGTAGAGGTGTCCCTCGAATGGATGACCTCTCATCTCTAGAGAATTAGGGCTAGACTTTCCAATGTAGTTCTAGTTGAGAGTTAGGGAGAGCGGCGCTACGCCGGGTTCGGAGGAGTCTTCGGAAGAGTCATCGAGTTTTGGTATGTCTTTGTATTTATTCTTTGTAAGACTTATGCTTTAATATATTTTATCTTCTCTATTTACTTTTATGCATTACATTTAATTGGTTAGTATAGTTGTTATACTTTAGCATAGGATCTCCGCCCGTATCGGGTGCTCTAGTTATTAATTGTGACTAGGGTAGTAATTGGTAGTGTAGACATGAGTCTAGACTATATATTACCTGAGATTGCACCCAGTCCAACATATAGTTGTGGTAGCCCCAGGTGGTGACAGCCCTGACGGCCGACGTATTCCACCATGTTAGGGTTGGTGTTTGTAGGACCGTAGTCGGAGCTTCCTAGTCCCTTTCTCACCCCTTTCCGTGACTAGTGTTCTGATGTCCCGAAGTGTTATTATATGATTGCTTTACCTTCCATAAATCAGTTATTATAGAACCCAAGTAATAGAGAAGTAGTTAGGAACCTTAAACTCTCCTGTTGTCCTCTCACTTTAGCTATTTACTCTTTTATCATAGAATTCTCTCGTGTGTGTCGTATATGCATAATTCCTATCATCAATATATCGTTTACCCCTACTTTAATCTAGTTGGTGTATTAGTTAGTAGATACATGATGGTGAACTATCAATGTCTCTATCCATTGTTTCCCGGTGGTAAAATATAAATAACAATACTTGGAATACTCCCGGTAAAATGATACAATGGTTTTCTGTGCGCTTGTGGAATCATTCATATTTTAATTGTGCATAAGAAATACCAACAAGCCATTTTGGCGCTGTTGCCGGGGATAGGGATTTACCTCTATTTCTAGTAGCGACGTTAGAAATATCAACACTAAACACATAGCTACTCACTGTGTGGAGGAAGAAACTTCTTGTTGGATGAGATCAAGATTTCTAGATACACTCGCTCTTACAAGCATGAGCCCCTCTGTGAGGATCGCTCAGCTTCAATGCTCAAGCACGACAACAACTAGCTTAGGGGAAGGCTTCCTCTAGGTACCTAGGTAGCCTACACGATTATGGAGTCAGTCTTTGAGTCTTAAAAATAAAATACCAAAAATATGTGAGCACATGAAGGTTCACTATAGTATCATAAGAAAACCCAAAAATACCAAAAATATATGGGCATATGAAGGTCTATGTTTGTAGAGTCTTTAGTATTTTATATAGTAGGAGTCTTAAAATGAAAAAACAAATAAAAATTTTTGTCTAGATAGAGTCAATAAATAGGCGAGCTCTTGAGATGATCCTTAAAGATGAAAATGATGAAAAGCTGCTCTGTTATAACACCGTTGAAGTGCCTAGTTTTTAGACATAAGTTTCCCCAAGTTTTGGCTTCGACTGTTTTGACATGAAGATTTACTCTGAGCCTAAAACTTGTGGGTTGCATATGCTTGATCTAAGTCTAGGTAATTGATTGATTTGATTGAGAAAGTTTGAGCTGCTACCTATCTTGTTCTAAGTGACACTAGAGTTCTGGAGATTTATCTTTTGAAAAATGCAAAAACATGATGAGTTCCTATATGACAAAGTTTACATTCCCACCAGAGCCAAACATGATGAGATAGGCTAGATAAACTTCCACATATATGCTGCTTGTCATGCATTGAGTTTTGTCAACCTTTGTGACCCTTGTGAGAGATTTGTCATACACTTGAATCAAGATCCACTTACACTCCACCAACATATGCACAACTCTACACTAGAGTAGGCGCAACAACATGCCATTCCATCTACACCTATCCAAAAATGTTTTGCTCCTACATTGGGAGAAAACATCAAAAATATTTCCATTAGATTAGCCACCCAATAAATGCTCCAAGCTCTTGATTGCTATCTCTTGAAAATCTTTAGTGCCAAAAGGAGTGTTATGAGCTATATGAAAGATATTTTAAAAAAGAAAAAAATAAGGGAGTTGAAAAAAAATGGACAAGTGTCTGAATGATAAAAACAATGGGTACTTAGATGCTCGCCTCCCTGATGAAAAAAAGAGAGAAGAAAAGAAAAGATAGCTCATAACCTCTAGCCAATTTTTAAAGTCCAAAAGAGAGATAGGCATTCAAGAAGCTGAGTAGAATTAGGTTCCACCATGTATCCACCATATCCATACACATGCACATCTTGATTCGATTATATGACTTGTCTCTCTTTAGATCCATTGTTTGACTTAACAATATGTGCATTGCAAGTTTGCTCTTTCAAGTTTTCTCCTCACCTATGAGCTCCACATAAGCTTTAGTTACAGGATGAAAAGAAAGGCAAACATCATTTACTGCCTTGGTGAGAATCCACAAATACCAGATGCACTGAGAGACTTGAGAGTGTCATATATAGGAAACTCTAAGTTTTATTTGAAAACCTCTAAAACCTCCAGAATAATAGTTGAACAAAGAGCTTGAGACATAGTGCTTGGCTGGATCTTTCTATCTTTCAATTGCTCGAGACCTAAGTAAGAGCTGATAAGCCCCATAGTCAAAGGTAACATGAGTAAGTTTGAAGGTCAACTCGGTTATTGCTTAGACTTGGAGGAGAATTTTTGTCTGAATGCAGATATACTTCTTAGAAGATACTACAAGATGGCCATAATGCTTAAACTTACACATATCTTTCGATAGCTTTTTTGAGCTAAGCTTTGCTAAGGGACTAGCAAAGGGTAAGTGTGGGGGTGTTGTTGATGGCTATTAATGACCTAATTTACCTGTCAACTAACTCCCAAAAGAGGCACATTCACGATCACCAACATGGACTTAGGGTTTACACTGATGGAATTCCACGAGTTTTGGTGAATCCAAGTTTTTACAGGTACACACTGGAAAAGCTATCAAAAAGGACCAATATGACAGATTACAGCCACCTCAAACATGATTTGGAATGCACCATTATGAAGAGCTCATCGAGACAATCGAAACGGACATATCATTTGCCATTTTTGGAGTTCTGGATGAAAAGATATCAAATCCACGGCGAAGGCTACACTAGAAGACTCCAAGAGATGCAAGAAGACACCACGCCGAAGCGGAGGGCCAACAGCCACCAGGCTAGACTCGACCGGTCTGGCCTTGGACCGGTCGGTCTAGGCCCTAGCCCGTTCACGGCCTACTTCGCCTAGGTTGCTCCACCGCCTTAGGGTTTCAATCTTAGCCATCTGCCAAAGTTGGTTTGATTCGATGGCTCATGATCATCGCGCGAGGCTATAAAAGCAGCCCACACCCCTAGGGGGAGGCATCCCCCATGAAACCCTAATTCATATTCTCTGAAGGAGGATCAGAGAGGTGTCCCTTGAATGGATAACCTCTCTAGGGTTAGCAATTAAGGAGACTAATCCTCATTAGGATCTAGTCTTAGAAATAGAGAGATAGAGAGGGGAAGGACTTGGGAGGAGGTGTCGGCCTGTCGGTGCTACCTCCATGGCTTGTACCTTGGCGGAAGTTAATCTACGTCCCTGGGACTTCTCTAGTAATCATCTTCTTCTTTCTTTAAGAAATTGTGTTTATATTATTCTTAAATTCGCGAGTCTCTTTTGAGCACTTTAATCTACTGCAATAGGTTAAGGTATAATTCATAGTGTAGGTGTGGTGCTTGGACTCGGGTTACTCGTAGATGTACGTATCTTCCAGATTGGGTGGTAGCTCACGGAGGTGACTTTATAGCTCCGTTGAATCCTATGTATCCCACTATCCCGTTGGTAGGCCAAGCAGGAGTATAATTGGTAGGAAGGTCATAGCTTTGCCTGTGCTCTTTCTATGCAATTTTCACAGATAGAACATATAAACATAGCTTATCAAGAGTAGAACGTGTGAACCTTAGCAATCTCCTCTATATTCTCAACCTTCTAAAGATCTTGTTGCTACTCCGGGTTAAGTTAGCTGTTGTAGTTATCATTTCCTTGTGGATACGATATTTAAAACCTCTAGGTGAAGTGCTACAACAGTATTCGTGCACTAGCAGAATATTCAGTTGGCATTAACAAATATCAACATTGTCCCTGATCGGAGTTAGTGTGAGGACACACATGAATATTAGATCAACACATATATTAGTTGATGGCTATGTTTTACAAGTCATAGACATGGAGATGTCAAACTAATAATGTGGGCACATGTATGACATGGGGCTGGACTGACCCAATGTGAGATGTTCTTATTATCTCTTTACACATCATGTACATTATGTTCTTAGACCTAAGATTGTTGTATGTACTTAAGATGTGAAACGGCCTACTTAGGGACTATCAAACGCTACTCCGTAACAGGGTAGTTATAAAGGTGGTCTTCGGGTTTATCGGGAAACATGCTATGAGACATAGATAATCAAGAAGAAACTTGCCCCTCTCTAGTTGAGAGAGATATCGCTGGATCACTCAAGTGATTGAATCAACAAATGCATGGCCGTGCTTGGGTTAAATGTTAACCCACGAGTTGAACCAAATATCATGAGGCAAGGGAATAACATGTACGTGGTTGTGGTGGTTCGTTTGATATGATCTTTGCGTGCACATAAGAGTTATCACACCTTTCTAGAGGCCGCTGTCAACTATTGGGTGAGTAGGTGTACTCGGCCCATGTAATAAAAATGTACGTGAACCCACGAGGGTCGCACGCTTAAGGGGTGCTGGAAGCCTAATTCGGGTTGGACCCGAATTAGACAAGGCATAGGGTTACTAATGGGCCTCTAACTCGGGGAGCACATTAGGGACGCCTATATAAGCAGAGGGGAGGGGCACGGCCAGACCTGATCCATGCCTTTTGGCAGCCGCCGTTGCCCCCCACGCTCACGCCTTCTGCTCCTCACGGACCTAGCAGTGCGGGGGCGCTTCGCTTCTTCCCTGCACGTGTGGGATTCCTCGGAGGTGCTGCATCTGGAGCACATGGACGATCCGCACGATGGGATTGACGTGATGGACGACCATGCAAGCGCACTTCTGCTGCGGCACGCCAAGACGACTACATCAAGTCATCTTCCGCTACACCAACGCATCTAGTGATAATCCCGTAACCTGTAACTAGCAGTAGATTCTGGTTTATGAGGTCAAAATTTTTGTTTTCTGGCTAGTGTAGCATCCTCATAACCCTACAAAGTGGTACCCAGCCATTCTTGCATTATTATAGGTTCGGTTTTGTGCATACGGTGATATGCGCGGTTGTAGATGAGTCTCTGGCTGTGGTTCGTCTTCTAGCCATGTTGGTCTTGTAAAGATCTACTCCTACCGGTCAGAATTCTACCATCCGAGTTAAATGATACATGTGAATCCAATCATGGTGAGTTAGAGATCAATCGATTGATCGAATTGAATCCTAGGCCAAGTGCCGAGCACATGTGATGTCTTGGCGGTAGTAGATGGGATCTACTACTTGGGCGTCGGGTTGCCGAAAAAGTGTTGTTCGGTAAAATAGCCATAACTTTTGAACCGTAACTTCGGATTGAGACGATTCTTAAACGAAAATTGTAGAGAACGAAATTTTGGATTCAAATTTTCATGTGTAGCCATGTCCGGCGAAATTAGAATTGCGAAAAAAAAGGCTTGGAAAATAGGGTTTTTACGTGTCGAAGTTTAGACGTCGGAATCACCAAACTCGCTTTGCGGTGTGCATGACCGTATAGCCCCTATGTGTATGAGATGCATGTGTGTAATTAATTCATGGCTTGCACGTCATGAGGACAATATGGGCAGGAGCCACATTCATATTGTCAACATTAATGTAATGGCCTGCGTGCCAATCTATGATGATCTGTCCATGACTATGTAATTTTTACTTTGCTGCATTACGTTAGTAATAGCTAGTCTTGTCGGATTCATCACTGAAGGATGGCATACATGGATCATGAAGATGGAGATCACCGTGATGAACAGATTGATGGAGATGGAGATCTTCGAATGAAAGAAGGGCTATACCAAGTTATATCTGTTTAATGTCGTTCTTACTATGTTCTACTTTCACATGCCATGATGTTTTTGTCTACATATGTGCGGTAGTAAAATAGAATGATCCCTCTGAAATGTTTAACTTACGTGCTTCTCCAAACCTTGCACTATCATGAGTCTTGTACAATCTATGGTGGGTCTATAAAATTAGGGTGCCACTGGTTTTCTTTGACTAGGCAGGTTCGTATCGGATACTTACTGCAGAAGGGTTGGTTACTTGAACAAGGTCATCCTAACGGTTAGGGACCTTGGAGCATGAGTAGTTGAGAGTAGCATAGAGATGCTGCCCAACAACAAGAGTCATATGTGATACGATTAGCAAGGAGTTGCTTACCGATCTACCATGTCTTCTAGCGGTGATGCTAAAGCTCACTAGTCGACTTGTTAGTTGTGGGTCTTGAATCATTAAGTATCAATTGAGGGACGTTGATTTTAGTGGGAGTAGATTTTATTTTGATACAATTTACTCTTTCATGGATACATTGTCTTAGTATTTTGCATTACTTTTGTTGTAGATCAATGGCGCCTAATCAACCATTTACTTTACGTTTGATACTTGAGAAAGATAAGTTGAATGGAACAAACTATGCGGATTGGATCCGCAACCTGAGAAATTGTTCTCGTGGCCGAGAAAAAAAGGAAAAATTCGGACACCCCATTACCGGAAGAGCCTCCCGAAAATGCATTTCTTTGGCCGAAAGAAATACTTACAGCAGAGCATGTGATGCTGATCTTGAAGTGAGATGCCTGATGCTAGCTTGTATGGAACCTGATCTGCAGATGCAGTTCGACAACAATCATTCAGCGAACGATATGATCGTGGCGCTCGATGATATGTTCTAGACGCAAGCAAGAACTAAAAGGTTCAATGTCTCCAAGGCGCTTGCAGACCAAGCTAGCGAGAGGGTGCAAATTTGTTGGGCCACATGTAATCAAGATGGTTGGTTACACTCTGAGTTTGAGAAGCCGGGCTTCCCAGTTGGCCAAGAGTTGCCAACTGATTTCATTCTAGCATTGCTTTCGCCCATCTATGGAAACTTCATCTCGAACTACCATATGCATGGGGTGGAGAGTGTAACACTCCGGCATAGGGCTTAATAGGATTAATATGATACTCATACCAACAAGTTGCAACTTCTTTTCCGGAAGCTCATCTTAAAAGAACTCCAGAGTTAAGCGTGCTTGGCCTGGAGCAATTTTAGGATGGGTGACCGACCGGGAATTCGTTCCCAAAGCGCATGAGTGAGGACAAAGTGCGCGAAAAAGACCGGTGTTGGTCCGTGAGGATAGTATTGATCCTATTAAAGTCGCCGATAAAGCGGGCCCGGCCTCGAGGAGGCGGGGGCGTTACAAATGGTATCGAGCCGACTCTCGCGGTTTCACGGGTGCGTGTGTCGCAGTTGTGCAGGCATGGTGCGCATGGCTAGTGTGGATCCGTCGTGGTCACACAGCATGGCACATGCGCTGGCACTGGGCACACGGACGTGACCAAGAGAGGAGGTTCCTGGCCTGGAGTTGATCGACGAGGACGTCGATCTCTTAAGGGGGTGAGGATGTAACACCCCGGCCTAGGGCTTAATAGGATTAATATGATACTCATACCAACAAGTTGTAACTTCTTTTCCGGAAGCTCATCTTAAAAAGAACTCCGCAGTTAAGCGTGCTTGGCCCGGAGCAATTTCGAGATGGGTGACCGACCGAATTCATTCTCGCTGTGCGCATGAGTGAGGACAAAGTGCGCAGAAAAGACTGGTGTTGGTCTGTGAGGATAGTATTGATCCTATTAAAGCTGTCAGATGTAAGCGGGCCCGGCCTCGAGGAGGCGGGACGTTACAGAGAGGGGCTTGAATGAATTGTGTGGCATGCTGAAAACAACAGAGGCTGACATCAAGAAGAGCGCTAGCAGCAGCCAAGGTTGGCGGTGCAAAACAGGCCTAACTTTAAGAGAAAGAAGGGCAATGCTTGGAGGAAGAAGAAGGGTAAGGCTAAAGCTGAGAGCTCTAAGCCAAACTCATCTGCTCCTAAGGCTATTGTACCTACTGATGCTGAGTGCTTTCATTGTGGTGGGAAAGGTCACTGGAAGAGGAACTGCAAGTTGTACTTGGCGTCCTTGAAGAAGGATGATAGTAGTAAAGGTACTCCCATTCATACACTTGTTGTTTATGTTACAGACATTTTCCTCACTAACTCTTATATTAATTCTTGGGTATTTGATACCGGATCGGTTGCTCACATTTGCAATACGATGCAGGGAATGATAAGAAGTAGAAGCGTGGAAAAGGGAGAGGTTGATTTCCACGTGGGCAATAATGCAAGAGTTGCTGCGTTGAATGTCGGGATGATGCAACTTCCCTTGTCGTCAGGATTTATTTTGGAATTGAATAATTGTTATTTTGTTCCTAGTTTAAGTTGAAATATTGTGTCACCTTCATGTTTGATGAACGATGGTTATTCAATTGCAAGTAAAGACAATGGTTGTGTAATCTAAGAATGATATGTTTGTGGCTTTTGCAATCCATTGTGAATGGGTTATTTATTTTAAATCTTGATGATGCACCTATCTGTAAAGTTAGTGCTAAAAGGCCTCGGCTTAATGAGTTAAGTCCTACCTATATGTGGCATTGTCGTTTGGGTCATATAATCGAGAATCGCATGAAGAGGCTCCATGCTGATGGGCTTCTAACTTCGCGTTTGATTTTGAATCATACATGACATGTGAGGCTTGCCTACTTGGCAAGATGACCAAGGCGCCATTCAAAGGTTTTCCTGAGAGGGCGTCTGACTTGTTGGAACTTGTACATATTGATGTATGTGGACCAATGAGCACGACGGCAAGAAGCGGATTCCAATACTTCATAACTTTTACTGATGATTTTAGTAGATATGGCTATGTCTATTTAATGAAGCACAAGTTTGAAACATTTGAAAAGTTCAAAGAATTTTAGAATAAAGTAGAGAATCAATGTGGCAAGAAAATAAAGGCCTTGTGATCTGATCGTGGAGGCGAATATTTGAGCCACGAGTTTAATAGTCATCTAAAGAGTTGTGAAATTGTTCCACAGCTTATGCCACCTGGAACGCCTCAGAGAAACGGCGTGTCTGAGCGATGTAACCGGACTTTGTTGGACATGGTTCGGTCTATGATGAGCCAGTCGGACCTACCTTTATCGTGTTGGGGATATGCTCTAGAAACAGCCGCTTTCACATTGAATAGGGTGTCGTCTAAGTCCGTAGTTAAGACACCATATGAGATGTGGACTGGTAAGTGTCCCAGTTTATCTTTTCTGGAAATTTGGGGTTGTGAAGTTTATGTCAAATGACTTATATCAGATAAACTAACACCCAAATCGGACAAGTGCTTTTTCGTGGGATATCCGAAGGAAACTTTAGTGTATTATGTCTATAACCGAACAGAGGGTAAAGTGTTTGTTACTCGAAATGGTGTTTTCTTAGAGAAAGAGTTTCTCAAAAGAGAAAAAAATGGACAGAAGGTGTATCTTGAAGAAGTTCAAGATGAGCCAGTAGGGAATGACTCTACGAGTGATGCTAATGTAGCAGAACAAGTTGAGACACCTGTGGCAGTAGATACATCGCCACAACCATGAAGATTAGCAAGACTTCATGAATTGCGTGGGGAATTGTTCTTGTTAGAAGATGATGAACCTGCGGATTATGTGGAAGCAATGATGGACCCAGATTCCGAGAAATGGCAAAGTGCCATGAGATCCAAGATAGATTCCATGGGAGACAATCAAGTTTGGAACTTGGTTGACCCGCCTGATGGGGTGAGACCCATAGAGTGCAAATGGATCTATAAAAAGAAAAGGATATGGATGGAAATGTTCACGTCTACAAAGCTCGACTTGTCGCAAAGGGTTTTTGACAAGTTCAAGGAATTGACTACGATGAGACGTTCTCGCCGGTAGCGATGCTTAAATCTATCTGGATCATTCTAGCAATTGCTGCATATTTTGATTATGAGATATGGTAGATGGATGTTAAAACAGCCTTTCTGAATGGAAATTTGGAAGAGGACGTGTATATGATACAGCCCGAAGGTTTTGTTGATCCTAACAATGCTGGAAAAATATGCAAGCTTAAGAAATCTATTTATGGGTTAAAGCAAGCATCTCGGAGTTGGAACATTCATTTTGATGAAGAGGTCAAAGGGTTTGGCTTCCATTAGAATAAAGAAGAACCTTGTGTTTACAAGAAGGAAAGTGGGAGCGCTGTTGTATTTCTAATCTTGTATGTGGATGACATACTATTGATTGGGAATGATATTCCAATGTTGCAATCCATAAAGACTTCACTAAATAATAGTTTTTCTATGAAGGATTTAGGAGAAGCATCATATATCTTGGGCATTAAGATCTATAGGGATAGGTCGATGAGGTTAATAGGATTAAACCAAGACACGTACATTGACAAGGTGTTGAAACGGTTCAACATGGAACAGTCCAAGAAAGGGTTCTTGCCTATGTCACATGGTAAGCGCTTTAGCGACAAGCAGTGTCCTTCATTAGATGAAGAGCGCAAGCACATGAGTAAGGTTCCATACGCTTTGGCTGTTGGTTCCATCATGTATACCATGATATGTACTCGCCCAGATGTCTCATATGCTCTAAGTGTTGCGAGTAGGTACCAAGCTAATCCAGGTGAACCTCACTGGACGCTTGTTAAGAACATCCTTAAGTACTTGAGCAGAACTAAGGATGTGTTCCTAATCTACGGAGGTGAGGAGGAGCTCGTTGTAAATGGTTACACCGATGCTAGCTTCCAAACCGACACAGATGATTCACAATCTCAATCAGGTTATGTGTTCACAATAAATGGTGGTGCAGTCAGCTGGAAAAGTTCCAAGCAGGAGACGGTGACTGATTCTACAACAGAAGCCGAGTACATTGTAGCCTCTGGAGCTGCAAAGGAGGGTGTTTGGATGAGGAGGTTCCTCATTGAGCTTGGTGTGTTTCTAAATACGTCAGGCCCCTTGAATTTGCATTGTGATAACAAGGGGGCAATTGCATAGGCTAAACAGCCAAGGGATCACCAGAAGAACAAACAAGTACTACAGAAATTTCATCTCATTCGAGAGTTCGTTGGACGAAATGAGATTAAGATGTGCAAGATACACACGGATTTGAATGTAGCAGATCCATTGACAAAGGCTCTTCCACAGCCTAAGCATGAGGCGCACGTGAGGTCTATGGGTATTAGATATCTGCAAGATTAACTCTAGTGCAAGTGGGAGATTGTTAGGAGTATGCCCTAGAGGTAATCATAGAGATGATGATATTTCAATTGTATCCATGATATATTATGTGTTCATGAATTTCCATTAATGACAACTTATATCGATTGGCAATATGAATTGTTTGTGAAACTCTTTTACTTGTATGGTTATTCGAATGTTGTCCCTGATTGGAGTTCGTGTGAGGACACACATGAATATTAGATCAGCACATGTATTAGTTCATGGCTATGTTTCACAAGTCATAGACATAGAAATATCAAACTAATAATGTGGGCACATGTATGACATGGGGCTGGACTGACCCAACGTGAGATGTTCTTATTATCTCTTTACACATCATGTATGTTGCGTCCTTACACCTGAGATTGTCGTATGTACTCAAGATGTGAAATGACCTACTTAGGGACTATCAAACGCTACTCAGAATCGGGTAGTTATAAAGGTGATCTTCAGGTTTGTCGGGAAATATGCTATGAAACATAGATAATCAAGAAGGAACTTGCCCCTCTCTAGTTGAGAGAGATATCACTGGATCACTCAAGTGATTGGATCAATAAATACATAGCCATGCTTGGGTTAAATGTTAACCCACGAGTTGAACCAAATATCATGAGGCAAGGGAATAACACTACATGGTTGTGGTGGTTCGTCTGATATGATCTTTGTGTGCACATAGGAGTTGTCACGCCTTGCTAGAGGCCACTGTCAACTATTGGGTGAGTAGGTGTACTCAGGCCATGTCTGTGTGTACGTGAACCCACTGTTGGTATAAATTAACTGCACTCCATTAAATAAGTTTTAAGTAGGATTATCCGTAAGCGCGCCACGAGATATCATACCAAAGCCACATTTTAACCGGAGGTTTTAAATATCGTATCCACACGAGGGAACAGTCGTGATGATGACAAAGTACATAGACTTAACCCTACAATTAGGCTAGATAATATCAAGAAAGAGGAAATAGCTATTGAACTCTAGTTCTGGTATAATATTGTTCTAACTGGGCAAGTAAAATAAGAGAAGAAATCTCCTCCTACCAAGAACCTATAAGCCTATCAGTCCTATCAACGGGAAGTGGACTATAGAGGAACCCACACAGCTGTCACCTACATGGACTACCACTATTCAGCTAATCAGTGGACATCCACAAGTAAACCTAGCCTAGGCACCACGCCTACACTATGAAATACTACTTTAACCAAGTAATGACCAAGATCAAAGCACTCAATATGAGCTGTGAACTTAAGAACAAATAAGAGCAACTGCTTACTTGAATCGGAATGACGAATACAAAAGTACCTCAGAACGCAGCTCCGGGCGAGGGAGCTGAATCCAGAAGAATACAGCCACGAAGAAGCACCGACAAGCCGGAACTCCTCCAGAACTCTACTCCTCTACTCTATCTCTCTTACTAATCTAAACAAGACTAGATCTAGAAGAACTAGTCTCCCCTAATTGCTACAACTAGTTCAACTAGATGAACTAGAACTAGATCAACTAGAGGGACCCTAACCCTAATTATGTAGAGAATATGAAGCGCCGGGGTGTAGAATGCCCCTAGGAAGGGCCTTGGGGCATCATTATATAGGCCGAGGTGGAGTAGGGGGCAAGAAACCGCCACATCATCGATCCGCGTCTTCATGTTATGTGCACTGTCGGATCAAACTGATCTTAGATCGACGTAGGGATGCTCTGCTTGGGTGCCAAGGAAGCGTGGGTGGAAGACTCCAGAAGGCGGTGGCCAGATGCCACAGGGGGGCGCCGACCGACGCCAGGGTGGGGCCGACCGGCCCCACCTGGACTCCCCTATGGGTCCCGCTGCTTCGGGTGTCTTCTAGATGTTTCCTGAGCCTGATGACGATATTTTCCGACGTTGATAAGTTTCGTGATAATTATGCACTCTAATCCCTCTTTTATGCTTTTCTGGAATAATCCCTGGAAAATATAGAATAAGCAAAACTCATGGAAATTGTCAGTTAAAAAACCCTAGACTAATGTGTATTCATGTATCCTTTCATGTCTAAAGTTCTAATAAATATTGACGTTATCCACCGTCAACACCCACAGGGTCGTACGCTTAAGCGGGCTGGAAGCCTAGTTTTGGTTGGACCCGAATTAGACAAGGCTTGGGGTTACTAATGGGCCTCCAACTCACGAGCAAATTAGGGATGCCGATATAAGCAGAGGGGAGGGGCACGGCCAGACCTGATCCACGCCTTTTGGCAGCCACCATCGCCCCCCACGCTCACGCCTTCTGCTCCTCACGGACCTAGCAGTGCGGGGGCGCTTCGCTTCTTCCCTGCACAAGTGCGATTCCTCGGAGGTGCTGCATCTGGAGCACAAGGACGAACCACATGAGGGGATCAACGTGACGGACGACCACGCAACTGCACTGCCTGCTGCGACGCGCACGACTACATCAAGTCATCTTCCGCTATGCCTGCGCGTCTAGTGGTAATCCCGTAACCTGTAACTAGCAGTAGATCTTGGTTTATGAGGTCAAAATTTTTGTTTTCCGGCTAGCGTAGCATCCTCATAACCCTACAGTTCTAACCTAGGAATGCTCAAATCTATAATCCTACTCTTAGATTCATACATAAGTGGATTGCCATGACCTTGTTTGCTAGAGAAGACATACGCTATGTTTATAATGATGAACTAAAACTGATGTATGCCGTGATAAAGAAAGTGGAAGTTGCCCTGTTAGAGAAATGGTCACTCCTTGGATGCGTTATTTTACACATACCACTGCTATCCCATGTACTTCCTTGGTAACCCGCATTCTTGCTGCTACCAACACCTTAGAAGGGAAATATTTTTCTAATTTTTCTGATATCACTATTTCTCGAATTATGATAACAGAAGATTCTCTCATACATGGGCATCATTTGAAAAAGAATTTAGCCGGAGAAATTCTATACCCCCCTGGTGGTACACTCGAAATCTGGTTACCTAACTTGGATCTTTGATTCTACAATTCTGCTGAACTAACCCTTCCGATCGGTTCACGAGAGGAAGCTAGCAGGATGAGTGTTTCTTGTAGGGAAAGATGGAGTACCACACAGAGAGGAGAGACGTCGAGCTTGCATCAAACGCAGCCACCTCCACTTCCAGTCTTTCACCTATGGGGCAGCCGGGGTATGATCCGGCTATGCACACACACAAGGATATACTCCTGGGATGCATCCCGCCTAGGAGCATACCCTGCCCCCATATGAGGCTGGAGGGTCAAGGGCACCATAGACGGGAGACGAGGCTTGGACAAGCCATCTTTACGTCCACTCCTCAGACTCCGAGGGGACGCCACCGCTAGTACCATGATGACAGTTAGTCGCTTTGAAGACCCTCCACACTCACCTGGGCAGACTCGTAATCCACGCAGAAGAGATGCAAGAGGAGGCGGCTTGGTGGCATCGCCAATACCAGTAGTGGCAACTGCAAAATTAATAGTGGCAGCAGTAGCACCAACAGCATCACTAGTTATGGCAGAACTAGTAGCAATAGGAGTGGGCCACCCTCAGTGAGCAGCTAAGGATCCAACATGAGCAACAATAGGCCTTCTGGAGGTTCTAGGAATACAACCCTGGGGACTAGGCTTCGGTCCAGGTTGGGGGAGGACCCCACTCAGGTATCTTGCACTTGCATTGCATATTTAGTTTCAAACTTTGTTTTAAAGTTTGTATGGCATATTTACATTTCTAGTATTTAAAAAAATAAAAAAGATTAAAAGACTAAAAATATGAATTTCACTCCAAATATGTGAAATATGCTATGTATAGTTTTTCCTTGTTTCGTCTATGCCTAGTTTATTACTTAGTTTTCTCTAAGATCTAAGTTTATTGGCTTAAAAATGTTCATCATAGAAACTTGAACACTTAGTGGGTTGCATAAAGCTTAATCTAGCCTAAATTGGTATAAAGCTTTGATATGGTATGACTAAGAGTTTGCCACAACCTTGCTCTAAGAAAAGCTTGAATACCAGAGTTTAAAAATTTTAAATAATAAAAATTTCTTTTGATATGATCTAGGTAGATTGCTTTGTTAGGCACCCATGATCGGAATTCATATACACGTAATAAAAAGTTTTTGCTCTCTATGTATCGATTCTCTGTTAGAAGTCAAAAGAGAGTGTGGGCTATAAAAATAAAAGATGCTATGTCAAAGAAGGATGAGCCAATAAAAGATGCCATACCAACAGGGTATGTGCTAAAAAAAGAGAGCAAAACAAGGGGTGCAAAGACACCCGCCCGAGTGGAAAAAGAAAAAAGGTATAAAAAGTACCCACCAAGGAGATAGCCCCTACTTCTCATAAAGAAAAAAGAGAGTCATACATAAGAGTTTGAAAAAAATATTCATCACCCTTGCACATTCCGATCAAGATGTATAGCTTAGTAATTTGTTATGATCTAATCATTTGAACTCTGCTCTTCATACAAAATGTTCAAAAATATAACTTCAAAAATAAAGCAATTCAAAAGAGTAGGTTGCGTACAAATTCTATGTCTACCTTTCTTGCTAAGTACCAACCTAAGACATGATATAGCTAGAAGCCCCACAAGTAACAAGTGTAAAAGGATGAATATAAAAATGCTAATTTATTTAGATCAAAGAAGAAAATTTTGTTATAATCCTAGCACTTGTGAAATGTATTCGGCATTTTAGCAGCTCCTAATCAACAACAAAGTTCTTAGCTTTTGCTCGAGGACAAGCAAAGGGTAAGCTTGGGGGATTTTCTTGGCGGTAAATACTGACACATTCTAACCACCAACTATTATCAAAAAGAGAGAATTATCATAGTCATACTCACATATGCTTTTGCTACTAACCTATTTCCACGTGTATTTGGAGAATATTGTTTTCCATGAAAAATATATGAAGTCATGGAACAAGGTTACGAAATACACCTTCCGGCAAAGGTAGAAAAGGGGATATGAAGCAAAGCCCATCAAGATGTCCATTTCTGACCCAACACCTACCAAGACCCAAGCCCAAAAGCAACAAGGAAGCAGTGGGCCAAGGCTAGGCCCGAGGAGGCCCACCCCAGGTGCGGGCGCACTAGGGTGCGGGCACACCCCCAGGTGGCCTAGCCTGGCCCATCTTTCTCTAGCAGTTTGCATAGGCGGTGCTGAGGTTGGTTTGGCGCGTCATAAATTCCCCTACCCCCTAAAATGACCTGGTGGAGCTATAAAGCAAGGGGTGGAGTCCTTTCTACAATACACAACACACCACCACACCTCTCACACTTGTACTCTCAAGTGTTCCTCTCCACTTTTATTTTATCCTTTGTATTAGTAGTAGAGTAAGACCCATCTTTTAAGAAGAGGAGGACATCTTGGTTAGTTCTTGGTATGAATATAGTTCTTTCCATCATGTTCATCATCTCTTTTTATCAATATAGCAATGTTCTAGAATTAGAGTATAGTTCTTGTGATATGATCTTTCCGTAGGGTGAGAGACCCGGGGGGCTTGGGTAGCTTCTCTATATGTGGGCATGGTGCTCGGGTATAGTGGAGCCGGTGAATGCATTTCATAGTCCACGGTTGAGGTGGTAGGCAGCAGATGGTGGCAGCCCTATCTATCCCTTGTAATCCCCCACGTCCGGCTATGGTGTAGGAGTTCATAAATTACAACTCATGTTTGCTGGCAGACCAGTACTCGGTGGTCTCCTGATCCATCTTGTGCACAACTTTATCTCTAACTTATGTATTTGTATGACTAATTATATTCTAGACATTTGCTATATTAGGATCATTGCTCCGGTAGGATATTCTTTTATTCTTTATTCTTTTATTCTTTATGCCGCCACCACCTCCCCGCTTGAGAGTCACTTATCTGTGTGTGTCCACTATCATGAAAACTATTATGATTTACCCCTGTTATGCATATTGGTCTATCTTTCATATAAAGTATAGTATTCTATGTTTATGGCTTCATACGAAAGTTTTACACTAGCCTTCCTTTAGGAAAATATAAATACGACACCTAGGAATACTCCGGGTTGAAATGCTACAATGGTATTTCTATGCGCTTGCGGATCCACTTCCATAACTGCAATGAATTACCGTATCACTACTCTCTCTATCGTAGTCAGAAATATAGACTTAGCACTAGTGTTAAGGAATGCTGAAAGTGCACTGTAAAGCATCTCCGAGGCACTAGCCGCTAAAGCCATAATCCTAACTTTATTAGAGATATGAATCTCTTGATAGAGATGTGCCACGGTGCATATGCCAGGCTATTCTAAAACTATCACTAGAGGTGTATCGCTAGTAGCGATAGAGGGAATAACCGGTGAGGCATTACTTGGTAACATGGCCAAGTCTCAAATCTGGTGATGATACTAAGGAATGCCAACAAGCACTTCTAGTACCATTGCTGGGGACCTAAACCTAGTGATGACGTTAAGAAGTACCAACATTGGGCAGATAGTCCCCCAGAACTATCGGTGGGGAGACTCTGGTCAGGTGACCACCTGCTTGCATGAGGCGGCGAGGCCCTGTAGATCTAACTAGAACCCATTTGGCCCAAGGCGGTGGGAGATTAGGCCAGGGCAGCGACCAACGGTGGCGCACGGTCTACCACTCTATCTCATGGGGTGGGGCTCAACATAAAGAGCACCCCGGGTGGATTCAGCAAGCACGATGTCCTCGTACAAGCCCATCTTGACCCGATCGATGGATTCAACCAGGTCATCGATGGGGATCAGGTTTCTTTCCCAGCGAGGCCGCTCAAGCGGCGTTGCCACCGGGGGAGGAACCGTCGGGCCTCGTGTGGAGGCATCTGGATCTGATCGGCAGGTACAATGGTGCCACAAACCGGGCCAGTTGGATCTAGATCGGCACGTTCTCCTCTTTCGCATGCTCGGTGGCAATGGTCAATGTGATGGAACCGACGGTGAAAGTCATGCCGGACGTGGCCGAGGAGTCAGAAGCTGCTGGAGTGACCATCTTGCTCAACGACGGGTTAGGAGCACACCCCTACTTGGCGCGCTAGTTGTCGACATTATCTAGTTAGCAGCCTACCAAGGGGTTACCTGAGGTAGTAGATGAGATCGAGGGTGGTGAGGTGCGCGAGATCAAGAGCAAGAAAAAGTAATACGACACATGGGGTTTAGACAGGTTCAGGCCGCCACGATGACGTGAAACCCTACTCCTGTGTTCTAGTGGTTTGATTATGGCATATGCCAGTAGGGAATGATCTGTTTTGGAGGGGGTTCCTACCCGCCTTATATAACCGAGGGCAGGATTACATGATCAATCGGATCTAATCATCTGATCGGCAGATCGGGTTTACAAAGGGAACTAATATCCTGATTGATTCGAGCAGATCAATCTTCCTTCCGATCCTTGCGGGGCACTCTAGGGAACTGCATGCACCACTCGACTTCATCTTCATGGGCCAGACCGCACCAGACTAGGTGGCCCAGCCTGTTCTTCAATGGTACCCGGGGAGTAATCCCTACAGCTGCTAAGGTGGAAAGTTAAGGGCATGTGGCTTAGCAAGTTAATCTTTTCGAAAATACAACGCTGCCAAACCTAGAGACTAGTCCTTTGAAGGAGCGGGAGAAGCAAAGAGCTAGGAGAGCTAAGGGAAAGGATGACGACACAAATAATTCCATGACTAGATCGGCGCTCTCCTTCGAGGAGAGTGACCAGGCACAATGAAAATCCTAGCATAGAACTGCCGCGGGCTAGCGAGTGCCCGGGCAGTGCAAGCGCTTTTGGCTATTCAGAAGCGAGAAAGACCCGATGTGTTTTTCTGTCAGAGACACATTTGGGTAAAGCTAAGGCAGAAGAGTTGTGAAGGAAGCTGGTCTGTGATCATCATATCATTGTCAAGAGTGATGGTTGTAGTGGGGGTTTTATTAATGCTATGGAGGAAGGATGTCAAAATTAAAATGCAAGAGATGTGAGTATTTCATTGATGTGCTGGTTGATGATGGTAAAGAGTGGAGGCTCACTGGTATTTATGGTGAACCATGATGGGAGGAGGGGAAGACTTAGGGATGCACTGAGGACCCTCCATGGTAGAATACATAAACCATGGTTAGTCCTAGGAGACTTTAATGAAATCTTATTTCATCATAAAAAGAGGATGGGCATCCAAGAGCTCAACACTATATTCTGGATGACTGTGGTCTGTCTGACATGGGGTACAATGGTGATATGTTCACTTGGTAAAGAAGAATGATCGAGGAGCGACTAGATCGAGGGGTATCAAATGTTCTATGGAATGACTTGTTCCCGGACACTCAGTTAGTCAATGGTTAGATGACTAAGTCTGATGGCCGCTGATTGTTGAAACTAATGGGCCACCTATCCCAGTTGCTCTGGCATAGCAAGGAGCCAAGAGATTTGAGGCCCGTTGGTTGAAGGAAGAAACCGTGGAGCAGACGGTCCTCATGATATCCATATATAAGTTATTGTTATGAATAATATAATAATGTCCTATTATGTCTTTGACAAATAAAATATAACCTTGATAAAAAAAAATTATTTCATTGCGAAGTACAAAAATATTTACTTGTAAATATATCATAACATTAATTTTTACAGTATCTTACTATTTGATTAGTTGGATCATTGATTGATCAAGGTTTTAATAAAAATAAACGTTTTTTTATTATAACTAGATCAATAAAATATATAACAAATCCATGAGGAAAAGCATTAAAAACAAAAAAAGGAAATCGGAAGTACAATTCGAAGGCAAGTTACCTTAATCTGAGTGGATGGAAAAGGAAGACAAAAATTTAGACCGAAACAAAAAAATAAAACAAATAAAAATCTGAAAATCGAACTCCACTGACCCAAACGGATGAAATATCCTAAAGACAACCTAATCAATATTTAGGAATCCTAATTGAAATAGATCCCCCTCATCCTTCCCTTTCGAATCTCTATTTTTTTCTTTGATCAACTCCGTTAGTTTAGGGTTGATTTCCATGAGATGTCTGCCCTCTCCTTTTCTTAAGAGTCAGTTTGCCTGTGATAATCCTTTTCCGTGTTTATCTAGTTTTTTTTGTTTTGTTCAAATTTTTTCACTGTGGTCTCTTATTTTTGTAGTTTGTTTGTCCATTGCCTTTTGGTCTGATCAAGAGTCTGAGTAAGACACAAAAATGCTTACATGAGTCCTCAAACCCTTCATCGCATACAAACAAACATCATGTATTATTTCATTAATTCAAGAACGACCAATGAATGCACAGTATTAACCAATTTAGTGTGATGAATACTCACCTAGAACTCGGCCTTGATCCGCGCCGCAACGGTGCTGTACTCGCCGTCTACGGCGGCGTGGAAGTGGTCATACGACCAGGGTGGCGAAGTCACCCCGGCGTACGTGACCATGCCAGGGTAGTGATTCCTAATCAGAAGGCCCAGGGTGCCATTGATGTGGCGCCCCTTTCCGGACACTACTTTCTAGTTGCTGCAAGAGTCATTAAGAAGAATTGTTAGTCTTCAATTCGATTTTCAACATGTCATATGAAATATTACTCAAATAATACTTACTCATCGCCCTGGGGTTGAATCAGGGGGCACCGGTGTATTGGGATCGGCCCCGTCGGGAGCTTCGAGGGCCCGCGCAAGTAGACTCCCGACGAGATAGAGCCTGTGGCAGTGGAAGTGGATCCCCCTGCTGTCGCTAACGCTGCCTCCTGGTCGTCCTCCTCTTGGTCGTTGTCCTCCTTCACCGACGGAGTGGAAGCCGACTGCACGGTCCTCGGACGGCCAGCGGGACGGCCTCTCCTCGTCCTCCTCGTCGCCGGCTCCGGTGAGGGGTCCTTCTCAGTGGCGGGTGGTGAGCGCTCCCTCGTGTAGAGGGAGTTAACCGAACGACGGGCCTGCCTTCTGCCCGGCATTTTGTCGAGTCCCTGCAATTTCAAAGAGTAAACCAATTAGCACAGTTAAATTATAAGTTGTAAGTACTTATAAAGAGATGCAAAATAAATAAAACATAATTGCAATAATAATAACAATAGTAACAATATAGTATTACATGAATTAGAAATATTCTTCACGATCGGCAGTGGCTAAATCATAGGTGTCGTCATCACTATCGATATTGTCATATTGCACCTCTCCTCCCTCGTCCTCATCTCCATCATCCTAATCATTGTCATTGCCTAACAATACTTGCTCAAGAATTTGTAAGTCCTGCTCATCTTCCACCTCTTCTCCCTCGTCCTCATCTCCATTGGCCTGATCAATGTCATTGTCTACTTCCATCAGCGCAAACATGTATATGTCAAACCTCCCTTCTAGCCCCTTAGGTTGATAGAGCTCCCATGTGTCTGGGTCAAAGTTGTAATCCTCATCATTCAGGGCGGGCAGTTTACCATGCGGTGATACCAACTGCACAAGGTACCAACCCATTAGATTGGGGTCTTTTTGGCACGCCCATGGAAGATAATAAACTTGCATGGCCTGTTGAGCCACAATATAGATATCCTCTCCTTGATACATAGAGTCTTGTCGAATTTCCACTAGTCCAATCTTCGGGGTTTTTCTCGTGACATTAGGATCGAACCAATAGCATTTGAATACGATTGGATTAGGAGCTTTGTGACACTAGAAATTGAGATCATATATTTCTTCTAGTATGCCGTAGTAGTCACAACCATCGGTCCCCGACGTATGAACTCTAGTATTCATAGTTTTCCGATTCTCATGTTTCTGCTCATAGTTTCTTTTGTGAAACCGATAGCCATTCACATCATAAATGTTGAATGTCTTGACTCTATAGGTGAAGCCTTTGGCAAGCCCTTTCAACTCAGCATCCATTTCTCTATCTTTGCGAGCCTGCAACGTGAGACCCGATAGATCGTTACATTACTCGCTCATAGGAGCAAAGTGGGATGACAAAGATTGAACCAGATACCTTCGTATCGAACCAAGAAATGAAATCGGGCGCACCATCCTTGATTAGACTATCTTCTTCTTGAGGAGAAGGAGGCCTATTCCCGGTCCAGTATGTATTTACAAATTCCCTGAAAAACAAGAGACGGAAGGGTTGGATACAAGAGGATAGTGATGATGAATGAAACAAGCTCATTGAGAACTTACTGTACATAAGGCTTCACTTCATCAAGGTTCAACAACACATAAACCATGATAATGCGCCACTCATCATGCCTTAAGAGGCTGGCCGGGGGCAGGAAGGGGCCGGGGCGGGGTAGGGCGGCTCGGGGCGGCGGGCGGGCGGGCCCGGCTCCGCCACGCTCCCGAGCTCCGGCGGGGGCGGCTTCAGCCTTGGGCGGCGAGTGAATGGAGATGAGAAAGAAAAGAAATGGGCCGACGGTTTTCAAGTTGTTGGCCGCTTTGCCGAAAGTGCCGGATCGGCAAAGACTTGGCAAAAAAATGTATTCTTTGCCGAGTGCCAACGATGCGGCACTCGGCGAAATTTAAAAAACGGGAAAAAATCTTTGTCGAGTGCCAGCTAGCCAACCCTAGGCAGTCGGCAAAGCTATTTTTTTTTTTTGGGCACCAATTTTTTTTGAAGATTGAATACACTGCCACAAAGAACATGTTCAAATATAGGACTTTTTCATTGCATTTTGTTATATTTCTCCTGTTTATTTTATTTTCTTGATTATTTCTGCAATAAGTTTGTTTGAACTGGATGTGCATCAAATAATAGATTTCTCTCATTCAAAAATTATTATTCTTGTTTCTTAGTGTTAATTTAGGCTAAATCTATGAACTATCTCAAAATTTCGATCAACATGCTCACGGGGCGCCGTCCACTTTTGTGCGGGTGGTTTTTTAATTATATAAAATGCGAACGAGTTCTAAAAATTATGAGACTTGGTGACAAGTCATGAAATCATATGTGTATGCCATGGTAAAAATTTGAAAAGTTTGAAGCACGTTGTCACGTACGATGCTCACAACCTGGACATTGTCATGAGATGATGTCCTAGGTTGTGAGCATCGTACATGACAATGTGCTCCAAACTTTTTTAAATTTTTACCATGGCATACACATATGATTTCATGACTTGTCGCCAAGTCTCATAATTTTTAAAACTCGTTCGCATTTTATATAATTAAAACACCAGTCGCACAAAAGTGGACGGCGTTGTTGCCCTCGTGAGCATGTTGATCGAAATTTTGAGAGAGTTCATGAATTTAGCCTAAATTAACACTAAGAAACAAGAATAACATTTTTACAATGAAAGAAATTAATTATTCGATGCACCTCCAATTCAAACGTACATTATGCGAAAAAATCAAGAAACCAAAATAAATAGGAGAAATATAGCAAAAAGCAATAAAAAACTACCATATTTGAACACAAGTCTTTATGGTACTGTAGTGAAGTTTCAAAAAAAAAATTGCTGCCAAAAAAAAAATTATTTTGCCGAGTGCCAAGGTTTGGCACTCGGCAAAGCCACAAGTTTGCCGAGTGCCAAACGGCCGGCACTCGGCAAAGATGACGGCGCTGGATGCCGTCTGCCCCCAGCCAAACTTTGCCGAGTGTGGCTCTTTGCCGAGTGTGGAGCACTCGGCAAAGATAGCCTTTGCCGAGTGCCCGGCTTTGCCGAGTGCCTGGCGCTCGGCAAAGGCCTCTTTGCCCAGTGCTTTTCTTTGCCGAGTGCCCGATATTTGGCACTCGGTAAAGATTCTTGCACTCGGCAAAGTCTACGTTTCCTGTAGTGATAGATTCATCGGCAGGGTTGACTCCATTGGATAGATGTTGAGCATTCGGCTACAAGCAATGTAAGTTCAATACCTCGGCGATGAGGAGCTGATTGTTAAGAGTATTGAAAATGTTGAGACTGTAATAGATTCTGGCTTAAGCCGAGCTGGTGGGCACGCCTAAAAACGCTTACAGTACTGTTAAACGTTGTTGTCTTTGGTAATGCAATAGCATACCTATTTTATTTTGGTAGCATACCTATTTTTCATAACCAAAGAACTCCTGGCTCACATGAGAGGAGTCTGGCTCCTAGTAGCTAGACCCAATGCATGTAAGAGCGTAGTGTTTGGTTGTTTATTTGCACGAGTCAGGCTGTCTCAAAAATCTATTTAATTAGTTGCTCACACTAAGAAAGGTTGCATGAGTTTAAAATATACAAAATAATCATCATAATGATATTTATTATAGGCAACTGTTATCTTATAGCTCTTATTTTACTTTATTACTCTTTAATATTAATTGAAATATGTTAATATCATTTAATATGTGCTAATAATACATTAATAACGTTATTATATGGCTAATTACCTGCAGCAAGAGAGTCTGGCCCGGCAGAATCGACCGATTTCTGCGTTTCTTCATGGCCTAGCTATAGAGAGCATCTTGCACACATGGAGTCTGGCTGAGCAAATACGCAAACCAAACAAACGTCTGTTCTCGCACCGGTAGATCCTATCTGAGGAGTAATGTAACCAACCAAACACACTCATAATATCGATGTTGTTTAAATGTTGTGTTGGTTGTGCTAAAAACTTAAGTGTCAAGAAAGCGCCTTAAGTTCTTGAGAATGAGAATGATGGGGGTTAATAGGAAAACTAGCTAGTGGTGCCCTAAACCCTATGTGCCGCTATCTACCTGGCGAGTGGCCAGCGTTGCAATGGGGCTCTAGCTCCAACTCGCGCTGGGTAGGCCGCACCGAGTGAGCCAGAGCTGGGGAGTGGAGGGCCTACATCGAGGAACCGAGGAGTGGTGCCATGCTCGCTCACTCGGCCGCGCCGGAGCCGGAGGGCGCAGCAACCTCACCTGGCCACATCCGGAGTTGGGGACCGCCTGTCCATAGCTCTGCCTCGCCTCTACACCCCACCTATCAAAGCCTCACCTCGCCCCCATGCATTCGCGCCGCTTGCTCTTCTTCCTCCTCTCACATGTAGCAGCAGTAGCAGTCGTCCCACCTTGCTCGCCCTCATCCACTCATTTTTTTGGGGTAAGGGCATCCCGCTTCTAAGGGAAATATTCCCCTTAGGCAACATCCTAGCCATGCTTGTCCCCGAACCAAACAACCGCAAATGAGGGGCCATCCCACCGCATCTCACTCTATCCCACCAACCAAACTCTACCCTAATGTAGGAGGCTGTGATGTGCCTCTAAGACAATTTTGTAACATGACATTATATATGGTTTTCATCCCATCTGTCCTCTTCTAAATTTCGCTACTAATGAAGAAACCTCCCCTCTTGCATTTTGCAATTTTTGGACCTCAAAATTCACCACCAATGGAAGGCTGTTCGGTTGAACATATCTGATTAGGAAAGAAGTTTTCTATAGGCAGTTCATTAGACGAACCACCAGTGTAAACAAAATACAATGGCCGTGGCTTAAGTCAACTGCTTTTATAAATGGCCACGTATCAAGTGCAAACCAACCTCTTCGTGAAAACCCATGCAAACCACGGCAAAAAGGTCATCTAAATTTACCAAAAAAATCACACATGTAGATGATATGATGATACACAACCTTGTAAAATACCTTGTCCAAACTCGATTTTATTTGTGAGATATAAAAATAATAAATTTCTAACAAATCATTTAAACAACTTTCTGGCATGAAATTTGTTTTTTTATATCTCACAAACAAAGTCAAGTTTGGACAAGATATTTTATAAAGTTGTGTACATCATATCGTCTACATGTGTGATTTTTTTGGGAATTTTGGATGACTTTTTGCCATGGTTCCCATAGGTTTTCACGGAGAGATTGGTTTGCACTTGATACGTTGCCATTAACCGCTTGTGTAAATACACTATTTATACACTAACAATTTTCCTAAGGAAACCGCCAGTGTAAATGTATTTACACCAGAGGTTTTGAACCTATAGCATATTTTACATTGCTGGCAGTGGCACCAGCTTCTTATGAACCTTCACCGAAAAAATGGCTGGTATAAAAACATCATTTTATGTACTAGTGTATTTATATCAAATGTCCAAGAAAAATTAATGTATCAACCAATGACCACGATAGTCAATAGTAGTATCTGTCATCAGTAAGTTATACGTTCCAAATGTGTCTATAGCAAGTGAAGTCCGCAATTTTGAAAGAAAAAAATGGTAAAACACTACTATACATGGTTTTTAGACGTGGTCAAAATATATGTTGAGGGCTCTTTGGATCTACATTCCACTTAGGGATTGGAGGGTATTGGAGAGAAAATTAGTTCAAATACACCACAATCCCCTCCAATTCGAAGGTGATAGCCCTTAGGGGCCTCCTATGCCACCAATTTTAGAAATAAAGTATTTACCGGAGAAGGTCTATAACAGAGCCAGACTTGGTTTTTAGAGATAGGTAACATAAGCAACCACCTTATAAAAATAACAGTCATGCAAACAAATCTATAATATTTTTCAATAAAACCAGGACTATGGGCAGTTGACTAACTGTTTTCAGGGGTTGTAGGCATAGAAAACCAACATAGAAAATAGGGGAGAGTTTATATTAGTTAAGTCCACGAAGGCCGGAGCCTATTGTTAAAAATCATTCATTTGGCAGTGGGAAAAAATTAATCACTGGTGTCACACATCCAATAAAGACGGTGACAAGTTATAGAGTATACGGGCTAAAAAAGACCTCGAAGGAGGACCCAACCGGAGTTAGTGGGCCCCATGGGCTGCCCTAGGATTGGGGCGGCGTGGGGCGCCATAGGGATTGGGGTGATGGCTTCCCTAGCCACCGCCGCCGCCGTCAGCCGTGCGCCGCGTGGCGTGGGGCCCACGCGACCTCCTTTTTCGCCATCACCGCCATTATGGCCACAAGTTATCTTTATTATTATTATGATTAATTAGGTAATTAATATTAGAAAAACTGAAAAATTCATGTTCGATAAAAACTTTCCCATTAAAGTCCACTTGAAACTATAAATACTAATTATTATAATCAGATGAGATAAAAAGTAATTTGGTGAAAATCCTTTATTCCAATTCTCCCGCGCCTCTGTCTCCTTCTCCTCCAAGCCACCGCCGCCCCTGCCCCCTGCACCGCCCACGCCGCCGCTACCCCCTCGGGCGCGCGTCACCTCCCTCTCCTTCCTCCTTCTCCTCCAATCCACTAGCCCCAATCCATCTTTTCCACTGCGTGTGTTACAACTGGGTCCTTACATGAAATTCAAACTAAAGAACGAGTGAAATATGGAATGTTTCATTAGAAATTGGTAATATGGAACCAGTAGCACGGTAGCACTAGCACCGTACCCGTACGTCCACGGTCCACCTCTCAATCATATCCATGGTCCCATCATCGTTGAAATGTTTCTATCAGAATGCATGCACCAAGTAAACAAGTACCTCCTCTAAAAGTTATTATTTAAGTAAAAGATATCGATTTTACTCGTACTTGAACAATTGACATGTGGGGAGCTACTGGTTGAAGCACGTACATGAAACATATGTAAAGGATCCATCCATATAGCAATCAAAAACATCTGTAATTCAGGGGCAATCGAAGGGATGTGCACTTTTGAAAGAATTTATGATAGGAAAAAGGTACGGCACAGCTAGATTTAGTTGAAGCCAATAAAGAGCTACTTAATTATCTACAACGAGTAAGAGATAACTCAAACCATTTTCCCATGCAAGAATGAAAAATAAATTACCAACACAAGTTTCCCATGAACTGATATAATCATGCAGCTTTATTTCCTGGCCTAGCGATTGAGAGACGGATCAAGCTAGTGATGGCAATAATACACAATCCTCCGCCGACTTGTGGGGCCATGAAGATCCGTGCCTTCTCTCTCTATCTCTCTCTCATGATACATTTCGTCGCCCAACAAGAAGTGGAATCTTATGTGTACAAGTAGAACATGTGAGAGCAAGGAAGGACAGGAGAGGCCGGCAGGCATTTTGAGGGAGGGAAATATCTCTTGATTGTCAGCATCCTTCCCCTTTTCTGGCCTCCATATAACTTCCTCAGCTCATGGAGGCCTAAATCCACCCTCTCCGCGCTCCGTTCCTCATACTGCAAGAACAAACATCTCTCTCTCCTCTCTCCCCCTTTCTCTTTCTACACACACAAAGCAAGAAGAGCCTCCAAGCATACCCCTCTAACATCTCATAGCTGCAGCATGCGCGAATCCTAACTGAGGTAAGCTCTCTCTCTCTCTCTCTCTCTCTCTCTCTCTCTCTCTCTCTCTCTCTCTCTCTCTCTCTCTCTCTCTCTCTCTCTCTGAACTGCCATGTTGCTTCCATGCACGCTTTCTTCTCGATCAGCACCGAGCTCTAGATCCATGGTGAGTTTGCGGGGATGATTAGCCTTGCAACAACACCATGATCACTGCTCTCCATGTTTTGTAGTATGTAATACACAGCAAGAAGGTTTTGGTATGGGCTTGGTGGTTTCTGAATTACTAGCTGCATCCACTTTTAATTTGAGGCATTAGGGAAGACGAATACACGATTTTTAATTTGAGGTATAAAAAATGTCCACGAGTGCACCTCTCCCATGCTAGAAAAGTAATGCTCTTTAATTGCTACAGTCGACACGAGTTCATATATATAAATTGTTATTTTGCATTTTCCGTCATTTCTTCAAGAATTTTCGATAAAAGAATTAGCTGTTGATTCATTGAATACTCCTACCTGTGCGAATTTTGCCATGGCACCAGCTGCATGCACATTAAATCCCAGTGTCGCATGGTCCAATATTTCCATCATGATATGCATGCAATTCTCTCCCACACCAATCCCCCTCTCTAGAGTCCTATATTCGTCCTCTAGGATCCCATATTCATCTTCTAGGGTTTCATATTCGTCCTCTAGAGTCCTATATTCGTCTTCTAGGATTTCATATTCGCCCTCTCCCTCTCGGGTCCTATAATGAACCTGGCATCTCTTCTGTACATGCGTGCATTCCATGATATTAGCTGCATGCACTTGATGTTCATTTCAGACCTTGAGTCCACATCCCTCTAGTTAAGGGGCTCAATCAGTATTTCAAAGAAACTTAAAGGCGTCACAATCTTGGCAAAACTTGTTATCTAGTGTTGGTGTACTTGAAAGCAAACCAAACAAATTCATCCATTATTTGCATGTGCTAGCTCAAACTACTCATGGCAAGCCTGCACGCATAAATAGACACTGGGGGTCGTGGCAAGTTGCACGTATTATTCAGAAAAAAAGAGTGAGCAGAAAGGAGAGGGGGAACAGCAAGCAACCAGTGCTGGATGTCTGGTGGAGCCGAGCCTTGTGGGATGAGGCCTGCTTGAGGCGAGCTACTAGTTAGCACTGTTACATCTGAAAGCAGCACAGGGTATTAGTGCCATCACTACTGTTTGTCCTCCTTCCTTTCCATTCCCCCCCCCCCCACAAAAAAAATCCCTTCTCTCTCTACATGTTTATGGTACAAGCTGGAGTTTGGTGCATGATGAGGCTTCCAGGGACATGAGTTGCATGGAGGTCCCATATGTCTTCCCTAATGCCTTGATGCTTTGGGCACTGGTGGGGGGATGCTAGTTGCTAGGTCCACAATCACAAAATTGACTTCACCAGATTTCAGGGATTCCAGCTCCTAGAAATCTTGCCCTTCTGGATTTTTCTTTCCCTCCCAAAACATCACACAGAAAGATATTTATTAATTTTAACTATCAACCAAGTAGTATATAGCATCTATCCCTTGAGGAAAATCTAAATTACCTTATCCTGGATTATGTGCTTCCTTAAAAAGCTGCCTCTAATGAGGCCTGATTTGCTACTCACAACTTTTGTCACTAATGTGGCCAGCACCCTGTCTCTGTATTGGATTATGAGTGTGTGTGTGTTGTGTGGTCTGGGCGCAGGTCACATCAGCACTACAACATCAACCAAAGGTGAGTCAGCCTAATCAATCCACAACACCCTTAATATGCCATCATGTGTGTGAAGTCATGTTTGCATAAACTCCAAACAAACAAGTGCATGCAAGAAACATCTCGATAATACACCTACTTCCGCGAAGATATTACGAAGGCAAAAGCATGGAGAGAGGTAGGATGGGCTATGGGGCTCACCCAAAGCTAGCTATCAAGAAAGAGCACGCCACACACACACAATGGGAAGTGTGGTCCTGAAAGCTCCTCTCTTCCTAGACTATATATATATTGGAAGTGGCCGATTGCACTTTTTCTCCAAATGAGAACGGCCTCTACCTCACATTTTCCATGGGCTTGAGGTCCAACTTTTTAGCTGGCAGATCTTAAGATTTCAGAGTTTTCGTTTTCAATTCATCAAGGTATGGATCCACTTTACCATGATACAGGGCGTCTGCTTTGCTGAAAAAGAGAGCTACTCTTGAGTTTTGGAAGTTTTGAACAATTTACTGGCATTTTTGTAGTTGTGCTTTTATCACGTTTTTTCATGTTTTTTGCCTCAGATTCTAAGAATTTGCCAATGAAATGAATTAGCGTTAAGTCTCAGATGATTAAATATTTTTGTGTGCACTGAATGCAAGTCCAGCTGTTCTGTTCTTGCTAGTGATCTGGATATATTCTGACTGACTCCTGAACCTTTGGCTGCAACTTGTTGCCACACTATATCTAGCTTTTTGTTTTTGTTTAATTACTCGGCTGCGGCATTCTTCGACATGGGTGTGAAAAATTTATGTAATTTTGAGCGATTATCACAGAATTGTTTCCACAGATATCTTGCTATAATTTTTTTAAAGAATTACATAATTTTGAGCGATTATCACAGAATTTCTTTTTCTGAAAAACTATTACTTCAATTATGAAGGAAACAATCAACTTGCTGTTGTCTCTATTTTTCCCTAAACATGGTGGAAACCGACTGTTCAACTAATTTTGATGCTCCTCTTATTTGAAATATGTTGACGTGGACTAGTAATTCAGTTATAGCTGGCAGTGGATTAACTGATCTTATGTTATTACCTTATGTATTACCAGGACTAGGTCGACAATATATCGCAATGAAGTACATGAAGCTTGGTACAAAACCTGATACGTTCTATACCGAAGAAGCAGTCAGGTAACTGTCATGTAGGATGATGCATTTCGAGGTAACTGTTATGTTGGATGTTGCATTTTGTAAGGAAATTATGAAATTTGTTCCTTGTCAAATCAAATGCATTGTTAAAAATTGTGACAGTTACTCATAAGTTTTGAATTGCTATGGCTTGTTTTCAGGTCAATCAAATGCATTGTTAAAAATTGTGACAGTTACTCATAAGTTTTGAATTGCTATGGCTTGTTTTCAGGTCAGTAGTGTCAGACATACCTGCCGATCTTATCATCCATGTCAACAATACCAAGTATCAGCTACACAAGGTACTATGGTTTTTTTTTCTATTTATATGCAAAAAAAGAAGTGATTATCGTCTCCTCTTATGAAACACTATCATACATTTTCTCGAGGAGTGTTAATGTTAATCAAAAAATTCATCATTTCGTTCCCAAGTTTTGAGACACATATATTTGTCTTTATTTCAGTGACCCAAAAGTAGTTTCTAGGAATTTGTAAGTCAACTGAAGTACCTTAAACAATGTGATGCAATGCAAGGAACATCTGCCCTGAAAAGATATGCTCTACACTGAAAGCACAAAGTTGATTCAGAAAACATATTCATGTCAATCAACTGCAGCTGCAACCACATGTAAAGGCTCAGAGATTTGGTAGCCACTACCTTTACAAAAACTCCAAATAATTAAGGCATTCTATGAACATAGATTAGGATGGGAGTGATGAACTCGATCCATCTTTCTCTAACAGTTCATCGCTTCACATGTTGCCACGTCTTTCCATAGGCATTGTCACAATGTCACAGATCTAATGATGCTATGAACTGAGGCACCTTTACTAAGTCGCCGCTTGCAATGATTAGCACACATCAAAGCCTAATGATGGTATCAAAGTAATTCTATCTTTGTTTATACTAGTGACTAATAAAATGCTTAATGAAGAACGAATCTCGGTTGGTTCATAGGCCAGAGGATCTGCTTTGACAAGATTGTCATAGTTCACATGCTGAACCGGACATGCAGTGGCTTAAAGAATGCCTGTCTTCCACTTTTTCAGATACACGCTTCAAAAGCTTCTTCTGAAAAATAACATGCAAACCTAGTCGGAATAGATTGTCTAGTTCTTCATTAGGTTCTCTCGTGTATGCCACTGAAGTGGGTAGTTAATTGGCAATTTGTAAAGTGATGAAGTGGTGAGATCAATGATCTACTTCTAGTAGGCTAGTTTCAAGGGTTGGTAACTACTGACAGTCCATTGTCGTTCTGTAGCACTCTGTTTTTATACGCTTGCTTCTTGTTTTTCCATGAGCCCTGTTTTTGGTTCCTACATCTATGATACGGCACCTTAATTTGTACTGGTACTTTTGCTGAATATATGCAAACAAAGTAGCTTCAGATTGATTCATCAAGCATTAGGTATTTTACATTTCACTAAGCAAAGAGTTACGGAGCTTAGCCACGAATGCTTTCATGAAGAGAACTCAATCTGGAACTATTTTGACAGATTTGCATATTTGTCACTTTAACATTTGAACTGGTGGTTAACCAGTGCAAAGTAGCCATGAATTATGAACTCTTTTTTTCATTCTATTGGTTCTACATCATTTTCAGCTGAAATTTGGTCAGGGCTCGTCTGACGCCGTGGATTGCAATCGGCCTTACAGAGTATGCAAACGAAGTTACCTGTTTTTTTCAAAACAAAAGCGAGTGCAGGCTCATATTGTTTGCTTTCATTTTTTTTTCAACTGAACCAATAGATGGTGAGCTCAAAACGAAAGAGCACTGACGATCTTTTGATTTTTTTTCTTTTGGTGCGCCGATAGACATCAGAAAAAAATGAACCAAGTGCAGGCCATATTGTTCGTTTCAGCAATCTTATTATTACTAATAAAACGATCAACAAAATTGTCTCACAAGTTGTGGTTCGTTTTTGCGATTTTCCAGTACCTGGAACTGGGTATCATCAGATAACTTATTAGAGAGCACTTGGGTTCACAACTATGAATTCAATGGCATTTCTTGATGAAAAATTACTAGGTAGTTACTGAGTGATGTTGTTGAGTTGTGATGACAATGGCAAATGACAAAGAAAGGAGCGAATTTTGTGTTGTGGGTTAGCCCGCCCCTTTCCATTTCCAATGTCCAGCCTCTTGATTTCAGGTATTGTTTACCTCCTGTAGTTCCCCCTGCTCCTCAAGTGCGGCCTCCTGCAGCGCCTCTGCTCCGACACCGACGACGGCGACGAGGAGCCGGTGCCAGTGGCGCTTCACGACATCCCTGGCGGCGAGCAGGCCTTCGAGCTGTGCGCCAAGTTCTGCTACGGCATCTCCATCAGCATCAGCGCCGGGAACCTAGTGCCCGCGCTGCTGGCGGCGCGGTTCCTCCGGATGACGGAGGCCGTCGCCAAGGGCAACCTGGTGGCCAAGCTCGAGACATTCTTGGACTCCTGCGTCCTGCAGGGGTGGAAGGACTCCGTGGCCGCACTGCAGGCGGCATGGCAGATCTCCGGCTGGAGCGAGAGCCGCATCGTGCAGCCCTGCATCGACTCCATTGTGGAGAAGATCCTCATGCCGCCGTCCAAGGTCACATGGTCCTACACGTACACAAGGCCGGGGTACAACAACACTAGGAAATCCCACCAGTCAGTCCCCAAGGACTGGTGGACGGAGGACATCTCCGAGCTGGACGTCGAGGTCTTCCGCTCCATCATCTCCACCGTGCGCGCGTCGCGCCTGCTCCCGCCGCCGCTCATCGGCGAGGCGCTGCACGTCTACGCGTGCAAGCACCTCGTCGACCCGCTGCACGTTGGCAGCGCCAACGGCGGCCTCCACCAGCCGCCGCAGACCTCGGCCGCCGCCGAAGAGACGCTGCTGGCGAAGCAGCGGCGCGTGCTCGAGTCCATCGTCACGATGATCCCGGACGAGCCGGGGTCGGTCACCGGCCGCTTCCTGCTCAGGCTGTTGCGGGTCGCCAACCACGTCAGCGCGTCGTCTTCCACGCGCGCGCAGCTCATCCGGCAGGCCGGCTCCCAGCTCGACGAGGCCAGGGCGGCGGACCTGCTCATCCCGCTGCCGTCGGACCCGCAGGCGTACGATGTCGGCGCGGCGGAGGCCGTGCTGGAGCATTTCCTGGCCCAGTTCCAGCGGCCCGCGGCGACCGACGAGCGGCGCCGGATGAGCGCCGCCATGGAGAAGGTCGCCAGGATCTTCGACGAGTACCTGCGCACCATCGCGCTGGACCGCGACTTCCCTGTCGGCAGGTTCGTTGACCTCGTCGAATGCTTGCCGGACATCGCCCGCAGTGACCACGACGGCCTCTACTACGCCATCGACATCTACCTCAAGGTCAGAAATAAAGCTAGCTCAAAAAGAAACATGTGTAAACTTCAACATCATGATGGATTTGAGTTGATGAATATATATGTTGCGACGTACGGCGTGCAGGAGCACCCGGAGCTGAGCAAGGCGGACAAGAAACGGCTGTGCCGGCTGATAGACTGCCGGAAGCTCTCGCCGGACGTGCGGGCGCAGGCGATAGCCAACGACCGGATGCCACTGCGCACCATTGTGCAGCTTCTCTTCGTCGAGCAGGAGAGGACCGTCCACGGTGCCACTGGCGGCAGCCATGGTGCTGCCGCTAGTCGCGCTGCAGATCGGGCCTCTGTCGGCGTCATCTCCCGGCTCGCGGCGAGAACCAAAGATGAACCTGCGTCGTCTGATGACCACAAGTCAGACGTGCACAGACCACGTCGGGACCATGCCCGGGTAGCCGACGATGGAGCCGCTGCAATGACGAGGTCGCTGTCGGCGTCAACCAAGACACCACCGGCAGCCAGGAAGGAGAGGACATCGGAGGACACGGGGAGCAGGATGAGGAACAAGCAGTGAAGTCCAGTGCGCAATTTGTTCATACTTGTGATTCTTGATTTTTTTTTTATTTCAGTGCATCCCATTTTTGGTGGGAGATTTAAGAGAGGTGTCCTTGTCTGAAACATGAGAAAGAATGAGGGATAGATTTTGTAATTAAAATGGATGGGGAGTTAATAACTGGCTACGGTCATACTCATATAATCTAGGATAGCTCACCAACGAAGAAAGGCTCACATGTTCATTACATTTTTCCTCATTATGTAATTACTAGAAAATTTATTGAAAGATCGAGAAAGATGACTAGAGGGGGTTGAATCAACGCCAAGAAAATTCTTGCAAAAATTTCAATCACTGTCCCAAGCACCTCACAAAACACAAAACACTCCACGTGAAATACTCTCAAGCCAACTTGTGGTTGGATACGGTTGACGGTCATTAACTCACATTTTTAATGTCAACTTTTGTATGAAATATACACTGAAACTTAGTTACAGAGCTTTATTACTGACTATTTCTATGAGTTTTAAAGTATCGAGTATTTTGCAGGACTAATCATGACAATAGGCTACCCCCTCTACCTTTATGTTGGATTTGGAAAGCCAAATGTATGCAAAAGATTAAATTCTTTGCATGGTTGCTGTTGGTTGATAGATTGAACACTAGGGACTTGCTTAGATGAAGGAATAAACATCTGGAGGAAGGTTATTTATGTCCTATGTGCCCTGATCAGGTTGATGAAACCTCTAGGCATCTGTTTTTTGAATGTTCTTCATTGGTTTCAAGGTGGTTTGCAGTTGGACAGTGGACTCAACATGACAATGTGCGCCAAATGATAGTTTTGAAGTTGATGGGAGACCTTTCTTCATGGATCTTTTTATGATTACTGCTTGATGCATTTGGAAGGAGCGAAATGATCTAATTTTCAATCAAAAAGTCCCGTCATTGTAGTCTTTCAGAAATGAAGTTAAGCTTCATCCCTTCAGCCTCCATCTAAGCAAGCATAGTTTAATAATGGTTTGGGTCAATTTCTTATAATCAAGTGTTTTTCTTCTTTCTTAGTGCCTCTGTTCTTCACTGAGTAGTTTTCTTGAGCCATAGCTATTGTTTTCTTTCTTGTGTTAGCTTCCTGCTAACCCACCTGTACTTGGTTTTAAGTTTTTATATATTTTGCTAGGGCTATGCCCCATAGTTTTTCTCAAAAAAATCATGAAATAGGCCAAATAACATAGAAAACCCACTTTTGGTCTGCATAATGAATGACAAAAATTGAGAATATACAAGAAACATGCAAAACAGGCCAACCACCAACATAACTAAGGCCTAGACATATCTAGGAGTCCACCACGCAAAGGCGGTGACGAAAGGATCTGACAGGGGTTTGGCCAAACCCCTAGTTCGGTGGAACCACTGGCAGCTGCTTTCGGGCCCACCTTCATCATGGCAGTTCATTCAATGCGAGGGACGTCAATTACGGTGGTTTGGCTGTGCAATTAATATGGAGAAGGATGGGTTGCTCTATCTATAGAAGAATCCAGAGAATATTCCATCATAAATTGTGATTCTTTAATGCAAAAAGTCAAATCAAATTATGAATTAGAGAGCACCATTGCGAAGAGCACGTTGAGTTGATCGAAATAGATATATTATTTGCTATATTCGGAGCTTAAAATAAAAAGACATAAATTCCATAAATAAATAGAAAATTTCATATTAATAGGCTGTGTGATTAATTGGTCCTAATTTAGAATTTGACCCATAAGCATGTTAATAAAGATATGATTAAAGGATTAGTACCACCTCGCTTGTTTAAGGTGGGAGCTAGGCACCCCCCCCACATATAAGAATGGCCTCTCCTCATTTGATATCAACACATTAAGGATGAGGAGCATCATTCTAAGGCTTAGGCCATAGCTATTTAGAGCAATGTAATAGGGATGTGAGGAAGAGATTGGGGAAGTGCTGAGCTTGTCGGTGTCTGCCCGAGCCTATATCTCACCGGATCACTCTAAAGTAAGTGTTCTAATTCCTATAATTATGAGTCACCTCTACCTTATATAATACACTAAAAAGTGTATTCCTAAAGCAACACTGAACCTATTTACTGCAGTCATTATCTCTCCTAATCTTTCCAAAGTACACCAATAAAATTACACCCAATAGCACCAAATCATTCAAATCCAACGTCCAGATTTATCCTCATCTCTTCTTTCTCTTAGGGCGTGTACAACACGTATGTACACCCCATCTGTATGCCGTACATTTTACAAAAAGAACCCTGTTTTGGAGCAGAGCCGGTGTCTCGCGAGAAGACAAGCGTGGCTCATGGTCCAAGAAGTTGTCATCTCTCTAGAGTCGTGTTGTACGAGGGCGTCAACGAGCGAAAGATCCAGTGCGGGTGTGCGCGTGCCGTGGAAGTTGAGGGCTCGCGGGAATGGATTTTGCACGCCAAATCCACCATCTCCATATATTCTTCATTCTTCCCGGCTTACTTCAACACCAATGAGATGGACAACCCAACACACCACCAGATTCTGGCTAGAAGAGTACGAGCACGGCGGTGGCACCGTTGAGGGTGGTGGCGGCGCGGAGGGGCAACGTCAATAGCGGGAGGGCCTCTTCCTACATTGGTCGTGGATCCAGCAGGGCAGCGGGCCTCTTCCCCGTTGGAGCCAGATCCGGTTCGGCGGCTGGCCTCCTCCCCTTTGGCCGCAGATCTGGCACGGCGGCCAACGTGCTCCCCTTTGGCCGCAGATCTAGCCCGGCAGCACCTCTCTTCCCCATCTGCCGCGGCAATGGTGAAGCATCGTCCTCATCCATGGCTGCATCCTCACTTATCGGTAGCTTCACTAGCCACGGTGGTGGTGGCTTCGCCGGAACTGCTTCTTCACCACCTGCTGGATTTCCGTTCCCTCCATCTCCATCTCCGGCTTGGTGGGGCTTGGACAACGCTAATCTAGGGTCTTCCTCGGTTCGGCATTCAGATGCAACATGGTAAGAGAACTTGTGAACCTCTTTCATTATGAGCCTGTTTAGATCCAACATCTTATTCAGTGTTATGATGCACAAGAGCATACAATTATGAAACTGACAGTAGGTGGCTTTGATTATCAGTGGATGAATCTGAATTTGGATTATCAATACATGGTTTTGATTATCATTAGGTTACTGCATGTTTTTTTCTGAAATGTTGGACTAGCAGTAATTGTGGATTCTTCTTGTTAAACAAAACTGGTTTTGATTATTTTTTCTTAAACAATGCTAGCAGTATATGGCTTTTTGATTATCACTGCAGTATATGGCTTTGAAATGCTGGGCAATCAGTAGCTTGAGATGGAGGGGGAGAAGCTTGAGAAAGAATTAGTCAGAGTTTTATAATTTAGTGCAGCAGGACTACGGTGCTCTGTTTCCTTGTTTGCAAAATCCAGTTCATTTCTGTAGTCCGTAACAACACTTTGTAGTGTTCAGTAACTAAAATCCTTGTACTGTTTTTCAGGAAGCAAGAGAAGGTACTGCTACTGCTACTGATCTGTTTAAGGTACACATAGAAAATGATAGGTAAAATAATCGTAAGCTTTGCTACTGCTAAATGAATTTTTATAAATAATAAATATTATCAATTAGTATCATAATTAGTATCATCGGAATCTAGTTTTTTACAAAATTATTCAGAGATATAAATATTGATATGTTTTAATTTGGGACGGAGTAGTATGTGTTTAAGGAACTTCTAAAAGTATGCTGTCTTCTCTGTAGTTATGAGTACTTGGCCATCTAGAAGACCAAGATGAGACTAGTTGCTGTCATCATGACTCATTACCTATTGCTGTCATCTATGTAGGATGATACTATGTATATAAGAGACATAATGCTATTGTTATCTTAAACTAGTGTATCTGTTTGTTTCTGAAAATTGCAGTGTGACATATTACCTGATTGTCCAAGTCTGATGTGAAATGGCAGGTTTTCTTTGTTTTCTACTATTGAACTGAATGATAAGTGGTATCTATACATGTGCATTTCACTTCTAGGTTCCGGTATGCGATCAGTTAGCCACAAAATGGTATATGGGGATCACATTTGTACTTGATTATAGCTATAAAGAGATATTACAAAGCTTGCAGACAGTCAAATAGATAGTGCGCAAAAAGGTAGAAAAATTTTAACTTTGCAACTGTAGCATATTTCGTTTGTATGTGGCAAATATTGTCTAATTGTGGACCAACTAGGCTCAAAAGATTCGTCTCGTGATTTACAACTAAACTGTATAATTAGTTATTTTTTTTCTTATATTTAATGCTCTATATATGCGGGTAGAAACTTATGTGATGAGGAAAGAGTGAAAAAAGTTAAAATCTAAACAAAGTCTAACTGTCTTTAAATCAGATTTCAAAAACATACAGACAGCCCCCTTTGTGGGTTGTACGTGCCCTTACTACGTTGGACGTACGAGATTGCTGATATCCAACACTCGTCACTCATCCCTCCTCCCCTCCGCGCCCACCCCACGCGCGCGACGCGAAGCACGAGGCGCGACTCCCTCTTCCCCGCTGGCGAGACGCAGCGCCCTTTCATGCGCGCCTCTCCCGCTCCCTCACCCTCACGGACACGCCCCAACGCCGCCAGGACGCCAGCCGCCCCTCCGCACGCCGTGCCATCGCCAGGAGGCCGTCACTCCGCCCACTGACCACGGCCAGGACGCCGCCACTCTTCCGGGGCCGTGCCCCTGCTCGGGCCCCTCGCGATCTCGTGTTGCCGGCCAATCAACCCGTGCTGCAGCCTCAAGTAAGCGGCTCTCTATTCCCACTCCTCTTCCCCAACCATTCTGTCGTAGATTGAGCACCCGTGCGGCCCGTGCGCTCACCTCAGGTGAGCGTTCCTCCATTCGTTCTCCTTTTCACTCTCTTGTATTTTCCCCATTCATCCTCATGTGAGCCCTCTATTCAGTTTAGTTATGCATTTTTTTTCCTCATCCTTGCAGGTAGGATGTGCCTAGCAGTTCCAGGTTCTGGCTGGGAGGATTTTTCAAGGTACACTTTCTTTAGATGATTTTAGCTGTTAGCTAAATTATTCCTTTGCCAATATGGAAAAATTTCTTGGTGGTCCTGCGGTGCAACCGAGATCCATGGACATGGACCTGTCTAGGGATACCTGGCCACCTACGGCTATGGCAGCGGGGCAGTGGCTGAGCCAGGATCTTGGGGCAGGGTATTTCATGTGAAAAATACTACTCCCTCCCTTCATGAAAGAACGTAAATTATGGTATCTGTAACTATCAATTAAGCTCAAAATTGATTAAATTTATAGTAAAAATTATATTAACATTTATATATATCCAAATAAATTTGTATGCAAGTAGTACAATGCAAATATACAAGTGCTAGCTTTCTTCTAAAATACAAATATGCTAGTGCTAGCACACTTCTTTTTCATGTACATTGCAATTTACAGACCTATGTAAAAACAATTATTTCTAGAATTCCACCATGATACTGAACAGAGTAGCACACAATAGCATGGACAAATAAATTTGTTTAAATTGTAGAAAACACATAGACATATAGTGCTTCCCTCAAAATTTCAACAATTAAGATTGTGATTCATTCTAAATTAGAGGAGAAAACAGAATATTTATCTGCACTACTACAGATTTGATTTGTAGCAACGGCCTCTTTTTTTAGTAGTGGCGGTTTAATCATGAGGCGCCTCTACAGTTGGCCGGCACGGCGCCCACCAGTTCAGCCGTCTCTACAAATCGTATAGTAGAGGCGGTTTGGTTTAAAAACCGTCCCTACAAATGCCCACATTTGTAGGGGCGGTTTTATATAGAACCGCCCCTACAAATGGATTTGTAAGGGCGGTTTTATATAGAACCGCCCCTACAAATGGCGACCATATAAACCTGGGACCTCCCTTCTTCCTCCTCGGGCCAGTTACTGTTGCCCGAGAAGGAAGGAAGGGAGGCCTTGGGCTACCTCCCCAAAATTGTACTTCTAGGGGGGGAAGCTTTTGATTTCATTTCCTTTGGTGGAGGGGTCCTAGAGGGTAAGTAAATGCTATTGCAATCATTATTTTGAGTTTTTATTGGTTAATTTCATCTTAATTAGGGATTACTTTTTCTCTCTCTTCTATGGTGCATGACCCATTTATGGTGCAATTTTTCAAGGTGCTAGGTATAATTTGATAGGGGAATAGCATTGAGCCCTTATGTAGCATGGTTTTGTAAGATTAGAGTAAAGGATTAGGAACTTTTATGAATGTTTCATCCACATCTAGATCTAGATCTAGAACTAGGGTTTGTTTTTTTTATTTTATTTTTTTAGTAAAGTAGAATTTAGTGTGCACTTGAAGGATGGTGGTTGAAATATTAATTAATATTAATTTTGTATTGTAGTTGTTTATTATTATTTATTTTGTTATTTCATTTTAGTAAGTAGAATTTAATTAGTGTCATTTGAAGGATATTGGATACACAGTTATTTTTTCATTGTTAATTGTATTTAGAGTTGCTTATTATAATCAAGAAAATGGCAATATATATTTATTTAAATTGTTGTGGACAAATATATTCGTTTCCACCTTGTTATATATGCATCGTATAGCTATATTTGATAATCACACTAATAAGAATGGTCTTGTTATAAATGTTACCTTGTGAATGATATTGGTTCTTTTATTATTTGTGTAGTTGAAACATGGCAACATACCGAGTCTTGGATGTATGGTGCATTACGGTGGAAGCCAGGTTTCCGTGATGAAGTGGATAAATTTCTTGATGTTTGGGAGAAGAATGCAAAGTGTTGACACGTAAGAATAATGAAATTATTTGTCCATGTCACGATTGCAAGAATCATATTGCATGGACGGATGTGAGTATAATCGAGCACATTTGATTATGAGAGGATTTGTGAAGGACTACATAGTGTGGATTCATCATGGTAAAACAATGCCTAACGTTGATTCACCCGGAAGGAGTGGGAAACCACGATTGCCCGCACCAATTTGTACAAGATATCGAATTCCTTGACCAATATGTAGCGTAGCCGGATGCGTAAATGGATGACAATGACCATGAGCAAGGTGGTGGTGGTTGGGCTGGTAATTACGAAGCTAGTGGCCACACTAATGCTCGTGGACATGTTGGTGATAAAGAAGATGGAGATGGACGTGTTGGTGATGAAGGTGATGGTGATTATTTAGAGGAAATGCTTCTTGCCATTGGACCCGAGATTATTCTAAAGAGCGCGAAAAGGTCTAGAAAATTTAGAAAAGGTGAAGAAAGCATCGAAGGAGACTTTGTATGATGTTGAAAAGGGTTGTCCGACACACTGGACAATGCTACGTTTTGTGCTTGAGTTGCTCATCCCGAAGGCAAAGTATGGTTGGTCGACCAGTAGTTTCAATGATCTATTGCGTCTCCTATCGTGGTTACGCCACGCCCAAACTCAGTACCCTCCAACACTTACCAAGCAAAGAAGGTAATTAGTCCATTGACAATGGGGGTTGAAAAAATCCATGCATGCCCAAACCATTGTATCCTATTCCACGGTGATATGTTCAAATCACTAGATAAATGTCCTCGGTGTGGGGCCACCCGATACAAGAACAACGACCTTTTAATGAAGAAGAAGCCTCCATGGGGAACAAGAGGAAGAAGGGTGGAAAAAAGGTGGTAAATCATTCCCAACCCCCGCAGGAGGACACACCATTAGGCAAATGATGCAAAGCGTAGACGAGTTCCAAATTTTAGTAATGTGGTACCCGCGGTCGTTGACCGATTGAGGCGTATGTTCTTAAACCCTAAAGAAGCTGCACTCATGACATGGTAGGATGATGAACGCCAGGTGGTTGATGGTAAGATTGGACACCCAAATGATGGTACCCAATGGTAGCGCTTTGATGCGAAATACCCCGAATTTAGTAAAGATCCGAGGAACGTGCGGTTTGGCTTGAGCACCGATGGAATGAATCCTTTTAATGAGAGGACAAGCGAGCACAATGATTTGGCCGCTTATCTTAACCATGTACAACATACCAACGTATTTGTGTCAAAAGAGAAAGTACCTTCTTCTCACTATTCTCATTCAAGGTCCTAAACAACCGGGCATTGACATAGATGTTTTTCTGGAGCCTTTGATGCAAGAAATGGAGAGGCTATGGACGTCTGAGGAGCCTATGTATGATGCATTCGTAAAGGAGGACTTCATTTGTAGAGCCATTATATTTATCACTACCAATGATTATCCCGCGTTGTTTGCTTTGTCGGGACGTATCAAAGGGAAGACAGGATGCTTAGTTTGCTTGGATGGTACTACATGGGTGTACCTCGATGCTTCTAAGAAAACAAGATACCTACGATATCGCCGCTTCTTGAAGCCAACTCACGTATACCGCAAGAAGATGTTCTTCGATTTTATGACAACAAACTAGAAATTGAACCCGCTCCGGTGAGACATTAAAATGGGCAACATGTGTTTGAAATGGTTAAAAACATATGTGTAACCTTTGGAAAGAAGAATGCGGATGGGACGAAGAGAGATAGAAGCACACCTCCTGTCCCCGGTGTTCCCTTCAAGAAACAAATCCATCTTCTTTAGGTATTTGCCATATTGGCCGGACTTAGAGGTTCCGCATGCTATTGATTCGATGCACCTACAGAAAGAATGTCTTTGAGAGTCTCATTGCTACCTTGATGGACACTGGAAAGACAAAGGATGGGCTCAAATCACGTAAAGACATGGTGCAGCTCAATGTGAAGCCGAGCTTCACCCGATACTTCAGGATAATGGAAAATACCTCCTTCCCCGCAGCTAGCTTCAACCCCGACCCTAGACGAGAGAGAGGGCAATCTGTAATTTCTTGAGGTCTGTCAAAGTTCCCACCGGTTTTTCAGCCAACGTGAAGAGACTAGTGTCGATGAAGGACCTGTCATAACACGCTTCAAAGCTCATGACCGTCATGTGATGCTCACGCTTTTCCTACCTATTGCAATTAGGGCAATAAAGCCGAGTTCTTGAAAATGGCCATCACCCGCATGTGTTATTTTTTTTTTCAAAGATCTCACGTAAGACAATCGATGAAAAAGAACTTCATGAGCTACATGATTTCATGGTGGAGACCCAAAACCAATTAGAGATGTGTTTACCTCCAGCTTTTTTTGATATAATGCCACATCTCATGATTCATATGGTTCATCAAATACAGGCACTAGGCCCTTCCTACCTCCATGAAATGTGGTCCTATGAGCGGTTCATGTCTGTTCTTAATCGATACGTGCATAATCAAGCATACCCAGAGGGCTCCATGATAGAGGGTTACAATACCGAATAAGTCGTCGAGTGTTGCCAAGAGTACCTAAAAGTTCAGAGAGGGATCGGTCAACCTATTTCTCGGCATAAGGGTAGGCTCACTGGAAAGGGCATGAAGGGGAGAAAACAGTTCATCGATGCAGATTTCAAAGGAAGTGGCTAGAGCACATTACGTTGTCATGCGTAGTACACAACTGATGCAGCCGTATATCAATGAACACATGGAACTAATAAGGGCTGAGAGTAATGGTCGCACAGAAGAGTGGGTCATGAGACAACACAAGCAACGCCTCACAACATGGTTGAAGGACCACCAAAATCTTCCAAGTGGAGATACCAAAGAGGAAGTTACCATCCGAAGGTTGGCTGCGGGGCCATCAAGACAAGTGACATCATGGCAAGCTTACGACATTAATGGTTATACATATTATACACATGCAAAGGATAGTAAATGTGTGAACCAAAATAGTGGGGTTCGAGTCGAAGCTCTTGATGGAATGGACCAAAAGATCTCATTCTTCGGCATCATTGATGATATATGGGAACTTGACTATGGCACTGGTCTAGAGATACCTCTTCTTCGATGTCGCCGGATCAAACAACACCAAATCAATGAGATTGGATTGACAAATGCGTGGACCTAGACAATCTAGGCTACCAAGATGACCCTTGGGTTCTTGCTTCTCGTGTTGCTCAAGTTTTCTATCTACCTGACCCAAAAACTAACCTCCATCTATCGCAGCTCTCTCATCGCGTGAGAATCGTCGGTGCCGACGGCGGGGCAGTCGCAGGCTCGACGACGGCGTAAGCTTCAGCGGCTCCCACTCCCGCCTCTTGCCTTGCGCCCTCGCCAAGGCTGGAGCCAACAGCCGCTGCTCCACCAAGGCGGCCGCGCCCCTGCTCCACCACCAAAGCGCCAGAAGCGTGCGCTTAGTGCCGCTTTTTGGAACCCCGATTCATATAATTTTTAATTTTCTATAGCATTTTGCAGCCTCATTCAAGAAAACATAGTATTCAGAATGCAAAAATGATGTTTCTTTTCTTTCACCTGAAAAGCTTATTGGCACAATGCTAAACAGGCATCTTTGTATGGCATGACTCCAACCTGAAAAAACTGAACCTTAAATGCAGTGTTATTGATTTGGACACCTGAACCTATTTTCAGAGTTTGCTATTTGCTGTCCTGCATACTGGGTTCCTATTCCTTGTGCTGAACCTGGGTTTGTTAAGTATTTATTTGATGGTCTGTGTATTACTATTGCTCAACTATACAGGTCCATTCCTTTTATTTACTTTTTTGTTCTTTATTTTCAGGGACACAGTACAACTAGGGAATTGAATTCTTAGGACTTGCTGGAGCAATTGCCAGCACTGCAGCAATTATTATAACGGCTTATTGGCTGTTGGGTGATTCTCTCTTATCCTCACCAGCGGCGGTGCTTCCTCCCCCGGTGGCTGTGTGCTCCTCTCTGTCTCAGGTTTGGTCTGTCCTCCTCCACCTATCCTATGCTAAAGTTTAGTACTCTCCATTACTGTGCCACAATGAGTTGCTCAAGTGTGATGCATCTGTTTTCCACTCCTCTGTAATCACTATGTGGTATTGTTTTACAATTAGCTCACTCTGTATGCAGACTGACTTTATTTGCGGCTAGTGATGAAACTGTTGCTACTCATCTGTTTTTTTGCCTGTGATGAAACTGTCCAACTCATTAATATACGATATTCGCCGATGATCCTAGACTTGTGAGGTTTGAGGCCTGTTTCTGCAATATTGTTCTCATATGACCGAGGGCAGCTCAATTGTGTTATGATATATGCCGCCTTGATGCTCCAAGTCTAGGCTCAAATGATGGTTGACATTTCGAGGCCTGCTTTGCTGCTATATTTTTTTCGTTATGACTATCAAGGCAGATCTTGTGTTATTGTATATGTTGCCTTGATGCTCCAAGTCTAGGATCAAATGATGGTTGACATTTCTCGAGGCATGCTTTCGCTAAAATGTTTCGTTTATGACCGCCGGGGCAGCTCGGTTAGCAAAATACAATTGGCTCCTTTTTATTGCTGCTATATATGTAAAGGTTAGTTTTATCCTGTAGATTGAATGTCATTGTGCAATTTTAAATCGTCTCTCAATGTCTCAAATTTTTACGCTTCTTTGCTATAGCTTGTCTGAAAATTTGGACTGAAAACTTGTGAATATTTATGACTTCACTCACTGCTCACCGGCAGATCTTGAAACTATATGTTGAAACTGAATGTACCTAGCTAATTCTGTTTTGAAAATGGTGCAGACTGACCTTATTTGAGTTAGTGATGAAACTGTTGCTACTCATCTGTTTTTTTGCCTGTGATGAAACTGTCCATCTCATTAATATACGATATGAGCTTATGATCCTAGACTTGTGAGGCACTTGGCATCATTACCGGTCTCTATTCTCTTTTATGCCTATGATGAGCATGTCCCACTCCATATAGTATATGGAATATTCGCTGATGATCCTAGACTTGTGAGGCACTTGGCATAATTAATGGTCCCTCTTCTCTTTTCTGTTATGGTATGCTGCTGCTATATTTGTTCCCTTTGAGGCCTGTTTCTGCAATATTGTTCTGTTATGACTGAGGGCAGCTCAATTGTGTTATGATATATGCTGCCTTGATGCTCCAAGTCTAGGCTCAAATGATGGTTGACATTTCTGTGGCATGCTGCTGCTATATTTTTCTGTTATGACTATCAAGGCAGATCTTGTGTTATTGTATATGTTGCCTTGATGCTCCAAGTCTAGGATCAAATGATGGTTGACATTTCTAAGGCATGCTGCTGCTAAATGTTTCAGTTATGACTGTCAGGGCAGCTCAGTGTGCAAAATACAATTAGCTCGTTTTTATTGCTGCTATATATGTAAAGGTTAGTTTTATCTATAGACTGAATGTCATTGTGCAATTTTAAATCGGTCTCTCAATGTCTCACCTTACGCTATCTTTTCTGCTATAGCTTGTCCGAAAATTTGACCGAAAACTTGTGAATATATTGGCATCATTGCTGGTCCCTTTTCTCTGTTATCACCGTCAGGGCAGCTCAATTCTATTATGGTACATGCTGCCTTGATCCTCCAAGTCTAGGATCAAATGATGGTTGACATTTCTGAGGCCTACTGCTGCTATATTTTTCTGTTATGAATGATAGTGCACCTCAGCCTGCAAAATACAATTAGCTCCTTTTTCAAACAGCTAGCTGCTGTTGTTTTCCCTCTCTTCTCTAGTTGCTAACTGCTAGCTGGTGCTGTTTTCTTGCATCCAAAAATCCAAATAGAAAATGACGCCGAGAACAGAGAGTCATACCACAAGGCTTGAGGTTGAGCCTAACTTTGAAGAGGCACAAGTAGAGGAACTTACCGAGGAGCAGTTCAATGAGGAGATAGAAAATGATGTAGTAGCGATGATACAATCGTGAGAATGATGACCATGCTTTGAGGCAAAGAAATGAAGGCGCAATACGAGAGGAGGATGATGAAGGCGTTTGAGAGGCAAAGGGAGGAAGGTGAAGTAGGAGAGGAAGGTGAAAGGGACAACGATGATGAAGATGACGATGATGAGGGTGAAGAAGACACAAATTGCATTTAAAGTCCCGAGGATCCTTTTCCACCGAAACTAGAAGGAGGCCAACGTTCGACGACCTTTGATCCGGATTTTAATCCAAATGAGGTTGGATCCATTCTTATCAAAGTTATCATTAGTTTCAATATTATGGTAGTCATAAACAAACTTTGATCTCCAATATAGGTCCCTCCATCTTCAACTAGGCATCGCCGACGCCGTCGACGACATGATACAAGACAAGAAAGATCGAGAGGAAGGTGGAGCAGAGGCAACGATCCACAGAAGTTCGACGCTCAAACCTCTGCTCCGTAACCACAAGTGACGACCTCGATAGCCAACGAAAGAGGAAACGAGGGGATAGAAAAGCCAACCTTTATCCTCGAAAAGGCTCTCGCTTTGTGGTAACAGGTCGGGCCAACAGGGAGATCCGAGAGCCAAAGCATCTCGGAGCAAAGTGGCGTAATGCAATCGGGGCTCTAGTAAGAGATGAGCTAAACCCAGCAGAAGAAAAACAGGAAAGTCGTCTCGCAGGAGACAAAGAGATATTTATGGGAGAAAAAGCCGTTGAAGAACTTTAGATTTCTGGAAGGAACACATGATTTGGTACAACGCCTCGCTCTCAAGCAACTTGGAGACTCATTCGGGACGTTGGAAGTCGGAACTCAACATCAAGTATGTCCGACATAACTTAACTCCCTTCAACGAGTTTGGCAAGATAACTCTGGACAATGGGCTGACTTTGTGGCCCGTAAGAGTACACCGTAAGCGAAAGCCCTCGGTGCCCGTAAACTCCGAACTAGCAAAGAAGAACATGCACCCTCATCATCTAGGTCCCGATGGGTACATTGGCAAGGAAGAGCAGTTTAGGAAGATAGAGGAAGATGCCGCCGCATCTGGGGCATACAACTTGAAGGGCTTGAAGAGGCGCACAAAGAACTGGATCCTTTCAAGGAACAAGGAAGCATCTGCAGCGCTAAAATTTGATAAGCCGAGACAGAACAAGCGATGTCACAAATACCGAAACTTGGTGAGGAGGCACAGAAGGGCTCATTCAAGCCTTCCAGAGAGAGAGATGAACTTAGCGTGGCCTTGGGAAACCCTGAGCACCCAGGTCGTGTCAGAGGGTTAGGGAAAAGAATGATATGGAAATATGGCTTCGAAGAGGATAGAGACATATATAAGAAGCAAGGCAGAGATCGTCAGAATAATCTTGAGCTCCAAGTGAAGTCTTTAGTTGCAAAGGCACTAGAAGAACAAGGATTGTCTACGGAGCCACGTACAATAATGGCACCACCGGGACAATTGGCTTTGATCAACAGCCCTCCGAAGTTCCTAGCGACCAAGGGTCAACTACGGCCACAACACCAGTTGATTTCATACGGGGAACCAACTCGGTGCACATTGGTGGTCCTCGTCGGTAGGCAAAACATATAATGACGAGGGTGGCAACAGGTGTGGCACATCCTCCGTGTGGCTTACATCACCATAGTAGGATATCGCAAGATTATACTAGGGTCGAGGTCCATACCGTGAAGCCTGAATACACCCGATGCAAGATAGACTACCCAACTCCTGAGGGACTAGAGTACCTTGGAGAAGTAGTAAACCAATTCATCCTCTGGCACAAAAAGGATATTGTATTGGCTACTTGTCCGCCGCCTGTTGAGCATTTGGAGGGAGTGTGTGAGGAGTGGGAGATACAAACACCACCTCGTGACCACAACTTGTTAGAGATGCCACACTATTCCCCGCCTCCTATGGACAACTTGGCTGAGATACCACAATCTTCCCTGCCTCCTAACGAGCCCTTGCCTAAAATGCCAGAACCTTCTCAGCCTCCAAGCAAGCCCGTGCCTGATATGCCACAGTGTTGCCCTCCTCAGATCGAGGACATGTGTAATGAGATGCCACATACTTCATTACAAGCGAGCCAATACTTGATCATGTAGAAGGTGCCGACAAGGAAGGAGAAATAGGAAAGAAGCATCTAATCCACGAGAAACCAGCTTTTGAGACGATGAAAGGCATCACGTCGGCGGCCAAGTAGTATGCACATGACCGGTTCAAGCCGGAGAACCAAGTCAAACAAGTCCCACGATCCGAGCCGGGTTGTCACTAGCAAAAGGCAACGCATACCAAACAATCAACAGACTTCGAAAAAAGGCTTCTAAGTATCCAAATGTAAGCGCTATCAAATGGTTAAAAGATTGCCCAAAACATTACAAAAGAGGCAAGCTATTTCTACCAAATCGGGTCATGCGTAACCTACCACTAGGAATGAAAAGGTTCCATGATTGGTACTTGCGTGCTCAAGAAACAAAAAATAAATCTTATAGAAGCAAGCTTCCCCGCCAAGACATTTGGGGCCCAAAGGAAAAAAAATTGCATTTGACTTCGATGATCTACGAGACAATATTCCACCTCGGAGAAAATGGAAGCCAACCTAATTCGCACGTGGTGCTTGTAAGTCCTTGTCCTATTTCATTATAATCTTTGCATTTTGTTATAACTAACCAACGTCATGATTTGTAGAATGCAAGTCCACCTTGCTAAACAAGTGTCAACTCAACGTCTTTGGGTACTTAGACCCTCAATTGGTAGCACAAGACAGGTTTACTTACCCCAACAAGTGGGAATTAGATGGCAAAGAACTTGCCGCTGGAAAGACCATCGAGGAGAAAGAGCAGATCCGTCAAGAAGCCATAAGAGACGCCGGGCTCAAGGTTTCAAAGATACATAGCAAGTGCTTTTGATAGACTGCAGAATCTAGATACAATATGGATACCATACAATTTCGAGTAAGTACAACTATTTCCTTTACGCTTTAAGAATATAACACATTTTTGATTGATTTAGATGAGCTTAGTTATTTCTATGATTGAAATCATGCAGCAATCATTGGATTAGTATAGGCGTCGATGTTGGCCACAAAGATGGTGTGGGTCTTCGATTCAAATGACACAGGGACGAGAACACATATAAAGACTTCATAGCAATCCTCAAAACGTATAAGTTCATATACCTCTACAATTGTAGCACTTTTGGATACTAACTTTTATGTACTTAGTCATTGGCTATATTCACTTTTGCGGGCATTCAGGGTACTACGTTAACAAACGCCATGGGAGGCATCATCCAACAAGGAAGGATAATCTATGTGTCAAAACAAAGTGGCCAGTAAGTGTAACTACCTTTAGTCCTTCCATTATTTTTTGTCGAAAGCATTACCTAAGATTCTTCTATTTCAAACTCAGTGTCACAAGCGGAAGATTGGGAGTGTACACTGTGGATATTATGTCTGCACTTTCATTGCAGAAAATGGTCCATACAGGAGACACCCTAAAATGGTATATTTTAAATGCTTCACTTGTAGTACAACAATTTGATTCAAAGATATGCCTATAATATGAAATACTAAATGTACAATTGTTCATATAGTGGCGGAAGAGAAAGAAATGAGTAGGACACCGATTGATGATGACAACCTCTTGGAACTCGTGGGCGACCTATGCAACTTCATAATGGATCAAATTATACATGTGAGGGGATCGTACCATGACCCAAATTCTGACTTAGGAAGTAATCCTCAGTACCAACATCTTCGCGAGTGGGAAAGGCTAAGCTTAGGTCGTTGAATCCTTTTGTGAATGTAATATGACGTGTAATACGACTTGTGAATGCTATCGGACTTGTGTAATTATTGAATGTTAATATTTTCATAACATATGTCATGGTCTGGATGTTGTTGGGCTTGTTAATGAACTGTTTCTGTGTTGTTTGAATGATTTCCTATATGTATATAACCTGTTCTGGTGGAATTGGGTACCAGCCTGAATTTAGTTTTTTTTAATAAATATTGTAGGGACGGTTTTATCTTCAACCGTCACTACAAATTAATTTGTAGAGACGTACGTAGTTTTAACCCGTCTCAACAAATCATATTTGTAGGGGCGGTTATCTTTTAAAACTGTCTCTACAAATGCATTTGTAGGGGCGGTTCTATCTAAAACCGTCTCTACAAATGGTATTTGTAGGGGTGGTTCAAAAACCGCCTCTACAAATCGTGGATTTCTAGCCACGCTTGCGTAGGGGCGGTTGGGGAAACCGTCTCTACAAATCATCACCAACCGCCCCTACAGAGCTTTAGTGCAGTAGTGCTGGTGCATGGATCTTGAGGCGAGATTTGTGCCTTGCTGCCTTCAGTGCTTGGTTGCCGGCCACCAGCGGAGTCGACCAGCAAGGGGCGAGTTGAGGGAGCTGGACGCTGCAGGCCGTGATGCACTACTCGTCCGCCCTTCTGGATGCAGATGCTCTACCGCCGCTAGTTTGGGACACCATACGCAAGGTGCTGAACAAGCAGCGAAGGAACGCTGGCCGCTAGTGCTGTTTCTTGTGGCTCATCGGTGGGCTTTTGGTCCAAGTAGATAGCGGGATATACATGTATACTATGTATATTTATTTTGCTTTCCAAAATCTTGGGTATTCCATGGATAGGGGAATACCCCTGCCGCCGTCCATGCAGGGGGGCCTGGAAGGAGAGGATCAAAGGCTGGAAGCAGAAGCGTGAGCGCCTGCAGCACATTAGGAATCGAGGGTGGCGGTGATTGGGATGGTGGCGATGCTGATCTTACGCTGTATGTGCTATGCTTATCCACACTTGCACTGACGATTAGTAATTCCTACCTGTTGGCTGCTTTGATTACTTTCCTTTGGGTGCTAAGTGCTGATGCTGCTATATCCTGTATGCTTATCACTGAAGTTAGCTGATGCGTGATGCCAGCTGTTTGCACTAGATATGTAATGCGCTACACAAGTGCAATGTGCAGCTGGAGAATTATGATCCTAACACAAGGCACTACTTGTATGTATAGACTGGTATGACGACAGACTAACTAAACATATTTGAATATTTTTCTACATCACTGATCCTCTAATTATTCTCTTTTTTGTGCCTGTTTTACACTATGAATATTATTACAGAATGCCAACCTAATAATGCTCACTTTGGCCTCTCATGAACTTCACTTTTCGATTCTGCGTGAGGTCTGTTAACCCATCCTCGCATTGGGATCACATGACCTAATATAATTTGACATATTCGGTTTGCAATGATGACCTCAGGATATTCTTTGAGCCTGTGGCTTATTTGAAACCTTGACTGCTATAATGCCTTCAGGATATTCTTGGAAAACATTGATGGAACCTTCTTTGACAACTACAGACCATGCACTGACTTGTGCAATGTCATTGAGCTGTACATGAAAAAGTAAATGCAAAGTGCTATTTCTTCAGGAGGTTTGTTACTTGAGCTTTGCTCAAATTGCTAGGTTCCCGAACATCAGCTTGCTCTTGCTACAACTCTGCTCATTCTAAATTAATTACAAATTAACTTTTGATGATGTGTTATGTCTTACTACATATTATTTTATTTATTGCTATTATTTTTTATTGTTAAATAAAATTTAGGATCTTTTTGTACATATTGTCTGTTAAATTTGAGTTTGGTATTTTAGAGGATATCCAAAGAGAAAGCACGAATGGATGCATCTCAGGTACTTCCATGTTTCTATATTCTGATTGCTCAGATATTAAGAACCTGCGAGCAATCTGTGGCAGGGGCTCAATTAAACCCGTGTAAGATCTGGTTGTTAAACATTGATATGTCGGATTGTTATTGATGAGATCATAGCTCCTCAGATTATTGCAGCTTGTGATACTTCCTTGGTTCCTCAATTTATTCGATCTAGAGATGATATAAATTATTCAACCATGAAATTTGGTACATTTTCTTTTGATATGAAACAAACCAAGATGGCACAGGGAGGGGAACTGGATGCTACTTTTGCATTGTCAAGTAGAATTTTTGTTGGAAGTGATTTTGGCAAGAAAGAAAAGAATCAGTCAAATAAGGGCAGTCCAACCTGAGCACGCTATGGATTTTGGCTGTCCAACCTAAGCACGTCATGGATTTATTTGCTTATTAATTAAAGTAGTCTCCAAATAATATGTTTAGTATTGTGGCCGCATTAGTTTTACTATTTTCTGGGCTCAATTAGTTCTCATGGTGCAGCGTGCACATGTGGGCCGAACCAAGTTGTGGCCTTGTCGCGAGTCCGTTTAATTAGTCTATGCCTGTGCACATATATTAGCGAGCTATCTAGTTCTTATAGGATCAGATTGGATTTTATTTTGTTGAGTTTATCTCTCGCCCCGTCGCTCGAGAATCCTAGCTAGGGTGATTGATCCGGATCCTTCGTGGATTTGTGTGGAGTGCGTGATCGAGCTGCTACCATTCGGACACGTTGCTTGGAATTCTTTTTTTTTGAATCAAAGGTTTCCCCTACTTTATAGAGATAAAGCAACAGCATTTAGGTTCAGCATACAGCGCTACAGTGCAAGAAAAGGCGAACGCCCAGCTAACAGAAACTTCAACCGGTTCCAGTTAGAACTAATGAAACTTCAACCGGCTCCAGACAGTGCTAAACTGGACCTATTACATAGAACCAAATTCACATCGCTGGAGGCTCCCAAAAGCAGAGTATCTGATTGAGCCAATTCTAACGTAAGCGGCCTCCACTTGATCTGTGGCGCACAGCTTGCTTCGAGCTCCACCTGTTGAATGATCCCCTCCATCCTCTCCTGGGCATCCAACTTGGACAAAGGCAGCCACCTTCTTAGTACTCTGCCAATCCTTGCCAAGACTTTTTCCAGACCACTCCACACCTCTCCCTGAAAACACAGAGCATTTCGTAATTTCCACAATATCCAGAGAATAGCAGACGATACAATATTCACACACAAGTGTTTTTTATTAGCAATCCACAAGGAAGCAACAGATTCAAAATCCACACCAAACTTCACATTCAGTAAATCTGAAAAGAAGTCCCACACACATTTAGCAACATAGCACTCAAAAAATAAATGTGTAACTGATTCTTTCTCTGAACATAATAAGCAACTAGGGTCAGTCACCTCCCTTCTTTTGGCCAGATTATCCCGGGTTAGCACTCTATTATTAGAAAGCAACCATAAGAAGATTTGCACCCTAGGGGGAATACTTAATTTCCAAACTGCCTGAATATAGATGGGAACCACACCTCTATGATTAATTATGGCATATAGTGACTGAACTGAATATTGTCCTTTGGAGTTGAAACTCCACAGAATCTGATCATCCTCATTAGTGAGGATAATGCTTTCAGCAATAGCCTTTAGATCTTCCCACAGCAGCATAAGATTTTCAGATACATTCCTTCTAAAGGAGAGCATAAGATATTCACCATTCCAAACTTCACTAATCGTTTTACCCTGCTGTTCATTTATGATATAAAGAGGCCAAAATATGATAGCCAAACTAGTATTACCAAACCAGTGATCTTCCCAAAATATGATCTTTAGGCCATTTCCAATTACCCATCTTATACCCATATGGGCAGCTTGCATAGCCCATATAACCCCTTTCCAAAAAGGTGAGGACCCAACATCAGGACAACAGAAGATATTTGGCTTCCTAGTTTTATATTTAAAATCAATAATTCTTGTCCAAATGGCATTGGTATTCAAATGGTACCTAAAAATCCAAGAGCTTAATAAGGCCAAATTTAGGCTCCTGAAATCAGGAATACCTAATCCACCCATCTCCTTTTTCTAGGACACTAACTGCCAATTAGCTAGATGATATCTATGATGCTCCTCTGTGTTGTTCCAGAGAAAATGTCCCATATGGGAGTTGATCATGTCAATAGCCCATCTTGGAAACTTAACAATAGAGAGTAAATAAATTGGTATGCTAGCTGAGCATGTTTTAAGAAGGATAAGCCTTCCTGCATAAGACAAGAGCCTTCCTTTCCAGCCAGCAATTCTTTTGATGATCTTATCAATAATAGGCTGCAGGTCTTCTCTTCTAAGTTTAGAGAAGTGTAGAGGAATCCCCAAATACTTAATAGGGAAATTACTCTTCTTACAACAGAAAATCCTAGCAAAATCATTGGCTCTATCCTCATCCATCCCAACTACCAGCAAATCACTCTTATCATAATTGATCTTCATACCAGAGAGTTGTTCAAAGCAAACTAATAGCCATTTAATATTGGCAGCCTTTTCTAGATTGTCTTCTAAAAAAAGCAAGGTATCATTCGCATATTGTAGACTAATGATGCCACCAGGTTCAACCTAGGGTAGAAGACCAGAAATAAGGTTAGCTCTAGCTGCTTTCATAAGCATCCTAGAGAACACATCTGCAATTAGATTGAAAAGAAGGGGGGACAGGGGGTCACCTTGTCTAAGCCCCTTACCAGGTTTGAAGTAAGAGCTATTTTCATCATTGATACGGATATAAATTGAACCACCTTGGACCACTTTCCTAATCCAGCCTCTCCATTTGGCTCCAAAGCCTCTGGAGTCCAGCATCTCTTCTAAAAACTCCAACTAACTCTATCATAGGCTTTTTCATAATCTAGTTTTAAAATGACACCAGATTCCTTCTTCCTATGGATGTCATGGATAATTTCATGAGTAGCCACCACACTTTCCAAAATAAATATGCCTTTAATGAAGGATGTCTGATTAGAAGCAATAAGCCTATTGGCAACAAGAGTAAGTCTATTGTTTAAAAGCTTTGCAAAAATTTCAAAACTACAATTAATAAGGCTAATAGGTCTAAACTTCTTAAGAGTTCTAGCATCAGGTTCTTTAGGGATGAGAGTGATCATATCAAAATTTAGCCTATCAAGATTAAGCTGATGTTGACACCTCTTAATGTCACCTCTAACAACGGTGCTAAAAATGCTTGTGTGCATAGCATCGCTACTAGAATGCAAAGTTGTCATCCCCAGCAATAACACCAAGAGGTGTGGTATTAAATCATGCCACCATTTAGAATATAGAAATAGTATCTGCAAGCGCACAGATCAAATACCATTGTAGCATTTTACCCGGAGTATTACCAGGTTGTCATTTATATTTTCCCAAAGGAAGATCTACAGGGCATACGTGTAAGGTAATTGGATAACCTAGAGTGTAATGCATAGGCATAACCATGTCCTCGCTACTCAATGCAGGGGTAAGTTACAAGGTAAATGATAAAGATAAGTATAAATCATCAGCATAAACAGATAGAGACTTCTAGCTATATCATTAGGGTTACTAGCAGAACATCAAGAGATATTCCTATGTTATTCCTAGCTACATGTCAATGCATATTATGGTTAGTGCAATTACACTTAGTAGTCATAGCTAAGGTTAGCATTATATCTACTCATAGCGGACACATTAGGGAAGTTTGAGAACATAGCACACCCTTCCTTCGTACAAAAGCCCTATTGTGCCTATAAACGGGGTTTGGACTACATAGGACTCAACAGGATTGTCACACCTGCGATCTACCAAGCCCGGCCTATAGGGTGCATTCGCAGGTAAACAACGTATAAGCACCATGCTTACACAATGTTCACCACTCACCCAATGATCAATTAGATGAGCGCTATACGAACCTATGAATAAGTATAATGTCAATCTAGCTATACTAAGCATATAACCACAATAGACAAAGAACATAATAACTATGAATATAAATAGATAAGTATTCATCAATTCAATTATAGCAATCATATAACTATACAATGAAAGAGAACAAAGGTGAGAGAAGGTAAGAACTATACCAAATCCGACCTCTTGATGGCTCCGGATTCCAAGCCTTCGCTTGCCTCCCTCTAGTTCTAACTAGCTATCTAGGCCCTAGCTAAGGTATCGACGATATCTGGTCGGCAGCCTACCAAGGGGGGTACCCGAGGTAGTAGATGAGATCGAGGGTGGTGAGGTGCGCGAGATCAAGAGCAAGAAAGTAACACGAGACACGGGTTTTAGACAGGTTCAGGCCGTCAGGATGATGTAAAACCCTAGTCCTGTGTTCTGGTGGTTGATTATGGTGAGAGGCAATCTGTTTTGAGGGGGGTCCCTGCCCGCCTTATATAGCCGGGGGGTAGGGTTACAGGATCAATCAGATCTGATCTTCCCGATCGGCGTATCAATCAGCCGACCGGGAGATCTAGCTCTACAAGGTAACTAATCCTTCTATCAATCCGAGCAGATCAATCTTGTCTTTCGACCCGTGCGCCGCATTCCATGGGGCTGCATGCGTCGCTCGGTGTCATCTTCAGGAACCGGGCCTTGCCTGGCCGCTCGGCCCAAGCCCATCATCTGAGGATACCCAGGGGGCGATCCCCACAGCTAGTCCCCGAGCAGCTCGCGTGTCTCGACCCAAGTTCAGAGACCTCCCAGCGTCTCCTCCGGAGCTAGCATCTTGTCAGACCGGCATCCCAGGCGAAGTCTGCGTCGGCTAGGGAGTCCGAGAGGTCAGAGCGGTCGGCGCCGTCGTGGCCGAGCGGTATGTGCTCTCGGACCCTCCGTTACCGGAGAGGGGCAAGCCCTCGCCTGGAGCATACCATGGTCGCTGCTGCGGGGAGGAGCGCGTATAGGCCCACTTTGTCAGGGAGACACGAGGTGCTCAAAAGAAAAAAGAAAAAATCCCGGGCCCGGGTGACGTGTACCACGTCAAGTCACCGAAGGTGACGTGTACCACGTAGTCCCCGAGACTGGCAGTTGGTGAAGTATAAACCTGGTGCCAGGATCAAACTTGTCAGAAATGCGCGATTAACCTTGCTTTGTTCATCATAGTCCCCGAGGCTGTGATTTAGACTTCTGATTTCATTTTATTTATCCAAAGTCGATTGGAGGGACTTCGCCTGGCGGTCCACCCGGCCTGCGTCCAGCTGCCCATGCTCCACGGGCTGGCCCGCTGGGCCTGGCTGACTCAACACACTCCGGGAACAAGCGCGTACGGCCCAGGATCGACGGAAGGATCCGGAGCGACGCGGCGCGGTTTCCCACGGAGGGGAGGTGAAGCGGCACGGCGCGGCACCCAATGGAACTGCCATGAGTGACGGCTATTTAAGGGGCTTGCCCCATCACTGTCTTTTTACTTTCATCTTCACCCACACGCCACACCGGAACCGCCGCCTACTCACTCTTTGCTACTGTGCGCCCTCCGCCCTATCGCACCCAGCAACAACACCACCGGAACCCTAGATCCAGCGATGGCCGGCGCGCGGGGGCGAAAACGCGGCCGGGTAGCGCGGGTGGCGCGGCCGGGCGATCCGGGCGCGACGGCCCATCACAGATCGACTTGGAATGGGTGCCATCAACCTGCACCGAGGCGGTCCTCCAAGAGCTAGTCCGCGACGGAGTTCTTCCTGAGCGAGCGCGCGGCGGCTGGCGGCCTACCGCCGGTTCCCTACCCCCACCAATGGCAATGAGCTTGTGGTGTTTGTGGACTACTTCCGCCGGGGATTCGGATTGCCAGCGCACCCTTTTCTCCACAAGCTTCTCGGGTACTACCGAATCCGCCTCATTCATCTTCATCCCAATTCCATTCTTCATCTCTCCGTTTTCATCCACCTCTGCGAGGCCTTTCTTGGAATTCTTCCTCACTTCAATCTCTTTCGCCATATTTTCTGTTTGAGAGCTTTTACTGGGTCCGGCTCGCCCAAGGTAGTGGGGGGCCTTTATCTTTGCCTCCGCGATGGCATGAGGAAACAGTATCTCGGGCTGCCGCTTAACACCTCGATGAAGGGGTGGAACTCGCAGTGGTTCGTCACCAGCAACCCTGAGCCACAGATCTCGAATGAGGTCAACGAGTGGTGGTGCGCCAATGGCAACTGGACCGAGCGCCCTACCTCCGTGGAGATGGGCCAGGTGGAAGAACTGCTCGGGATCATCCGCATTATGAATCTGACGGGGGTGGCCGTGGCGATCAATTTTGTCTTACGGCGCGTCCAGCCGTGCAAGGAGCGAGTGCACCCGGCGTACGAGTACTCCGGCGATGATGACGTGACTCGGGAAGTGCCGAACGGCTGACGAAGGAGGCCGTGTTCCGGTGGTTAAGCGCATTCTTCATCGGCGGCACCCAGCTGAGAAGCTCTGGGATGCAACAGCCATACAGTCTGGGCAATCCGCGCCCTGCGGTAAGTTTTGGCGTGGTAACGTTGCTGTGTTTATGTTTCTCTGTTGGCTGACGCCATAAGCGTGGTGTGTAGGACCGGACAACCTTCGTGTCGGACGTGCCCGATGGCTCATGGCCGACTGGTGTGGACCAGTGGCGCACGACGGAGGAGAACCTGCGGTCCGCGGCTGAGATCCTCCGCGAAGAGGGGTCTGGCCCCGTCGGGGGGAAACCCGCAGTCCCCAAGCGTCAGGTTAAGGGGTCGGCGGGCAAGGGCGGCGCGGCGAAGGAGCCGCCACCCAAGAAGCAGAAGAAGGCATCGACTCCCCCTTCTTCGTCTGTTCGGATAGACAAGGGAGGAAGCCGGAAGAAACGGACCGTCGTCCTGTCTGATGACGAAGACGACGAGGAGGACACGGAGACGCTGGACCAGCGTGTGCGGCGTCAGGCCGCGTCGAAGGGGGGAGAATCGGGCGGTCGGCCGGCGCCGGTTCTCGAGCGGATGCCGACTACCGGCCCTGCCACTGAGATGCCCGAGCGCCCTTTGGGGGCTTCGGCCGAGCAGCCGGGACAGGGGAGCTCCGGGCAGCCGCGGCGGTTTTGTGTTCGGCGTCGTCAATCTGACCTGTCAGTAAACAGATGCTCATCTCATATCTTTTGTGTTCCTGGTGATGTCCAGGTCTGACTCGGAGTTAACATGCAGCGAGGCCTCGGTGGAGGACCCCAGCCATGGTGGTGACGATGACGCCCGCCGTCGCCTCGAGGCTAGCCCTCTCCGGTCCGGGCGACTCGGGGGCTTGCCACCGAGAGATCGGCCCGAGTGGAAGGGACTGCAGTCCCCCAGTCCTGCTCGGGAGGCGAGGCCCGAGACCCCCACTCATGGGCACTCAGCTGAAGGTGATGTCAGGCAAGCGTCCTTGCTACCGAGCCCATAGCCTATCGCGGGCAGTCGGGCTGAGGCGGACGCCGAGGTGGAGCCAGAGGAGGTTGTGCGGGAGCCCCCACGAGAAAGGGATGAGCCGGCACGACTCTGCCGTACCTTCTACATCGACCCTCATGGCAACCGGGTGGAGGTGGTGGACGACGAGATCACCGTCGGGGAGTATCAAAGCCTGACGGCAGACTTGGAAGCTACGCAGTGTCGCGCTTTGGTGAGTTAATTGTGGCACTGATTCATTTAGTTGAGTAGCTCAACTTTCATTTTGTCTGCAGGAGTTAGCGCGGGCCGCCGAGACACGTGCGCGACTACTGGACCAGTCGGCCGTAGCTTATGAAAAGCTGAAGGCTGAGAACGAGCGGCTTCGCCGCGAGAACAAACGCCTGGAGGATTCCGTCGGCCTGCTCGATCATAACCTGAAGGCCGTTCGTGAGGATGACGACCGGTTGCGGCGGTGAGCCGAGGAGCTCGAGCATGAGAATGCTCGGCTGGTGGAAGCGGCCGCGGTGAGCACGGCGCGTGCGACGCAGGCTCAAGCGCTAGAGGCGCGCGTTGCTGGTGCGTTACCGTCCATGCTCCGTTCGCATTATCTCAGAGTTTCTAGTTTAACGCCTAGTCGGCTTGCAGCCCTGGAGGGTGACCTGCGGCGATCACGCAGCACTGGTCAACAACGAGCCGACTCGTGAGGCGGAGACAGCCAACCGTGGCAGGCGCAAGCTGCCCGGTCGGAGTTGCGGCGTAAGTGCTTCCGCTTGGTTATGCTTGTTTGATTGGCGGTTCTAGCTCGAGCCTGACTCGTATTGTTTTGCAGTCGTTCAAGAGAATGCGGCGGCTGCCCAGACGGATCTGAAGGGGTGTCTTGTCGCCGTGGAGGAATGGACGGAGGACTCCATCACCCTCGTGACTCCGCTGCTTAACCTCATCGACCCGAAAAGGGGGGCGTACGACCGAGACGTGCTCGGGGAACGCTATCCTTCGGCGTCCCGATTCCTGGTGCGGTGCTAGACCGCGCTGGAGTAGCTGCGTGTCTATGTTCATGGAGCGGCATACGCTGCGGCCGGGCACGCGCTGGCTCTGGTCCGGTCGCACTATCCGTGAGTGGAGCTCGCTCGGGTTGAGATGGGTTTCGCTCGGAGGACGACGAAGGAGGAGATGGAGAAGCTAAGCGACGAAGCCTCTGACTCAGCGATCAAGGTAGTTGACGACTAGACCTGTTCGGCGATGTTGGACCAATTGCGCCCTGAAAGGGTTTTGAGATTAGCTTTTGTATGATGTCTCGCGCCGGTGGACGCTTGTTTATGACGCTGCGGTCATGTTTTTGTGTATGTGTTGTTTGCCGTAATGCCCTGCAGTGTTCGACTTTGTCGTCTTACCGGACTAGTCCAAGCTACCCAGCGTCTTATAGTGCTAGGGAGGTGCTCCCTGTTGTGCACGTAAAGGCCACTAGGGTCACCGGGGCACCGCTGCCGACCGCACCGTAACGTAGAGCCCTGGGCTGCTTGCACGTGTGGGTTTGGGTCGGAGACAGGGTTGCTCTAGTTGGCTCGAGTTAAAGTGCTTACTGGTGGTCTTATTGGCGTTAGGTGCTTAAATAGCACGATAAGTTATGACATGAATGCATAGAGAAAGAGAAAAAAACTTGTTATATATGTATTTGATTACACAAGGATAGAATACATATCTTTATTTCGTGCTCGCCTAGGCGTAAAAACTTATCAGGTGCTCCGCGTGCCAGGACTTTGGGATGTCCCTGCCGTCTGACTCCACCAGCCTGTAGGATCCCGGCCGGGTTACTTCTTTGACAATGAAGGGTCCGTCCCAAGGAGAAGACAACTTGTGCATCCCGGCGGAGCTCTGGCGTCGACGCAGGACGAGGTCGCCGACCGCGAAGGAGCGCTCATGGACGTTGCGGTCGTAGTAGCGGCGGACACCATCCAGGTACTTGGCCGATTGGACGCACGTGGCCAGGCGTTCTTCCTCCGCGCGGTGGACATCGTCTGCTCGTGCTTGGTCGGAGATTTCCTCGGAGTAGTTCTCGACCCTTGGTGAATGGAAAGTGACATCCTCTGGCAGGACGGCCTCTGACCCGTACACCATGTAATAGGGGGAGACTCCCGTACTCCGGCTTGTTTGCGTGCGCAGTCCCCAGACTGCTGGTGGGAGTTCCTTGAGCCATCTGCCCGGGTACTTGTCGTCCTTCTGGTACAGGCATTTTTTAAGGGCATCGAGGACCATGCCGTTGGCGCTTTCGGCCTGGCCGTTGGCCCGCGGGTGTGCGACGGAGACATATTTAACCAGTATGGAGCGCTCTTCACAGAACTCCCAGAACTCATTGCCGGTGAAGTTTGATCCCAAATCAGTGATAATACTGTTCGGAATACCGAAGCGATGGACGATTTCCTCGAAGAATTCTGCGGCTTTCTTGCTTGTGGAGCTGACGAGTGGCTTGTATTCTATCCACTTGGAAAATTTGTCGATGGCGACTAAAACATACCGGAAGTTGCCTGGTGCGGCTCTGAAGGGGCCGATCTGATCCAGTCCCTAGACTGCGAAGGGCCACGCGGAAGGGATCGTCATCAGGGCGTGGGCCGGCAGGTGGGGTTGTTTGGAGAAGAACTGGCAGCCCTCGCAATGTCGCACTAGATGCTCTGCGTCCGCGACTGTGGTTGGCCAGTAAAAACCCGCTCGGAATGCCCTGCCGACCAGGTCTCCTTGAGGCGCAATGGCTCCCGCATATGCCAGCATGTATCTCCCTCAATATCTTGACGCCTTCGTGCTGGAGCACGCATTTCTGCATGACATTGGCGTTGGTGTTTTTGCGCATCTGGACACCCTCCACCAGGACATAGTGCTTGCTCCGTCGTATGAGGCACTCTGTTTCCACCCTATCTGCCGGTACCTCGGCCTTGGTGAGGTATCGGACGAAGGCCGAGCGCCAATCTTCCTTGTTGGTGGTGGCGACAGTCGCGACCGTCTGGTCGGTGGGGTAGGTTTAGACACCTCGCCAGCCTGTCCGATCGACGGAGTTATAAGATCATGCGCGAAGACACCTGTCCGATCGGCTTCTGTGTTCTCCTCACGGACGACGTGGTGGAACTCGATGCCGTAGAACTTGTTCTCGAGCTTGCGGATTTCGGTGCAGTAGGCATCCATTTTCTCGTTTGTGCAGGACCAGTCTTTGTTGACTTGGTTCACGACCAGGGCGGAGTCTCCGAACACTTCCAGGCATTTGATTCCTAGTGAGATGGTGATCTTGATACCGTGTAGGGCAGCCTCATACTCGGCGGCGTTGTTGGATGCCTTGAAGTGTATTCGTAGGACATATCCGAGCTCTTCACCGCTCGGAGATATGAGCAAGGCTCCCGCGCCAGCACCGCTGACGTTAAGCGCGCCATCAAAGTGCAATTTTCAATGCTCGGGGTGCTCAGCCGGGATAGGATCTACCATGTCCGTCCATTTGGCGAAAAAGTCGGCGAGTACCTGAGATTTTATGGTTTGGTGGCTTACGTAGTCGACGGTGTAAGCACCGAGCTCTATTGCCCACTTGGCGATTCTGCCATCGACCTCCTTGTTTTTTATGATGTCACCGATCAGATACTGAGAGACCACGGTGATAGTGTATGACTGGAAGTAGTGGTTCACCTTGCGCGATGTCAGGAGAACGGCGTAAATAAGCTTCTGTATTTGCGGGTAGCGAGTCTTCAATTCGTTCAGGACTTCGCTGATGTAGTATACCGGTCGCTGAACCTTGAAGGCATGCCCAGGCTCGTCGCGCTCGACGACTATCACTGTAGAGACGACGCGGTTCGTTGCCGCAATGTATAGGAGGAGGGTCTCGTCCGGCAGCGGCGCCGTTAAGATAGGTGGTGTCGTTAGAAAGGCTTTCATCTCCTTGAACGCCTCGTCAGCCTCTGGAGTCCACACAAACTTGTCGGATGCTTGGAGGAGTCAAAAGAAAGGCAGGGCCTTCTCTCCCAACCTGGAGATATACCTGCTCAGAGCTGCCAGACAATCGGCGAGCTTTTGTACCTCCTTGATGTTAGTCGGCGGTGACATCTTGGTTATAGCTGAAACTTTCTTGGGGTTCGGCTCGATCCCACGGCGACTGACGATGTTGCCTAGGAGGATTCCCGATGGAACCCCGAAGATGCACTTGTTCGGATTGAGTTTCCATCGGTATTCCCGCAGGTTTTTGAACGTTTGATCTAAATCGGCGAGCAAGCTATCGGCGGTTTTGGACTTAACGACTACGTCGTCGACGTAGGCTTCGGTGTTTATACCTATCTGATCCTTGAGGCAGGCCTAAATCGTACGCTGATACGTGGCCCCGGCGTTTTTCAGTCCGAAGGACATCGTAGTGTAGCAGTAGGCGCCAAACGGAGTTATGAAAGCTGTTTTTACTTGGTCTGACTCCTTTAGGGCGATCTGATGGTACCCGAAGTAGCAGTCAAGAAAACAGAGGAGTTCACAGCCGGCGGTGGATTCTATGACCTCGTCGATGTGAGGGAGAGTAAAGGGATCTTTAGGGCAGTGTTTGTTGAGATCGGTGTAATCAACGCACATTCTCCATTCTTTATTACTTTTACGGACGAGGACCGGGTTTGCCAGCCACTCGGCGTGATACACTTCTTTGATAAAACCGGCGGCTAAGAGCCGATTGATCTCTACCCTAATAGCCTTCTTCTTATCCGGCGCGAATCGGCGGAGCTTCTGCTTGATCGGCTTGGCGGAAGACGAGACTTTCAGGGCGTGCTCGGCATACTTCCTCGGTACCCCTGGCATGTCTACAGGTTTCCATGCAAACACGTCCGTGTTGTCCCGGAGGAAGCTGACGAGCGCGCTTTCCTATTTAGGATCAAGGTTGGCGCCGATCCGAGCAACCTTGGAAGGATCGCCGGTGCCGAGGTCGATAGTCTTCGTCTCCTTGTTCTTGATGGCGGACCGTGGCGGCTCTTTAATCGGGATGTCCTGATCTTCTGGAGGTACTTCCTTGGAGGCGGTGAGGCAGTCCTTCATCTTGGAGGCGAGCCCGGCGGTCTCGTTGATGATGTAGTTCTCTTGCTCGCAGGCGTGGGCGCTTTTTACATATGTGCGGAGGGTGAGTACGCCGCCTGGTGCTGGCATCTTCATCATGAGGTAGGCATAATGGGGGATCGCCATGAACTTGTGTAGGGCGGGGTGCCCCAGTATGGCATGATAGGTGGTGTCAAAGTCGGCGACGTAGAACAGCAAGTGTTCCTTATGGAAATGGCCCGGAGTGCTGAACTGCACCGTCAGGGTCATCTGACCGAGCGGTTCCGAAGCCTTGTCTGGGACGATGCCCTAGAATGGAGACTCGGCAGGCTGCAAGGCTTCCCTTGGGATGCCTAACTCTCGGAGTGACTTTGGGAACAGGATGTTGAGGGAGCTTCCACCGTCAATGAGGACTCGCCTGAAGTGCACGTTGCCGACCACTGGGTCTAGCACCAGAGGGAACCATCCTGGGTATGGTATTTTCGACCACTGGTCCTCTCTGGAGAAGGTGATCGACTGGTCGAACCACGGGAGGAAGTCTAGGTCGGCGATGGTGCTGTTGGCGGAGACTGCCATGACCCGCCTGGCGGCCAACTTCTTGCTCCTCTTGTTCTCCGTCGCGGGTGGTCCACCGAAGATGGTGGCTACGCTCTTGGAGGAAGCCTGGTAGGCGGCGCCATCGGGTTTCGGGTCATCGTCCTTGTCGCCGCCGTTCTTGTCGTCGTCGTGATGGCGTTGGCGCTTCTGGTCCTCCTCCCGAAAAACCCTACCAAGTCTGTAACACTGACGCATGGTATGCGTTGCGTTCTTGTGGATTGGACAAGGTTGATCCAGGATCTTGTCGAACTCAGCGTCGAGGTTGCGCTTGGCCCGGGTTTTGACGTTGTTGACGTCATGCCGATGGCCGCGGAATCACTCTGGACGGTCGCGGTTGTCCGGTCGGTGCTCGGGTCTGCGGTGCCACTGGTCGGCGTTGCGGTCGTTGGCGCGTGGGCCTCCCATCGGTGGGGGAGGAGGTAAGGGCCTCTTTCCTGTGACGAGGTCCCTGTGGTGTCCTTCGGCTTCTTCTCCTTGTGCATAGGAGTCGGCTGTAACAGAACCGTCCAAATTATAAGAGCACAAGTACAAAAAAACAATCACCAAAGTGACTAAATTTTTACACTTGAGCCCATATAATCCCGGTAGTCCACTGAAATCATGAAGGACTTCAAACCAACCAACATATAAGCCAAGATCGTACTGATTCAACAAAATAAGTCACTTGTTACATCCTTTTCACAAGTAGTTCAATATACATCAGAGTGTAAAATAATTATTACAACATAAGTCCAAAAGTAGCGAAAGCAAAGTACTTTGAATTTAACATCAAATACATGCCAGTACCAAGGTCAATTCCAACAAAAGCAATAAAGACAAGAGAGATAAGAAGGATCATGCCCATGATCATACTCCACCGCTATGGTAGGAGCCATCCAATTCTTGCAGTAATCATGATACATCACAACCTGCAACAAGTGGGAATAAACCCTAAGTACGAGAATGTACTCAGCTAGACTTACCCGTCATAAACCAGAAATAAAGTGACACCAAGGAGTATGCAAGGCTTTATATAAGTGGGGCTAGCTTGACAACATTTTGCATAAAAGCATAAGTGATATAAAAGCAGTATTTTATTATACTAGCAGTAGGTTATTATTAATCAACCTTTCATCTAGATTAGCACCTGTACTAAACAATCACTTGATTATATACAAACATTAATAACCATATCAGGTTATTAGAACCATCATTATTTAGTGAGTTCTACGATGCCAGGCAAGGTCAAGTTCTCACTATCCGGGAGAGACGGCGATTCGAATCGATTCCAACTGAGCTCAGGGGGTATTCCCAACACACACCCAAACAGACCTAGCCAGGGTCGTCTTAGGTTACTCTTGGTACAACTCAGGCTCGGGCCCGGTTATCACGTCGGCAAAACCGGAAAGTCGGATAGCCAGGATGTTCAAGCCATGCTAACCCAAAGACAACGCCAGGATCAGTTAGACATGCTTGCCCTTGGTCTAGTATGCCGCTATCCCACAAATTGCCCAACCGCCGCCCGCGTTCCCATCTTGAGTTGAGCTACCGAGCTTCGCGGCCACTTGGCACACAGGGCCGGGCCAACTATGTGTTAGGCTGCGTTCAACATGACGAAGAGTGAAACAACGCGTCCAGTCCTTAAGCGACTAGACAGGGTCCACTGTCCCTGCCCGGTCTTCTTTTAAATTTATCACATGGTTCTTTTCCACGATAGCACATATAGCCAACCGTGACTAGAGAAGTATCACCCTATATCTCGCGGATGACAGAAAATCACCCGACTTCTACCGGTCTAAGCATGGCTAAGCATTTATCTCGATTCCTGAACTTAAATAGGATTCAAGGTATAATTTGATGGACAAGGAGAGGATATATATGCAACAAGTGTTTCCAACCAACTCCTATAACTTAATGCAATAAACAACATAAAGTACTCAATTGCATTTTATAAAAGATGGAAGACTTAGAATGCTCCGGGGCTTGCCTGGAATATGACCCAAAGTCAATCAAGTTAGCTTGCACCATCTTCGGGTTCGACTTCAACATCAGGTCCTTCACGTAGTTCATCTAACGTACCTAGATAAGATGTACAATGCATATGTATGAATACATGGGAGTGCAGTAGACAATGCATCATAAACAACAAGCAATACAAGAGCAAAGTTACACTAGATGACATACACACATTAGGGAGCAAGCTATTCACGATCATACCAAACATAAGGATAACCAACATATCAAATATAACACTAATATCACAATCTCTTAGGTATAATACTTAACCATCAATAAAGGTATGAGTCACATATAGCAACACACAAAACAAACAACTAGAACTAGAATCAACCAATTTCTGGACTGCACACAGCAGCTACAAGATTTAGGTATAACTGGAGTTATACTCATCCAAATGAAATGCAACAAGACAATCTGAAAAGATTATAAAATTGTCTACAAATCATCTTTAATCATCAAAGCATGATTCACAAGTTTAATAGGTCGAAATTACACATGTACAGGATCAGGTCTAGAAATTTCAGAGAGAAACCATTTCTGAAGCTGAACATTACACAGCCATAACTCACAAACTATAAAAGCTATAGCTATGAAAATTTAACACAAACTAGATATGTAAGTTATCAACAGCTTTGTTATAGACAAGTTTTACATAAAGCATCATTAACAAGGTGCAATCATTAAAGTTCTAGAAACTGTCCAGAAAGCATCCAAAAGGAATAAATATAGCAAATAATATTTCACTCATGTTTCAAACACCAATTTGGGTACAACCAATGTTACCAACAGTTGACATATATTAAATAAACACTGAAAACATGATGAACACTCCTAAATAAATTATTTTCATGTACTTCTCTATTTATTTAGATAACAAGGTGACTTAAGGAGCATATATGGAACACCTAGCAAATGTGCACAGTAAATTATGAGCAAATTACAGTAGCTCACATATACTCCCCTTAGTCTACTGTCCAAATTTCATAGCATTTGAATAAGTATAGCAACCTCGGTGAAAAAGACAAATTGCTACAGCAATAAACCATGTGAGAGCAAGATAAATCTAAAACTCAATATTTTCTGTAAACACATGACCATGTTAAGCATCCAAAGGTCACAACAGTATCATGCAAAGGTAGTGGAACCATATTTTCCATTTTTACATTTTTATTTCAATTATTAATCAATAAAATCCATTTACTAGGCATCAAGCAAGATATCTAAATAACTCAATCATACTGCATCCAATGGACCCCAAATTTTTATCACAGTACACTCATAGCACCAGAAGGCTACCACAAAAATTTCACCTCAAATGGAGCACCAAAACAGTAGATATGAATTTAGCAAAAACAAACCCTAGAGAGCAAAGATCCATTTTTACTGCACAAACTTTATACTAAAACATGCAATATTATTATACCACTAGATAGATCTACTCACAAGGATTCCAAAAGTCCTCATTTGCTATTTTACGATTTTTCTACGAATTACTATGAATTTCCAAAGATTCAATCAGAAATTGCATAAAAGAAAAACGGAAAAAGAGAAATAACACTGTGCGGTACTATTCAATTGAGTCTTGGCTTGTGCAGATAACCCCCTGATCTTCTTCAAATTCTAACCCGAGGTCCCTTCCTTCTCTTCAAGCAGGATCGGCAGGGGCGACGGAAACGGCCGGAGCCGACCGGGAGCTGGCCAGCGGGCGGAGGAGAAGTGGCGCGGCGGTGGCGCGGCTTCAGGGGAGGCCCGCGAGCACACAAAGGAGGCCACGGCTTGGTCGGGGAGAGCCCACGGGCGGCCCGCCATGGAAGCCGGGCGGTCTGAGCTTCGCCCGAACCGGCACGACGGCGTGACGGCGACCTGCGCAGGGACGGGCGGTAGGAGCGCTGGAGCTCGTCAAGCCGGGCGCCGCACTGGGGGAATGCCTGGTGTGAGCGCAGGAGGAAGGACGGTGGCGGCACCGAGCTCAGCCGGCCAACAATGGCAGCGGCGCTCTCAGTGCACAAGGCCGCGGCGAGGGAGGGCAAGAAGAGGAAACCAGGGAGCGCGAATGGAGTGGAAGAGGCCGGGAACAGTTCGGCATCCACTCTGATGGAGCAGGGGCGCGTGGAGGCGAAGCAGAGAAGGAGGTGGGGCGTGCTGACAATGGTGGGCGCGTGGTGACCATGCAGGGCGGCGCGTGTCCCTCAGAGGGCTGACGTCGGACACCTGGCGAGTGCGATTCCGGGTTCGTTTTTGGGCCAACTACGGGCCAAATTGGACCATATACTTAAAAGCAAAGTTAAAGCCCACGAGCTACTCTACATCAATGATTAAGGACTCCAGGTTATTAGAGCTCAGGATTAATAGATAATTAAGCTCTAAAACTGCAGTGTCAGCCTGACGATAACAGTCACAAAAGGATGTCAACACCTTGTCAAACTAAGTCGGATTGATCCTATCTCTTGGTATGCGCTGCCTCAAGTAAATATCTTCAACTCCTATTTTGGGTCCAACTCAAGTTACTAAATAAAATTTGGAGAACGCGGAATGTCAACGTCGTGGACACAGCATTTCAGACTTAGAATAAATGCAAGTCCTGGAAAAACAGCAGCTGTAGTCTGAGTTCGGGCCCTGTTTTGAGCATGTTGCACACATTTTCATGACTTGGCCCTTAAACAAAGTTTGTTCCTTATAAAATTCTCTATAACTTTGATTAAGGGAGCACAGCCATACAAACTCTCTAAGCTGCACTTTTTAAATGGTTAAACAAAAGTGCTCTTAGAGTCAACATAGGGCAAACCATCATTTAGAAGCATTTTCCGGGCATTTGATCAATACAAACCCTTCATGACTTTTGTTGTAGAGTTAATGTAGAGTTATTTGAGTAAGGTTGCATGACTTGGTTGAACCTCCATATACTCATGCACTTGATAAGGCCTTTCAAACAGGGATAAAGCTTATCATTTCTTGTGGCTCTTTGATTCCAAACTTCATGAAACTTTTTCAGTGATCACTATAGATGGATAGTGATGTGAGACACATGAAAGAAAGTTCATTATCACTACTCACATATATAGCTTAAGTCCAATCTCGCTGCTAATCTAGTGACTAACACCGGGGTGTTACATCGGCGATTTTCATCGGCTCGCCGATCGTCTCCGGGCGCTTCCTGTGGAGCTTTTCACGCAGGGCCTTACTGTAAAGAAGGCCCTGGATGAAGGCGGTGATGACGTAGGTGTCGTTGATGTTGGCCACGCTGGTACGCAACGTGGAGAAGCGGTGGATGTACTCTCGGAGGGATTCGTTCGGGCGTTGGGCCAGCCTCTCCAGGTCGTGGCGTGTAGCCTGGCGATCGCACGTGGCCATGTAATTGTCCACGAAGAGCTTGCGGATTTGCGACCAAGTGTCGATGGAGTTTTCCTCGAGGCCCGTGAACTAGTTCAGGACTGGGGAGGCCAGCATGACGGGTAGGTAGTTGGCCATGGTGTCTTCCGATCCTCCTGCGGCCGCGACTGCTACAGCATACGTCTAGAGCCACTGCTTGGGATTAGCCTTGCCGTCGTATGGCTCGACTGTTCCGGGTATCTGGAAGTTGGTGGGCCAACGATGAGAGCGTAACCGCGCCGAGAGAGATTTGGGACCTTCAATCGTCGGTGCTGCCGCTATTAGTGCACCGTGTTCGGTGTCTAAACATCGTCGGCGCTCCATCTCAGCTTCATAGGCGTCTGCCCTTCTGCCGTTGATGATGTCGCGGGCGTCCCGGTTGGCGTTGATGATTGCCCGGGCGTCTGGCGGCGGCTGTTGACGGACGGGTTGGGTGGGTTGTTGCCACCTCCGTTGTTCGGCTGTTGGACTATCCCAACATCGTTGTCCGGTCGGCGAGACCGTTGGGATCTACCCGACCGATGGCGACTTGACCCGGAGGTGGACGACCCAGATGGCATCTCCCGGATCCTGTTGACCTGGACCTGCGCAGCTTTAATGAAAGCTTTAGCCCGGTTTACCTGAGGGCTCGGGCCGAGAGCTTCGAGTTCGTTAGCGGCGACGGCAAGATTGGCGCTCGGAGTGGGCGCCACGATTTGTTTGTCGATGTAAACAAACTCGTCGGCCAGATTCGGTAAAGATTCCGGTAAAGGTGTCGCCCAGGACCTGCTGTGTCTCGGATAATGCTTTGTTGCTGGTCCTAGTATGCTGCACGGCGTTGAACCCGGTCGGCGTTGCGTGCCTCGCGATCGGCGCGGTGCCCTTCCGTTTCATCGGCCGGTGCGACCTCATCGGGTGAGACGGCCCGGAGCATGTAGATATGTGCCGGGTACACCGGAAGGGTTGAGAGTTCACTGGAAGGGTCCGGCCCGCTTACGACAATTGACATTTCCAGATCCGATCTGGGGGAGTCGTCGGAGTCTGTGCCGGGCTGCTCTTCCAGGATGGTGTGTAGGGACGCCTCGTCTTCCAGCAGGCGGAGCTGGACCATGTTGACGATCGGCGATGGAGAACCTGCTGATGCCGGCGGAATGGACCGGTCGGCAAAGCGCTGTTGCGTTGCCTCCTGGTAGGTGCCTACGGAGTTCTGCAGACCGAATGGCATAGTTGCCACAGGTCTAGATCTGTTCCTCCGAGGGGTTCGGCGATGGATCTGACGCCCTGCCGAGCGGTTGGGATACTAAAGGAAGTCTCCCAGAACCATTGGAGCCGAGATCCTAGCGGGGCGTCCGCCTCAGCGGTCAGCGACGGGGCCGCGATGGGTCCGACCGGTGTGGCCGTTACCCTTGGCGGCGGGTGATCAGGTCGGCGTGGTGCCCGATGGCGGCGTGCGGGCTGCCACCCTGACCCGTTGGGCCTTGCCTGGCCGCTCGGCCCAAGCCCATCGTCTGAGGATACCCAGGGGGCGATCCCCACATAAGGAGCTCTAAATAGGGTTTTTGGCTGATGATCGGACTTCAAATGACAATGAATAAATGTGTCTCCCTCCCGAGGGGTCCTGCCCTGCTATTATAGCCTTGGGCAATGATCGTGAGCCATTGGATCAAACCGACATTGACGTGCGGCTGAGATTGAAACCTTAAGGCGGTGGAGCAACCTGGGTGAAGAGGGCCGCCAGCGGGGCCAAGCCTAGACCAATCGGTCTGGCCTGTGGCCTCCGGCCCTCCGCTTCGGTGTGGTGTCTTCTGGTCTCTTCTGGAACCTTCCTGCGTTGTCGTGGCGTCCGATTTTCCGTTCTATGTTCCGATAAGCTCCTGGGATTGCGTCTTTTCCAGTTTACACCTGCAAAAATAGTGAAACACCAAAACTTATGGAATTCTATCAGTGCAAACCCTATATCTACTTTGGTAATCACAATTGCATCCTTTTCCATGGCTAGTTAATGGTTAGATTCATACGATAACGACCGTCAACAACTCCCCCAAGCTTAACCTTTGCTAGTCCCTTAGCAAAGAAAACTCAGAAAAAGTTATTATAAGATGTATATATGTTTAAGCATTGTAGCCATCTCGGAGCAACTCCCTAGAAGTATACCTGCAGTCAGACAGAAATTCTCCTCCAAGTTATGCAATAACTGAGCTGACTTTCAAACTTACTCATGTTACCTTGGACTATAGGGCTTATCAGCTCTTTCTTGGGCCTTGAGTACTTGACAGATAGAAAGATCCCATTTAAGTACTATGTCTCAAGCTCTTCGCTTAACTACCATTCTAGAGTTTTTAGAGGTTTTCAAATAAAACTCAAAGCTTCCCGAGTATGACACTCTCAGATGTCTCAATATATTTGGTATTTGTGGATTCTCACCAAGGCAGTGATGATGGTTGCCTTTCTTTTTCATCCTATAACTAAGGCTTATGTGGAGCTCATAGGTAAGGAGAAAACTGAAAGAGCAAACTTGCAATATATGTGTTGTAAAGTCAAACAATGGATCCATGGAGAAACAAGTCATACAGTCGAATCAAGATGGATAGGTGGATATATGGTGGAACCTAATTCTACTCAGCTCGTTGAATGCCTATCTCTCCTTTGAACTTTGAAAACTGGTTAGAGGTTATGAGCTATCTTTTTCTTTTCTTTTTCTCAGGGAGTCGGGCATCTAAGTACCCATTGTTTTTAGCACTTGGACACTTGTCCATTTTTCTCCACTTTCTCTCTCTCCCTCTCTCTCTCTCTCTCTCTCTTCAAATATCTTTTTGCATAGCTCATAGCACTCCTTTTGGCTTTGATGGGATTAGAGAGATAACAACAGGAACTTGGAGCATTTATTGGGTGGCTAACCTAATGGAAATGTTTTTGGTGTTCTCTCCCAGTTTAGGAGAAAAACTATTTTTGGTAATTGATGTAGATGGAATGGCATGTTGTTACGTCTACTCCAATGTAGAGTAGTGCATATGGAGGTGGATCTAGATTCAAGAGCATGACAAATTTCTCACCAGGGTCACAAACGTTGACAAAACTCAATGCAAGACAAGCAGCATGTATGTGGAAATTTAACTAGCCTATCTCATCATGTTTGGCTATGGTGGGAATGTAAGCTTTGTCATATAGGAACTCATCATGTTTTTGCATTTTTCAAAAGATAAATATCTAGAACTCTAGTGTCACTTGGAACAAGATAGATAGCAGCTCAAACTTTCTCAATCTTATCAATCAGGTACCTAGACTTAGTTCAAGCATATGCAACCCACAAGTTTCAGGCTCAGAGCAAATCTTCATGTCAAAACAGTTGGAGCTCAAACTTGAGAAAACTTTTGTCTAGACTCTAGGCATTTCGGAGGTGTTGTAACAGAGCAGCTTATCATTATTTTAAATCATCTCAAGAGCTTCCTTTTGATTGACTCTAGATAGACAAACATTTTTATTTGGTTTTTCATTTTTGAAGACTCATACTATATAAGACTCTAAAGGCTCTAAAAAGCATGGACCTTCATGTGCCCACATATTTTTGGTATTTTTAGGTTTTCTTATGATACTATGGTGAACCTTCATGTGCTCATATATTTTTGGTATTTTCATTTTTATGACTGACTTGATAATCGTGTAGGTACACTTACCTGGGTACCTAGGAGATGCCTTCCCCCAAGCTGGTTGTTGTCATGGTTGAGCATTGAAGTTGAGCAGTCCTCTTGGTGGAGCTCATGCTTGCAAGAGCTGGTGTAGCCGGGAACCTCAATCTCATCCAACAAAAAGTTGCTTCCTCCACACAGTGATTAGCTATGTGTAGAGAAGGTGTACTTTGAGTGATGTAGATGACAATTCCTTGGTGGACTGGCTCTTGGAGTCATCTTGCAGCAAACATCTCACAAAACACCAAAACTCATGGAACGGATTAGGATAAGTAGTTAGTGGTTAGCCGTTTCGTGAATTGGTTATTGTGAGAGGTTTTCAAAGGTTGTTACAGTGCGTGCAGTGCAGCAAGATGCTCAATGATTGTTTTTGGATTTTTTTATCAAATAGAAAGGAAATATGCATGCTAATTTTTAGGCCACCATAGTGAACACTCCTTTAGCTTGCACTGTAGGGATGTCACATGGGGCTTTTAGGTTTTCCAAGTATTTTTATTATTTTCTATAAGACTGATAAAAACTAACTATGAATTAAAAGTGCAAGAAAGTAAATAGATAACTATCATTGTTACCTTATGGCAAGGGTTCAGAGTTTAGAGTCCTCCGAACAAGGCTTCTTGTCGTTGTCACTCCTAGGGTGCTTCATCGGATCCTGAGGATGAGGACACTGACGCTGGACCTCCTGGTGATAATGACTCAGTTGAGGAGGTTACCTTTTTTTTCTATACCTTTGTAGGTTGTTGATGATCCTTCGGTGTAGTAGATTCTTCTTGAATTGCCTCCTCCTCAACATTGCTCTTTTGAGAGCGATTCCTTCGACGCTGGCGTCTCCTCTTGGACAGGGTGAAAGATGCTAATCCAGGAGAGTTATAATCTTTAAAATGATAGTGTACCTTCTCTTTTGGAAATTGGAAGTGGACTTGGCATGACCCATTGTAGATGATGGCGTTGGTGGTGCTGAGGAATGGACTCCCAAGGATGATGGGTGTCTCATCTTCTTCTCCCATGTCAAGTATCATGAAGTCGGTTGGGACGTAGTGGGTATGGATTTTGACCATGATGTCCCTCGCTACTCCCTCCGAAAATCTCGTTGTGTTGTCCGCCAGCTGCAGCTGCATATAGGTAGGGTATAGAGGTGTATCGAATAATAAGTCATACACCTTTTTACACATGATGTTGACAGCTGATCTGGTGTCACAGAAAGCATTGTAGAATGAGCACTGTCCAATAGTACAGTCAATGGTCGGCATGCCCGGATCCTCCCTCTTGATTAGGAATGGTGAAGCAAAGAGGTGGTCATGCTCATACTCAACAGCCTTGACTACTTGGACATGCTTTCTCACTTGCCTCCTGTTCTTTCTTCTCTTCCCATTTGAGTTCTTCTTGGCTTCTTCACTTGTTGGCGTAACTGGGAAGTAAGCTCCTCTAGGATCTACAGGAGCTTCAAGGGTCTTGTTCTTGAAACTGAACTTTTCTTTATTGCCCTTGATGGTGAAACAAATCTTAGCACTGTCCGTGTAGATGACAGCCTTTGCAATACTCAGGAATGGTCGGCCAAGAATGATTGGATTCTTAGGATCTCTATGGTATCCAGGACTATAAAGTCTACAGGGACATATGATCTTCCAATTCGTATGCACACGTCATCTAAGATTCCTTCAGGGTACTTAACCATCTAGTCTGTGAGCTGCAAACACATATTCGTGTACAACAAAGATACCCATAGAAAGACTTGGTCAAAGATTACCTTAGGCATGATGTTGACACTGGCGCCTAGATCGCAGACAACTTCAGGAATGTTATGCTGCCCAATAGAGATGGGGATCACAGGTCCCCCTGGATCTCCTCTCTTGGGTGGCATGGACTCATCTTTCCATCCTCCTGATGATGCTTCAATGTAATAACCTGCATGTACATCAACATGATTCATGGTCTCGGGCTCTAGAGGTTGCTCTGGAATCTTACCTTCATTGGTTGGTGGAACAGCGACTACCAGCTGAGCTAGTTGTTGTTCTATCATTTTGTTGAAGCTAAGCTGGTTCTTAATAGCAGAGGTAAAGCTATCCATTTTAGTGTTTATGTTTTCTAGCATTTTATCATTGGATGCTACCTTCCTAGATAAAGTCTCCACAATTTTATTTTGGTTGGAGATCACTTCTCTCAAAGACAATTGAGCATAGCTATTGAAATTAGTGCTTTGAAAGTTACCTTGGTAGTTGGGCCTTTGTTGATTCCATCCTTGATTTTAAAGACAATAGTTGTTGTTGTTGTTGATGAAGTTCACATCCTCACGGGTCTCAGGGCAGCTGTTGCCTGAGTGTCCCATATTGCTACACACTTTACAAGGCATGCATGAATCACTGATGCGCATGATATCTTGTTTTAGGCTGGCTTTGTCATCCAGCTTCTTTATGAGCAGATCTATCTTGGTAGACAACATGTCTACCTCCTTGAGCTGGTGCATTCCTCCACTTCTCTTGTGGGTTGGTTGGTGCTCTTCACTCTAATCTTGATTAGAGGCCATCTTCTCTATAAGAGAAGTAGCTTGTGGTATGGTCAATGACATAAATGCATCTCCAGCAGCAGCATCAATGTTGTTACAGGTGCTATTGGTGAGCCCATGATAGAAAGTCTGCATAAGAAGCCAATTCTCCATCCTATGATGAGGACATTCTAATATGTAGTCTTGAAAGCGTTCCCATGCCTCTGAGACTGACTCATCATGTTGTTGCTGGAAACTTGAGATCTTCCTCCTTAGGGCACTGGTCTTACCTATAGGAAAGAACCTTGATAGATAAGCTGTGGAGCACTTGTCCCAAGTTGTATGATTATCCTTGTTAGTGTAGAACCATTGATTTGCCTTTTTCAACAGTGAGAATGGGAACAGACGCAGCAGAATGGTGTCTCTTGGTATATCTTTCATCTTGAAAGTGCTACAAATCTCTAGGAAGTGTTGGAGATGAGCACTTGCATCTTTATATGCCTTTTCACAGAACAAGTTGGCCTGCACCATGGTGATAAGGGCTGGCTTGAACTCGAATCTATTCTCCCCAACTTTGACCTTAGGTCCAGTATGGATGTTGTTGGTGGTTGGAGCGGAGAACTCGCGTAGTGACTTATCAGCCATTTCCTCAAAGCTGGTGCTAAGTTGCCTTCTTGTTGCTCTTCTTCTTCACTTATAGGAACTTGCTCCTCCAAAGAACGAACCTCGGTAGTGGGTGTCTTTGATAGAGAATCAAAGATATCCCTCACTTGCTAGAATTTCCTTCTTCGAAAGAGTTTCTCTGGATTTTCAACATAGTTATCTGGTAGATCAAAACCACTCATTCATTACCCTGCATAAGATATCACAAAGATAGAAAGCACAAGGGTAAGCCTGCATTGAGTAGGGGTCTACGGTTTCCTATATCTCATTAGTTTGTTAGGTCTATCGCTATTCCTTTTTACACTCGCCATTTGCCTTCCCCGGCAATGGCGCCAAAAATGCTTGTTGACACCTCTTAATGTCACCTTTAGCAACGGTGCCAAAAATGCTTGTGTGCATAGCATCGCTACTAGAACGCCAAGTTGTCATCCTAGTAGTATAACTATACAATGAAAGAGAACAAAGGTGAGAGGAGGTAAGAACTATACCAAATCCAAGCTCTTGATGGCTCCGAAATCCATGCCTTTGCTTGCCTTCCTCTAGTTCTAACTAGCTATCTAGGCCCTAGTTAAGGAGCTTTGATTAGGGTTTCTGGCTGATGATCGGACATCGAATGAGAATGAATGAACGTGCCTCTCTCCTAGGGGTCCTGCCCTACTTTTATAGCCCTGGGCAATGATCGTGAGCCATTGGATCAAACCGACATTGACGTGTGGCTGAGATTGAAACCCTAAGGCGGTGGAGCAACCTGGATGAAGCGGGCCGCCAGCGGGGCTATGCCCAGATCGGCCGGTCCAAGCCCAGACCGGTCGGTCTGGCCTGGTGGCCTTCGGCCCTCCGCTTCGACGTGGTGTCTTCTGGTCTCTTCTGGAACCTTCCTACATTGCCGTGGTGTCTGATTTCCCGTTCTATATTCCGATAAGCTCCTGGGATTGCGACTTTTCTAGTTTACACCTGTGGAAACAGTGAAACACTAAAACTCGTGGAATTCTATTAGTGCAAACCCTATATCTACTTTGGTAATCATAATTGCATCCTTTTCCATGGCTAGTTGATGGTTAGATTCGTATGATAATGACCGTCAACAGCTGACCATGTTCAAAGCTGTTAATTAGAGTTAACAGATCTCCCTTGATAATATCCCAAAAGACTTGATAAACATAAAGGAGAACCCATCAGGTCCAGGGGCACCTTTAGCATAGGAGCCAAACACAGCCTCTTTTACCTCTTTTTCAGAAAAAAGGGGCTTCTAGCATCTTATTTTCTAACTCAATTACTTTCTCATCCTCCTCCCAAAAATTATCACCCAGACTAATACCACTAGCATTCTCCATCCCAAATAAGTCTTTATAGAAGGACACAGCATGCTGAAGCATGGCATTATTATCTTCAATGAGATCTTCAGGGCCTTCAAGACCAAGAATTCTTTTCTTTCTATTTCTATGGTTAGCCACAGCTTGAAAATAAGCCATGTTCCTATCACCTACTATCGGTGTTTCGTGAAAGCACCAACTAGTAAATTTATAGATGCGCGTTTATGCCCAGATGGTTCGCTAAGAGGACACAGGAAGTATACTGGTTCGGGCGTGAGGCCCTACGTCCAGTTCGAAAGGATCATGTTACTTAGCGGCGGTTCGTAGTAGGGGTTACAACCGGTTCGAGAGAGGGAGGGGCTCCCAAGTCTCTAATTGAGCGAGGTGCCAATGTTATGGCGTGTGTGTGGTGTATTTTCGGTGGTTTTTGCTATTGATTCATACTTGTCTTGTGAAATGGCTCGCTCTCCCTTTTATAGACGAAGGGAGGCGATGGCCTTACATAAAGGAAGTATGGGCGTGCCGTGTAGAAAAAGAAAAAAAGACAAAGGTGGAGTGGCTCGTCTGCCTTCCTGGGGTCGGGGCGTCCTTCTTCCTCGCGTCGCACGCGTTGGTCGCCGGTGAGGTCGCGTTGCCAGAGTGTCTGCCCATGCCTTAACAGTGGACGAAGAGGCTGAACAGTTGATTAGAATGTTTGGAGTATTATCCCGAAGTTAATGACGTCGTACATTTTGGGAGTGGGCGTGATGGTTGGGCTGTCCGGACTGCCAATCGGAGGGGTGATTAGACGCTGAGCCACACCCTGCCTCTGATTAACAGTGCGGTCAAGGAGTCAAACCATGCCCTGCTCTGACCAACAGTACTGCAGGCATCCACTTCTATGCCCCTGCTTTGACCGCCGCACAAGGCGGTCAAGGTGCTCCTTTCTATGCCTGCGCGGGCGGAGATGGAGAGGGTACGGTTTGACCGGGTGGTGTTGCAGCGAGGTCGTGGCCCAAGCGTGGAGCGCAAGCCTCGGGCAGCTTCTTTGCGAAGACGCCAACGAGGGGTCGTGCGAGCCGCGGCCTCCGGGCTACGACCCCGGGAGTCCTTTAGTCCCGCGGGGTCGCTGGCCGCCCCGCCCCCGGGGTCGAGCCCCCGCTCAAGGCGTAGTGCGTCCGCGGGCTTCTGCCGCAGCCTCCTAGTGGGCCGTTGGAGCGTCGGCCCACCTGGTCCGGCTTTTGTAGGCCGGTCGCGGGCCGTTAATGGCATGCTTAATTTTATTTAGCCGGGGGCCCAACAGGCCGGTTATTTGGCCCCCGACAGTAGCCCCCGAGTCCTTGCGGTGTGGGGCCCATGCCCTGCGGGGGACATGAAGACGGAGAGTCGTTGCGGTTTCTCCGGTGGGTGCGCGCGAGCACACCCGCCGGGTGTAGCCCCCGAGTCTCTGGGGACGTGGGCCACGTCTGCAGAGACTGAATTGTGCGCTTCGGGGTAGTGGGATGCGTCGGTTTCGGATGTGTTGTTGGGCAGTTCGTCCCCCCCCCCCCGCAATAATGCGCCTTCGAACCGTCGGGGAACCGAGGGGTCACGTCGGCCTGACGGGCCTCGGAGACCGCGCCGGGACTTATCCAGGGGAGGCGTGTTCACAGCATCGTTGCTTCGGGTCTGGCGTGGGAATTAATGCAGCAGGCGGCTGGAAGGCGGGGCGTCGGACGGGAAGACGAGTGATCTTCCCGCCGCTCGGTCGCAGCGGCCCTTGGGGTCTCTACGAACCCTATAAAAGGGGTCGTGGTGCACGACCTCTCCTCACCCCTGCTTCTGCTGCCTCACTCTTGTCTTCCCACTCTTCTGCTTCTTCCCCACTTCTCCATTTGCTTTGTTGCTGAGATGGAGAGGCGTGCGCCAGCGAGGAGGGCCAGGTCCGAGGAGTCCATCGGGTCTCGGCTCGTAACGTGCGGGGCCGGGGACACGCAGGAGGCCGGCGTCTCCAGACCTGCCGGATTACATCGGGGTTATGTCGCCGGCTCCTCCCGGGCGATACCGGGGCCAGTCTGTTCTCGGGGCGGCGCTGCGCTGCTTCTTCTCCTGGCGGCGGAGCCGCCCGGCCCTCCGCTTCCACTTGGGGTCACCCTCGAGCGCATCGCCGCCCTTGAGGCGGTGGTGGTGGTGCTCGAGCAAGAAAACTACGTCGTCCGTCAGCAGCGGGAGGAGGCGGACCGTGCCTGCACCGGTGAGGGTCTTTTTTCGTTCGCTTCTTTGCCCCATTTCTTCTTTTACTCCTTTCTGCCTTGACACTTCCTCGTGTCCTCACAGAGGCCATGGCGGATATGGAGGCGATGGCGGTCACCGGGACCGAGCTCGCCAACCTCGTCCATGCACCTGCCGGCGACGTGCGCGAGCGCCTTGAGATGGTGCAGGTCAGCATCAACGCATCGATGGTATGCGCGATCCGTCGGGGCGCCATCGTCGCGCTGGCGATGGCGGAGGCGCACACCGACGTCGACATGACGACGTCACCGGCTTCCCTGCCGGCGAGTCCTTGGAGGACTACGCCGACATACTCCCGGAGTATGAGGAGGCAGCGGGAGTCGTGGTGGAGCTCTCCTCGGTGGATCAGCTCTTTGCCGGGGAGCTGTAGGCTAGGGTCGACGATCTCGCCCCCCTCACTCCCTTTTCTTCTTTCCTGAAAAGACTCATGTAATGCAAAGAAGGGGGAGAATTAATAAAATCTTTTGTTAGTTTCACAAGTTTGTTTACCTTTTATTCTCTTAATCATAAATAATTTAAAACATCAAGAAAGAAGTCGTAAAAACGATCGTGCGAAAGTGCAAACGGTACGTTCGGGGAATCGACCCCTCTCGAGCCGAGGGGTTGAACTAGTTCGTTTGTTTCGGGGTCGTGATCGCGCGCACATTTCCTGGGGGCGTGGGGGGTTGTACGTGTTCGCCCTTAGGGTTTATTTTAGTTTGACATTTTGGACATTTCTGCCCTCGAGCCCCCAGCGCCCCCGCATTCACGTGGGCCCGGTCTGGGGGTCGAGTCTTCTCCCCACGCGACCCTTTAGTGGGGTCGGGGGAGGTGGACAACGCTGTGCCATCCCATCGGTTGGGTCGAGGCGCAGTGCTCGGTGAGTTGCTAGCGGGTAGTTCAAGTGCGGCCCAGGTTCCCGGCCTTTGCGGCGCGCGGTATGACTAGCCTCATAAATCCAGGTAGCTGATTCGTACTTTTCCCAAGCCGTCCGCGGGCTCGTGGGCTCGATGCCTTTTTCGCAAAAATTACCGAATCAGAGATCAACCTTGGACTCAAACACGGCCCGAGAAAGCCTTAGTCACTTCGCGTGCTCGGGAGATTAAGCCGCCAGTGGGCTTCTTTCTTGGGTCGCCCCACACTCCGTCGGCCCCACACTCCGTCGGTCCGGGGTGGCCGTGATCCCTTCGCGGGCAGGCCTGCGAACCCCAGTTCTATTTTTGGACCTTGTTACATATGAGTTGATTTTTCATAATTAAGTACAAACTCGTGGTACAAAATTAATACAGGAATTTAACCGTTACACAAAGTGAGTAATACAGAGTAAGTGTAACGTCTTGAGAATTTAGCCGAGAGGCGAGTTCATGGGCCTACCGATCATGGCCAGAATTACGGCCGTGTGAGTTCATAGCCGCCGCCGTCGCCGCCGTCAGAAGTCGCCGAGGAGGTAGTCACGCACGCCGAGGAAGTGGAGTAGTGCTTCCAGATCCCGAACTCGCCGTCGCCGTCCGGGGCGCCACGGATGCCGTGGAGCTGATTGCTATCGCTGTTCCTCGGACCGGGTCCGGTGGTGACCGTGGCGGTGCTAGACGTGGGTGTGTCAGAGAGGCGCCGAGGTTCCTCCTTGGGCCGTGATCGGCGACGGCAAGCATCCCGGTTCCTGTGGCGGTCCCTTCTCCCCGCATCGTGTCGCCGGAGCTAGCCGACTGCTTTGGTATTGCCGCCGCCAGCCGGGTTGTTGTCGTAGAGGCGTAAGTCGGGCGAACGACGCGAGACGGGCGTCGACATTGGTGTTGGGGGAGGAGCATCATGTCGTAGTCCACCCCGATGCTGATGAAATCATGATTCCCAAACCGGATATGGGTGCCCGGAGGGAACTGAAGATCGTTGGATTTGGCCATCCGGATCTTTGGGTTTTGGAGACGAAACACGCAAGGCCCCTACCTGGCGCGCCAACTGTCGGTGTTTCGTGAAAGCACCAACTAGTAAATTTACATATGCACGTTTATACCCGGATGGTTCGCTAAGAGGACACAGGAAGTATACAGGTTCGGGCGTGAGGCCCTACGTCCAATTCGAAAGGATCGTGTTACTTAGCGGCGGTTCGTAGTAGGGGTTACAACCGGTTCGAGAGAGGGAGGGGCTCCCAAGTCTCTGATTGAGCGAGGTGCCAATATCGTGGCGTGTGTGTGGTGTGTTTTCGGTGGTTTTTACTATTGATTTGAACTTGTCTTGTGAAATGGCTCGCCCTCCCTTTTATAGACGAAGGGACGGGACGGCCTTACATAAAGGAAGTATGGGCATGCCGTGTAGAAAAAGAAAAAAGGACAAAGGTGGAGTGGCTTGTCTACCTTCCTAGGGTCGGGGTGTCCTTCTTCCTTGCGTCGCACGCGTTGGTCGCCGGTGAGGTCACGTCGCCGGAGTGTCTGCCCATGTCTTAACAGTGGACGGAGAGGCTGAATAGTTGATTAGAGCGTTTGGAGTATTATCCTGGAGTTAATGACGTCGTACGGTTCGGGAGTGGGTCGTGATGGTCGGGCTGTCCGAATTGCCAATCGGGGGGTGATTAGACGCCGAGCCACACCCTGCCTCTGATTAACAGTGCGGTCAAGGAGTCGAACCATGCCCTGCTCTGACCAACAGTGCCGCTGGCATCCGCTTCCATGGCCTGCACTGCCGCACAGTGCGGTCAAGATGCTCCTTTCCCATGCCCTGCGCGGGGCGCAGACGGGGAGGGTATGGTTTCACTGGTCGCGTTGTAGCGAGGTCGTGGCCCAAGCGTGGAGCGCAAGCCTCGGGCAGCTTCTTCGCGAAGACGCCAACGAGGGGTCGTGCGAGCCGCGGCCTCCCGCTCGACCCCGGAGTCCTTTAGTCCCGCGGGGGGTCGCCTGACCGCGCCCCCACGGGGTTGAGCCCCGCGCATGGCGTGAAGCGTCCGCGGGCTTCTGCCGCCCCTCCTAGTGGGCCGTTGGGCGTCGGCCCACCTAGTCCTGCTTTTTAAACGGGGCCGGTCGCGGGCCGTTAATGGCTTGCTTAATTTTATTTAGCCGGGGCCCAACAGGCGGTTGTTTGGCCCCCCGACACCTTCTTTAATATTTCTCTCTCGGATCTCTGTCTCACTTTGATCTCTTCTAACCTCCACAACGCTTCTAGATCATCGGTAATATTATTCATTCTATCCTTCTCTATTGGACTTAAGCCCCCTCTCTCCTGCTTAATATCCAGCCTCAAACTCTTTAAAAAGAGCTTGCTTGAGCTTTCTAATGTCAGCATTCCTATTCCAAGACCACCCTTTGGTTTTCTTTCTAAGAAGCCTAATCTTAAACCGCCGGATATCCAATGGTTCAAGAAAAAGCACAGGAGTATTCCAAACTTTAGCAACTAATTCTTTGAAGTCGAGGTTGCTCAAGCCGCCATTTTTGAATCTAAAAAGACCAGGTCTATTTCCCCTACCATTATTAAAATTCAGCAAAAGAGGAACATGGTCACTACCAACCCTAGTTCTAGTTGATACCGAGGCTAGAGAAAGGAAGTAGTGCAAAAAACTTTATCAATTGCCGCCATAATGGGCTGCTGTTGATTATGTGTCCAAGTAAAAGCTCTATTAATGGTTTTAGCTCAATAAGACCAAATTTGTTAATCCAATCTTTAAACAAGTCAACCCATTTAAGGTTCACCTTGCCATTACTCTTCTCCTTACAGCTAGACACTAAGTTGAAATCACCCCCAATAACAGTTGGACCCTCCCAATTGGACATAAAAGAGTCCAATTCTTGAATAAAACTCAATTTTCCTTCCTAATATAATAAGGGGAGCCATAAATCACAATCAACCACCAAATAAAGTTTTCAATATAATTCTTAACCATGGCGTAGACACAAAACTCACCATTCATCGATGCAATAACCTCATATTTCCTGTCATTAAGCCCTACCAAGATACCACCGGCAAATCGCTTTTGCGTGGAGCACATGCCAAGAGAAGTCCTTATGTATGTACTTAAGAAATGACACACTGAAACTTTCTTTCTTAGTTTCCTATATACCAACAAAATCCAACTTATTACCCTTAACAAAATCAGTCAAGCATTAAAGCCGGCCTAAGGCCTCTAATGTTCCAAAATGCTCCTATCATTAAGACAACTTTTATTATTAACATCCCTGCTTTTAGAAGCAGCCTGTAACCAAGAATTGGACTTATTAGAGGTGTCCCCCTTCACATGGGAATTATCTGTATTGGTTGGGGGGGGAAGTCCTCAACCGAAATATTAACATCTAGGTTACTAGGAGGTTAACCTCAGGGTTTCTTTCCTCAAAGCAAGCTCTATCATAAAGCTCTTATTCTTTCAGAGAATCTATTTTTTCATGCATCTTTTCTAACTCATTACCAAAAGAAATATTGACAGCATTAGCCTTTTGCATTAATTCTTCATTGCTTTTAAAAGCAAAAGAAGTTTTATAGAAAGTACCTTGAGTTGAATTCTTGGCTTCCTTAAGATCATGAGCTTTCTGCAGCACAGTCCTTCCATCCTCCCAACTTATTCTTGGCCTATCCATCTGTAGGGTAGGCCCCCACTTCCTCTTTTGATTCTTTTTAGTCATTTCAACAGCAAGGTTAACTGTTTCCTGCATCTTCTCCTCCACCATAGAGAGTCTCACATTAGAACTATTTCTCAGACTTTCCATCTCTTCCAGAGATAGCATTTCTTCATTTATAATTTCATTTTCTGACTCAGACATATTTTCATCCTCATCCGATTCCTCCAGCTCCATCCTTTTTAGCGGATTTGAGCATTCATCTGTCATACAACCAGTAGTAGCCATCTTTCTGAATTCCTCCCATTTTGAGTGGTGGGACTCTTCACTGATCAGCTGATACAGCTTGTTGTCTATAGCTGGGCAATCAGAAAGTTGGATTTGAACTGCTTCAGGAGTTTGATAGACTTGAGATAGAGAACATCCCTCAAGGGACACATTTTGTGGGACTTTGGAACTGCTTATGGTATGGTTCAGGACTACTATATTTCCCTTCTGATTAACTTTAGACACCAGCTCAAGGTAGTCTAGCATACTCTTCCCTTTACTCTCAGTCAACTGAGTTGCATCTTTTCCATCAATCGAATCCTGTTGTATTTCTTTTCCTGGGCTGTTGCTGTTAACAGCATATTCCTTGCATCCCCCATATCAGCAATTAGTTGCCTCTCTTGATCCCAACAATCCTTCATTTCCAAACCTATATTGACTGTTTTGTAGCCATTACTTTGCCCCCTCTCTACATGGGTCTTTTCACATTAGATGTAGAAGCTGTGTGTTGGGCTTGTTCTTTATCCTCATCTAGCAAATCGTCTAGGTCATCAGCCTCCTCATCGTTGTCCTTCCCATCATCTCCTCCATCATCATCATTTCCCTTATGTTCAAGCTCTTTATCCTTCTCAACTTCCACTGTAAAAGATATGATATGTAATTTCTTGTTCATCTCATACAACCTTTCACTTGGTATCTTGCTAACATCCCTACAGGCCACCTTCATTCTAACCACCTCATAAAAGGATTTGAAGAGAGTAGTCCAATCCACATTAGTCATCAGCCCAAACCCAGAAGCAATTTGTGCGAAAACCCTCCAATGGCACCATCTTGGGGGTATCCCTTTGACTTGGACCTAGACTTCCTGTAATTCAGCATAGGGTTCCATGTCCCCAATCCACTCAAGCACTTCTACTTGTACCCCATTCTTTTCTCAGATTGAAAGAGGGGTAGTTTTTAATGTCAGCAACTCTCCTATGGATGGAAACCTCACCAGAAACTTCCTAGGTTCAAGTTGTCTAATCTGCCATGGCCACTCTTTACAGTAGATCTCAGATAGCCCTACCTCCAGTTCAGACAGAGATATTTGGCCAGATATGACTCTAACAACTCCACAATTGGTTAAATTCAACCACTGTGTAGACTCCACATTAGGTATCTCCAGGTGATAAAAACCTAGCCCTTGGCTAGCACTACCAACATAGTCTGCTATAGGGTGATCACACTTCCAACTTGGGCAAATATTCATGTGATGACAGGGACTCCACAGATAAAACATATCTTTGGCTTTGAGCAATTCCCCACAAAGTGTCCTGGTTCCCCACAATTCTAGCAAGTAAGAGCACGATACCTTGGATCAATGAACAGGGGTTGCTCCCTGTCTTGATTCACTGGGCCCCTACCTTGCGCCGCGCCTCTCCGAGGAGGATTCGGTGGCGGAGGCGCCTGAAGACGCTGTCGGGTAGGCACTTGCTGGTGCGGTGGCGGTGGAGGTTGTCGTGGCTCTGGAGGGCGAGGCCTCTGCTCCTGACGCCCCCGCCCCTGATCCTGCCACCCTTGCGCTTAGGGTTGGGGTGGGAAGCGCTGTTGATTTTGCAGCGGTGGTCGTGTCTGGCCTTGAGGCTGACACCTTGGCTCATGCTACCAGATCCACTGACCTCCTTCTGCCATTGATGATTTGAGAGCTTCAGCGTATGGTTTCCTTTCACCCCTGCTTCCCTAGAAGTCCCGGGCAAAGCTGAGCTTGACTAGAGGCTTGTCGAATCGATCTGAGCGGCCAACCAGATAACACTCCTTCAGATCAAATTGCTTGGACTCGATTTGGTCTTGCCTGATCCAACAGAGGTGGCCGATGGAGTTGTTGGAGGAGTCGTGGGGAAGTTCGGAAGGCCGAACCTAGGGGCTCTCGGCGGCGGCGAGTCTATGGCCCAGAGCTGGCCAAAAAACTCGACAATCTCCTCATCCTCTCGAATATTCCTCAGGTCTGGTCCCTCCTTCCAGACTCCACGCGTTGCCTTCCCACCTGCTCCATCGCTGACTAGTGGGAAAGACGGAGCCCTCCCCTAACGTGCGGACCCGGCATAGGCCTGGGGCCGCATGGTCAGCGATGGAGGATGCGGCTGTCGATGTTTTATCACCGATAGCCTGTCTTGGGGTTGCCCAGGACTTGTTTCAGTCTCATCGAATCTAACGGAATTTGGCGGTTGATGCGTGTGATGAGAGCGACTTTATACTGGTTCAGGCCCTCGAGTATCTCGAGTAATAGCCCTAATCCAGTTGGGGTGTTGTTGATTGTCGAGTATTGGTTCTGCTTACAAGGGGTACCCTCAGCAGCCCTTTATAGTTCAGGTGCTACCGAAGGTTCTTTTTTGTATCCTAGTCAGATTACAGGATAGTTCTAAACTCTTTCCTGTATTGATTTCCTAAATTACATGGATTTACTCCGTATTGTCTTCAGTAAGGAACCCCTATGTTCCCCTGTCGACAAGCCCCCGAGCATTTCATGATTGAGCTCCAGGTTCTTTCTTGGAGTGAAATATTGAGATGGTCTGCACTTTGCTTCTTCTTGCTTCTTTGGAGTGCACTTTAAGTGCAGTCATTGAGTGTAGCCCCCAAGCCTCTTGCTTCTTTTGGTAGAAAGGAGCCTGAGGGTCTGTTTTGAAAAAATTGCTAGGAGTATTCTGCAGCCCCCGAGCTTTTCTGGGTTCTTTTTGTGAGGAAAGAACTCTGGTAAAGGTTTCTTGTCTTTTTTGATGATTGGCCTTCGCTGTAGCTTTGTTTAAATACACCCTGGGTGGTTGAGTCACTTCTGTTGTTGTCTTTTATGGCGTGCATGTACTGTTTCCCCATGAGTGGGAAGCTTTTACTTCTGCTGATTGTACGGACTTGTGCTTATGATTGCTAAAAATAGCTGCTGCCCAGAACAATGAAAACCTTTCCAAGGAAGTTTGCCATTTGAAGGTAGTGGTAAAATCTTCTGAAGAGGAGCCCAAAAGGTAAGGAGCCTTCTTGATTCTTATCGCCACTAGGTTGCTGATCAACTAGTAGCCAGACAAATGCGGAAGGATACTGACGGGGATATTTTTCAGGCGATCACAACCATTTAATCTCTGAAGGATCAGCTTGCTGTGGCCAATGCTCAGTTTCAAGCGCTCTGGGCTTCTTTTAGTTATATTTTCTCTTTTATAGGTCCTGAGGGTGGGGAGCAAGTAAACTTTGAAACTTTTGCTCCTTAAATCCCTTCTCGATTTTATAGCTTCTTGAAGAATACTCTTCACACTTGCATGAGTAATCTTTTGGGCCAATTCTGGGTCGTTCCCCCTTTGGCACCTTTAGATCGTTTAGCTGATGAAAATCCTTCTGTTGAATATCAAGCAGAGGTGAATACCACAGAAGTTGAGCTAGCTGAACTTGTAAATAAACTGGTTGATCGTATAGAACTTGGGGATGAACCCCCGCTGTTCCTCCCGCATTGAGGATAAGATATCCCGAACAATGTGTCTTGTAATGATAATGTATTCATGTCTTCTTCCTTTGAATATATTTTGTATCTAGAAGTAACTTTTCCCATTCCCCGTATTGGATTTGCTTCTTTTGTTAGGGAACTTTCTTAGATGTAGATTCGTATCTTGCAAGAGAGTTGTCTTCTCTTTATCTAGTTGACTCTTTGTCGCAAACTTGCATTCTCGTTGTAGTTGTTCTTCTTTATCCCAAGCGATCCCCTTTGTCGCAAACTTCCATTCGGAGGTAGAGTTGTTTGTCTTGGGCGATCTCCTTGTCACGCACTTGTTATCCTCAGTAGAGTTGTTTCCTTCGTTCCGTGCGACTTCCTTGGTATAGGCTTGGTACTTCTAAATTCTTCTGAATATCAAGCATTTTTTCCTTAATGTTCGCACATCGTGGGGTTTATCTGTTTCCAGTCTTGCCCTTAATTTGCGCTTCATGGGGGTAAGTCGTGACCTTAATTTTCATGTCGTGGGATGCGAACTGCTTCAGCTTCCCATTTTCCCTCTATAAAGCCGTACCTTTAGCTTAGCCGAGAGTCACTTCGTTTCCCAAGTGCTTTAGGGTTTATTTCTGCCCCCTTCTCGCATTGTAGCCGTTTCTTCCCCGCTATTCTTTGAGAAATCTTTTTCAATGGTCGGCAATGATGATCGCGATGGCGTCCGGCGGTCAAGGATCTTGACCCTTGTCCTCTTAAATCGCCGATTGGAGGCGCTCGGGTGGGTTCTTCGGTTTTTGAATCTCGCCTTTGCCGATCTTATTTTGACTTGCTTTCTTTTTTGTAGTGCTAGGGTTTCTCATGCACAGTGCTTTGCCGTTGGTGGTTACTTTGCCGGATGGTGCTGGTCCTTTTTCCGTGGCTCCGGCGATTACCGAGGAGGTGAATCAACCTGATCCTGCGGCTGTTTCTTTAGAGTTGGAGGAAGCAGCTGAGGAAACAAAGAATGACCCCACGGTGGTTTTTGAGGAAGCTGCTGAGGGACAAGAGGGTGAACCCCCTGTTCATCTTGACGTGCCTACTGCGGAGGAGGAGGAGGACGTCGAAGGGGCTGACGCCTTGGTCCCTGGCGTTGATGAACTCCGCGCGGAGGTGGATGCTGCTCGGGCACGCTATAGGGATGAGACCATCCATACTGGTTTGCTCGAGCAGTATGTCGTTCAGCTTCAAGCTACCCTTGAAGCTGCTGAGGAGAGGGCGCGACTCGCTAATCAGCGGGTTGCGGAATTGGATTCCTAGCTCATTGGTGAGGGTTGTTTCCAATTGCTTTGTCTTTTATATTTTTGCGTCTTCGTCTCTGTTTATTCTTGATTTGTCTTTTGTAGTGACGACCGCCAGTTTCCAACGAGCTTCTAGCGGCTAGGAATGCTGCTGCTCTCTATGTCAATGCCCAGGGTCCTACTGTGGTGCTCCGGGTGGGGAATATCTCTGCTCGGATTAACCAAGTGGCAATCAATGGCATCCATCAGGGGGCCAGGATTGCTCTTGCAAACGCCCAGGTTGAGGTAGGCGCGGATTTGAGCATGCTCAATTTTGCCCTTCCTTTTGATCAGGACTCTATGGAAGACCTCATGGAGAGTTTTGAAACGGTTGTAAATCGGATTGCTGATAAAGTAGATCTAGGAGACATTGTTCTCAAAAATTTCATAGAGTAGCTTGTAGTAGGGTTTTTTATTTTTCCTTTCTTTGTAAATACTTTCCTTAGGCCAATGAAATGAGTTTTCCAATATGAATTGTCTCCTTCGATGATCTTTTACCCATCGAGGTAAAAATTGTTCTTTGATTCATTGAGCTTGAATTGCTTGTTGTTTTCTTTTTCATTGAGGTGAACTTCTTTGCTCTCCTTCATGGCTGCTGAAGCAAAGTTTTCTCTTGTTATTGTACCAAAAAACTTTGAGAAGGAGATTATTAACAAAAAGATATTGAGATCTTCTTTCTGTCATGGTAGAGCTATTCTGGCCGCTTTCCTCCTTGTGTGATAGAAGAAAGTTTCCTGCGTGTCTTTAGCGGGGTTATATCAATATCTCGTAGTAGAAAGGGTTGACGCCTTCTTTTCATCGTGACAGGGGTTGTGCTATTGATATCTTATATGGTAGATGGAGGTTTTTTACGCATGCCTTAGCAAGGTTATACCAATAACCCGTAGTAAAAATGGTGTTGAAGTCTTCTTCTTGTCATGGTAGAGTTGTTCTTGCCGTTGTCTTGTATGATAGATGGAGGTTTTCTACATGCCTTAGCCGGGTTACACTAACAACCCGTAGTGAAAAAGATGTTGAAGTCTTCTTTTTGTTGTGGCAGAGTTGTTTTTGCCGATGTCTTGTATGATAGATGGAGGCTTTTCTGCATGCCTTAGCAGGATTACACCATCAAACCATAGTAAAAAGTATTGTAGCCTTTTTTTTATTGTGGCGAGTTATTCTCATTGTTGTCTTCCATGGTTGATGGTGGTTTTCTACATACCTTAGCAGGGCTACACCAACAATCCATAGAAAAAAGTGTTGTAGTCTTCTTTTCGTTGTAGCAGAGTTATTCTGTCGTTGTCTTCTATGATTGATGGAGGTTTTTTGCATGCCTTAGCAGGGTTACACCAACAACCCATAGTAAAAAGTGTTGTAGCCTTCTTTTTATTGTGGCAGAGTTGTTCTGCCGTTGTCTTCCATGGTTGATGGAGATTTTCTGCATGCCTTAGCAGGGCTACACAAACAACCCATAGAAAAAAGTGTTGTAGTCTTCTTTTCGTTGTGGCAGAGTTGTTCTGCCGTTGTCTTCTATGATTTATGGAGGTTTTCTACATGCCTTAGTAGGGTTACACCAACAACCCGTAGTGAAAAAGATGTTGAAGTCTTCTTTTTGTTGTGGCAGAGTTGTTTTTTGTCGTTGTCTTGTATGATAGATGGAGGTTTTTCTGTATGCCTTAGCAGGGTTACATCATCAAACCGTAGTAAAAAGTGTTGTAGCGTTCTTTTTATTGTGGCAGAGTTATTCTGCCGTTGTCTTCCATGGTTGATGGAGGTTTTCTGCATGCCTTAGCAGGGCTACACCAACAATCCATAGAAAAAAGTGTTGTAGTCTTCTTTTCGTTGTGGCAGAGTTGTTCTGCCATTGTCTTCTATGATTGATGGAGGTTTTCCGCTTGCCTTAGCAGGGTTACACCAACAACCCATAGTAAAAAGTGTTGTAGCCTTCTTTTTATTGTGGCAGAGTTGTTCTGCCGTTGTCTTCCATGGTTGATGGAGGCTTTCTACATGCCTTAGGAGGGCTACACCAACAACCCGTAGAAAAAAGTGTTAGTCTTCTTTTTGTTGTGGCAGAGTTGTTCTGCCGTTGTCTTCTATGATTGATGGAGGTTTTCTGCATGCCTTAGCAGGGTTACACCAACAACCCGTAGTAAAAAGGGTGTTGTGTATCATAGCTGGGTTTTCTCGCATACCTTAGCTCAGTTATACCTAAAAAACCTCTTAATAGAACACTGGCTTGAGTGCAGTGAGTCTGGGTTTTTTCGCATACCTTAGCATCGGATGTACCCATAGATCTCTCAAATAGAACACTGGCTTGAGTGCAGTGAGCCTGGGTTTTCTCGCATGCCTTAGCTCGGTTGTACCCATAAACCTCTAAAATAGGCCATACAAAGTGGCAAAAAGATGCTGGTAGTCACAACTGGGTTTTCTTCTTTAGCTTGGTTGTACCCATAAAACCTCAAAAATAGGCCATACAAAGTGGCAAAAAGATGCTGATAGTCACAGCTGGGTTTTCTGGCATTTCTTTGCTTTGTTGTACCCATAAAACCTCAAAAATAGGCCATACAAAGTGGCAAAAAGATGCTGGTAGTCACAGCTGGATTTTCTGGCATTTCTTAGCTCAGTTGTACCCATAAAACCTTAAAAATAGACCATACAAAGTGGAAAAAAGATGCTGGAAGTTACAGCTAGGTTTTCTGGCATTCCTTAGCTCGGTTGTACCCATAAACCTCTTAAAATAAGTTGCACTTCTTCTTTGAGTGTAGAATCTTCTTAATTGGCTTATATGCCATGTATTCTTTAATGGTATGTCGTCCATTGTAGTTAGTTCGTATGTCCCAGGCCCTGTTACTCTTTGGACCTTGTATGGTCCTTCCCAACGACTTAGTAGTTTGTGTTTTTCATCTTTCTTTTGTCTTAGTTTTAGAACCAAGTCTCCTACTTTGAAGGATCGTTCTTGCGTGCTTCATCATAATGTCTTCTTAGTCCTTGTAAATGTCTAGCGTTCGTATAATTGCGGTGTTTACGACTTCTTCTAGAGAATCAATTTCATGTCTTCCCCTGTTTCTTGACTTCTCCTTCTTCATATTGTTCTATCCTTGGAGCTGTCCAGATCAAGTCAGCAGGTAATACTGCTTCTGATCCATAAACCAGGAAGAAAAGAGAATGTCCTGTTGCTCTACTAATTTGTGTTCTTAGTCCCCATATAACTTTGGGTAATTCTTCTATCCATTTCCCTCCATAGTCTTTCAAGTCTTCGTATAATCTTGGTTTTAAACCTTGCAGAATTAATCCATTTGCCCTTTCCACTTATCTATTGGCTTGTGGGTGAGCTACTGATGCAAAATTTATTTTGATTGCGCAATCTCCGGCCCATTCTTGAAATTCTCTTCTTTGTAAAAGGTGAATCAAGGTCTGTAATTATTTGATTCGGTATTCCAAATCTGTGCATAATTTCCTGTATGAATTCTATTGCTTTGTCTGCACTATATTTGACTAGTGGTTTGTATTCAATCCACTTGGTAAATTTGTCTATTGCTATGAAGATATACTCAAATCCTCCTTTGGCTTTCTTCAAAGGTCCTACTTGGTCTAGACCCAGCATGAGAAGGGCCATGCTGGTGGTATACATATTAAATTATGTGCTAGAACATGTGACTATTTTGCGAACATTTGGCATTTTGGCAAGTCTTCACTAGGTGCTCTGCATCTTTGAGTGCCAAGGCCAAGAAAATCCGACATAAATGCTTTTCCTACTAGAGTTCTTGATGCCGCATGATTTTCGCAACATCCTCCATGTATCTCATCTAAAATTTCAATCCCTTCTACTTGGCTGACACATTTGAGTAATACTCCGATGATGATTGCTCTTTTTATAAATCTTGTCACCTATTAAGGCATAGTTTTTGCTTTTTCTTACTATTTTTGCTGCCCTGTTTTATCTTTGGGTAGCTTCTTTTCTTTGATAAATTCTATGATTTCTTGCATCCAATCTGTTTGGATGACCATGATCTGTTGAGGTATCGACTTGTTCCATCGGTGTCCATTGTTTCTCTTGTTATATCTTCAATCTGTCTTATCGATGGTGCGAATAATTCTTCCATGAAGATTCCTGGGGGGATTTTGGCTCTATCTGAACCTAGTTTCGCCAAAGACATCTGCCGCCACATTTGAATCTCTTAATACATGGTGTACTTCTAGGCCTTGGAAGTTTTTCTCCATTTTTCTTACTTCAAAGACAATAGGCTCCCATATTATCTTTTGGTACAGTCTCATTCTTTATTTATCTGGTTGATTACTACTGATGAATCCCCATAAATGAGAAGTCTTCTTATCCCCAAGCTTTTTGCTACTTTTAATCCGTGCAACAATGCTTCATACTCTGCTTCGTTATTCATGGCTTGCCACAGTATTTGCAATACATACTTGAGTTGTTTTCCTTCAGGAGATATTAGCAGTACTCCTGCGCCAGCTCCCGCTAGCTTTAGTGATCCATCGAAATACATCTTCCAATGATCATTGATAATTTCTGGTCCCTTTTGATTGATTTCTATCCATTCTCGCTATGAAGTCTGTTAAGGCTTGAGATTTTATTGTTGTTTTGGTTTAAAATCTATCTTGAAAGTTCCCAATTACTTGCACATTTTGTAGTTCTTCCCGTGGAATCACGGTTCCTTAGGATGTCTCTAAGTGGAAAATCTGTTATCACCGTGATTTTGTGTTCCTGAAAGTAGTGTCTTAATTTCCTTGATGTTATTAGTACTGCATATAGCACTTTCTGGACTTGAGGATATCTTGCTTTTGATTCTGTCAATACTTCGCTAATGTAATATACCGGTCTTTGAACTTAGTAAGTATGTCCGGGTTCTTTTCTCTCAACTACAATAGCTGTGTTGATAATGTTCCTTGTTCTTTGTGATGTAAAGTAGTAAGTCTTCTTTTTCTTTTTGTGGTGGTACCATTCTTTGGAGCTGATATCACGTACTCTTTTAGTTTCTAGAATGCTTAAATGCGCTTCTTTTGACCATTCAAAGTTTTCGGACTTCTTTAATAATTTGAAGAATGGCATCCCTTTCTCCCCAAGTCTTGATATAAATCTGTTTAATGCAGCCATGCATCCAGTAAGCTTTTGTACGTCCTTGATGTTTTCTGGGGGTGTCATCTTTAGTATTGCTTTGACTTGTTTTGTGCTTGCCTCAATACCTCCGTTACTGACCAAGAAACCCAATAATTATCTAGATGGTACCCCAAAAACGCAGTTAGTTGGATTAAGCTTCCACTTCCAAGCTTTTAGATTCTTGAATGTCTCTTCAAGGTCTATTATCAATGTGTCGGGTGTCTTTGTTTTTATTACCACATCGTCGATGTATGCCTCGGCGTTGACTCCTATTTGATCTCCCAAACAAGTCTGTATGGCTCTTTGATAAGTTGCTCCTGCGTTTTTTAGCCCAAAAGGCATTGATTTATAGCAATATGCTCCATAAGGTGTTATGAAAGAAGTTTTGCTTTGATCTTCTTCTCATAAAGAGATTTGATGATATCCTGAGTAACAATCCAGAAAAGAGAGTAATGTCGATCCTGCTGTTGAATCAATGATTTGATCGATCCTTGGTGGGTTGTATGGGTCTTTTGTGCAATGCTTATTGAGATCCGTAAAGTCAATGCATATTCGTAATTCGTCGGTGTTCTTCTTGGGCACCAGTATTGGATTGACCAACCAGTCCAGGTTTAGTATTTCTCTAATGAACCCTGCTGCCATGAGCTTAGTGAGTTCTTTCTTGATTGCTATCCTTCTGTCTAGTGCGAATCATCATAGCTTTTGCTTTATCGGTCTTGCTCCTTTATTTACGTCAATTATATGCTCAGCCAAATCTCTCAGGACTCCAGGCATGTCTGCAGGCTTCCAGGCGAATATATGTTTATTGTCCCGAAGAAATTTGGTGAGCGCGAGTTCCTATTTAGGGTCTAGTTCTGCACGGATTATCGCCGTCTTTTCCGAATCACCAGTTTGCAAATCAATTTTCTTTGTTTTTGCTTCTTCTGAAGGAGTGAAACTACTGGTCTTATTCATCTTCTTACTTGGTATTTGAAGCCCTTCTTGTCTGAGTTCTTCCGCTAACGTGGCGATTTCCTTTCTGACCTTTAAATCTTGTAATTTTTGAGATATCTAAACTGCTTGGATATCGCAAATCAAAAGCTTTCTTCAAGTCTCCTTTTAATGATAGGACTCCCTTTGTTGTAGGCATCTTTAGCAATAGATATGGATAATATGGGATTGCCATGAATTTTGCTAATGCTGGTCTCCCCAGTATGGCGTGGTAACAGGATTCGAAGTCTGCTACTTCAAATTTAGTGAACTCTATCCTGTATTTTTCTAGTGTTCCAAAAGTGACTGGTAACATGATTTGTCCAATAGGCATTGATGCTTCTCCTGGTATGATCCCATAAAATGGTGTGCTAGTTGAAGTTAGCATTCCTTTGTAATCTATCTTCATCTTTCTGAGCGTTTCTGCGAATATGATGTTTAATCCTGCCTCTCCATCAATTAAGACTTTTGGTACTGCTACTCCTGCTATGGTGGGAGCAAGGACTAGTGGATAGTGCCCAGCATTGGTCGTGCTTGTCCATTGATCGTCCCTTGAGAAAAGTATTGGGTATTCTGACCAATCGAGATATCTAGGCATTGCGGGTTCTGCTGCCATAATTGTTCTGTGAGCTAACTTTTCTTGCCTCTGGCTTCTTGAGTTTAGTACTCCTGAGTAAATTACCGAAACAATCTGTCTTTGCGCTTCTTGGTAATCTCCTTCTGGCTTCTTTTCCTTTTTTGTTGAGTTGTTTTCTTCCTTATCTGGCTTTTTTGGTACTCGTAGTTTCTTCTGCTGTACTGATTCCTGAAAATGATGCAATCTATCAATTTGTGACTTGATTTTGGGTGGAAATGGAATGGAGTATTTTCAAATTCCTTGATCTTTCTCTCTTTGTATTCCCCGCTTTCATTTTCGGAATATCTCCTTTTGTTGTTTGTCGCTGCAACCATATTTTCTTGCCTTGGCCTTTTGTCGTATGTTCTGTTGTCAAAATGATTTCTTCAATCTGGGTTGTCTCGTTCTAGGAATCTGCTTCTTGTTCTCTTCTCGGAAGAGATTAATTTTTCAACTATTCTTTTGAATTCTACGTTGGTTCTTGGATTTTCATTGCAGAAATCTTTGAACTGCCATTTTGAGAGGAAGCCATCTTCGAACGCTTCTACTACTTCTCTATCTGTAATGTCGTGAACTTGCGCCCTTATTTCTCCAAATCTTCTATAGAAGTCTCTGAGATTTTCATTCCTTTGTTGTCTCAAGCTTTTCAACTCTGCCGGCGTTATTGGATGTGTTATAATTCCTGCAAAGTGATCGCAAAAAGCCCTTTGCAGATCCTCCCAATATCTGATTGATCCTGGCCTTAATTTATCGAACCATTATAGTGGCATGGATTCTAATGCCATTGGAAAAAATAGTGCTTTAATGTCATCGTTTCCACCTGCCAACTCTATTGATTGCGAATAGACCTTGAGCCATTGCCTGGGTTCTATTTTTCCATCGTACTTAGAATGATTTGACGGCTTGAATTTTGGAGGCAATCTGATGACTTATAGCCTTCTTGCGAAGCATGGGAATCTATCACGGGGTTGTTACGTTTTGATAATGTACCCCGTCAGTATTCTTCTTCTCTCCCGAAATATTGAGTCCGGGTTCTTTTTGTTGATCGACTTCCCTAAATTCGAATCACCTTGTTCTTCTTCTAAGAGTTCTGTTCTTGTTGGAGCGTGGTGACTTTTTGTGGGATTCTTCTTGTTCTTGCCTCGTTGTTACTACTTTTTTTCTCCGCTAGTCGTTCGAAAGCTGACTTTCTAGGGCGCTGCTGTCGGTCTCTGGGTTTTTTTTCTGCCTCAGTTGTTTTGTTCTTTTCTGCTTCTTTTTCTTGTTCTTTTTTACTGAGTTCTTCTAACTCCTTGGCGAGATCTTGAATCCTTTGTCTATCTGAATTTTTCTATTTTTCAGCTTCCTTCTTTTCTTGTTAAAATTCATCAATTCTTCTTTATACTTGCCCCAGGCTTGTTTTCTTTGAGCAGCCCGGGTTCTTCTTCCGTGCTTCAATTTATTCTTCTTGATTTTGGTTTGCTTCTGTTCTTCGCTTTCATTTATATCGGTGTTCTCGTCTGGCGATATGTTTGATTCTGATTCATTGGACGATCTTACATCTAGTATTGTTGGTGGTTGTAGAGTGGAGTCTGCCATATAAACGGTTCTCTGGGTTCTTTTGAATTTGAATTTTTTTCCACCTTCTTCAGAGGTGTCATCAGTTGAGCTGCTGAATTTGTCTCCTTCTTGATATGGGAGCTCTTCATAATATGAATAATCTTGAGGATTTGGCCAAGAATAGTTTGAGTAATGTTTTACAATCTCTGAGTTGAACAGATCGCTTCGTATATGATCATCCTGGATCTTGCGTCCCTTGGTGCATAGTTCATGTACAATACCAGTTGTATTTTTCAATCCGAAAGGGAAAAGAGTTGTTCTGTTACCCGATATCTTTAGAAAAAATTTGCCCTCCTTTTCCGAGTCAGTTTCATAGCCTTTATTGTCCGCTTCGAATTTGGATATGTTGAGTTTTTTCATCTTCTCGACGAGTTCGACTTCTTCTAGGATTTCTATGCCTGACTTGTCTTCTTCGTCGAGGAGACAATTGTGAAGCTGTCCGTTGTGATCCGCCTTGCAGATCCATGAGCCGAAGATGAAGGTTGTTCCCTCGATGAAGCTCATGTTGATGCCGAGGTCCGCCAAGCTCTTGAGAAAGAATTCGCCAAAAGCCCCTACCTGGCGCGCCAGCTGTCGATGTTTTATCACTGATAGCCTGTCTTGGGGTTACCCAGGACAGTTGTTTGTTCGAGTCTCGTCGAATCTAACGGAACTTGACGATTGATGCGCGTGATGAGAGCGTGTTGGTATAAATTAACTGCACTCCATTAAATAAGATTTAAGTAGGATTATCCGTAAGCGCACAGATATCATACCAGTGTCACATTTTACCCGGAGGTTATAAATATCGTATCCACAGGGAACAGTTGTGATGATGACACAGTATATAGATTTAATCCTACAATTAGGCTAGATCATATCAAGAAAGAGGAAATAGCTATTGCACTCTAGTTCTGACAACCGGTAAGCTTTGTATAATACCGTCTAACTGGGCAAGTCACTCGAATAGGAGAAGAAACAGAGTAATCTCCTACCAAGCACCTATCAGCCTATCTGTCCTATCAACGGGACGTGGACTACAGAGGAATCAACGCAGCTATAAAGTCACCTGCGTGAACTACCACTATCCGGCTAATCAGGGGACATCCACAAGTAAACCTAGCCTAGGCACCACGCGCACACTACGAAATACTACTTCAACCAAGTAATGACCAAGATCAAAGCACTCAATATGAGCTGTGAACTTAAGAACGAATAAAAACAAGTTGCTTACTTGAATCGGAATGGCGAATACAAAAGTACCTCAGAATGCAGCTCCGGGCGAGGGAAATCCGAATCCGAAGAATACTGACCACGAAGAAGCACCGACAGGGCCGGAACTTCTCCAGAATCTCTACTCCTCTACTCAATCTCTCTAATCTCTAAACAAGACTAGATCTAGAAGAACTAGTCTCTCCTAATTGCTACATCTAGATGAACTAGAACTAGATGAACTAGAACTAGATCAACTAGAGGGACCCTAACCCTAATTTATGTGGAGAATATGAAGCACCGGGGTGTAGAATGCCTCTAGGAAGGGCCTTGGGGCGTCATTATATAGGCCGAGGTGGAGTAGGGGGCAAGGAACCACCACGTCATCGATCCGCGTCTTCATCTTATGTGCACCGTCGGATCAAACCAACCTTAGATCGGCGTAGAAATGCTTTGATTGGGTTCCAAGGAAGCGTGGGAGGAAAACTCCGGCGGGCGGTGGCCGAGGCCACGGGGGGCCGGCCGACCGGCGCCCCGTGGGCCGCCCGGCCCCACTGGACTCCCAATGGGTCCCGCCGCCGGGTGTCTTCTAGACCCTTCCTGAGCCTGATGATGAGGTTTTCCATCACGGATAAGTTTTGTGACGATTATGCACTATAATCCCTTCCTTTATGCTTTTTGGAATAATCTTTAGAAAATATAGAATATGCAAAACTCGTGGAAATTGTCGGTTAAAAACGCTAGACTAGTATGTATTCATGTATCCTTTCATGTCTAAAGTTCTAATAAATATTGATGTTATCCACCGTCAACAACTCCCCCAAGCTTACCTTTTGCCGGTCCCTTGGCAAACAACCTAAGCCTAATTATTAAAATATTTGGATCGAGTTGCTTTGCAATACTTTTTATTTCTTTTAAGCACACTCGCTTTTAAACATAAATTTTCCTTCGGTTAAAACAAAACTGCTCTAACTTTCAAACTTACCCATTTTACCTTTAACCATGGAGCTTTACAGCTTTTTGCATAAGTCTTGAGCAATCGAAAGATAGAACAATCAAGTCAAGCACTATGTCTCAAATTCTTCACAGTACCAATATTCCGAATTTTGTAAGTTTTCGAAATAAAACTCAGAGCATAATTGTATGATACCCTCAAATCTCTTATTATATATGGTATTTATGGATCTCACTAAGGCATTAATGATGATATGCCTTTCTACAACTAAGGATTTATAGTGGAGCTTATAGGAGTGGCAATAACAAGGATGAGCATACTTGCAATTCATATGTTGTAAAGTCAAACAATGGATCCACAGAGAATCGAGGCATACAATCAAATCAAGATGTGCATGTGTATGGAATATGGTGGATAGGTGTATATATGGTATTTAGTGGCTAATCCTAATTCTACTTTTACTCTTTGAAGATAACTCCCTCCTTAGAACTTTTCGTGGGAAAACATAGGCTATCTTTATTCTCTCTTTCTTTCTCTTTTTTTAATTCATCTGGGAGGCGGGCATCTATGTACCCATTGTTTTAATTGTTGGGACACTTGTCCATCTTTTACTCTCCTTTTTCTTCTTCTCTCTTTTTTTCAATACTTTTGCATAGCCACATGCATCCTTTGAATATAAATAATTAGAGAGATAATGATAAGAACTTAGAGCAATTAAATGGGGGCTGTCCTATAGGGTATATTTTGGGTGTTTACTCCTAGTGTAGGAGAAAAACATTTTTAAGGTGGATCTGGATGAAAGTGGAAATGACTGCGCTTACATCCCAGAGTAGGAGTAATGCATATGTGGGTGGAGTGTGTAAGTGATCTTGATTTTAAAAGCATGACAAGGCTCTCATAAGGTATACAATAAAGGTTGACTGAACTCAATGTAAAGCAAGTAGCATGAATACGTAAAGGTTTTCCTAACTCTAAATGTATCATATATGGCTTTGGTAGGAATTCAAACTTTATCATACAAGAGCTCATCATGTAAGATTTTAGATTTTCAAAATAAATCTCCAGAACTTAGTAATGCTAGGAATAAGATAAATAGCAGCTTAGACCTTCATGTATTATATCAATCAATTACCTAGACTTAGCTCAAACATATGCCTCCACAAATTTTAGGTTCAGAGTAAATTCTTATATCAAAGCAGTCATGTCCAAAACTCAGGAGAATTCATGGTTGAAAACTAGGCACTTGAAAGGAATTACTGTAGAGCAACTATTCATCATCTCCAAAACAAAATTTTAATGTTCTCCAGTTTTTATTTGACTCTTACTAACTAAACACACTCTATGATCACACCTTAATACATAGATAAGTATTTTATTTTTGATTTTAATTTCTTATTCATCTTTTTATTGGACTCACAAGACTCTAAAGACATGGACCTTCATGTGCCCATATATTTTTGGTATTTTATGACTATATAAAACAGACTCGATAATCGCCTAGGTATAGTTACCTGATAACTAGGGGATGCTCCTCCCCCAAGCTACATGTTGCAATACCTGGTGTTGATGATCTTTAGAGTGAGCTAACCAGCAGCGCTCCTGGTAGGTGCCGCTAATAGACTCTCTCCTTGTCATAATGTTGTTCCTGCATAATTATACTCCAACAAGAAAACCAAAACTCGAGGCTCAAATTTAATAAGAGGTTAGCGATCAGCCAATAAGTAATTGATTATTCTTATGAGTTGATTTCAAATTGACAAGTTATAGCAGGATTCTCTTTTTAGGATTTTTTAGTTTAATTATGTAGAAATGAAATATGTGTGCATGATATATAGTTGTATTATTATATTATATTTTATTTATTTTTTTATATGCCACCATAGAGAATATTTATTCTCGTGGAGCTTAGGCTTTTCATAATGCAAGAAAGTAAATACAGGAGCTATTATTTTTTTTATGCCACCACAGTAAATATTTCTACAGGGGTTACCACAAGTATATTCACGTGGGGCTTTTAATATTCTATGATGCAAAAAATGAAGCAATAAATATTATTATTTATTTATTTGATATTATTATTATTATTTTTTTTATGCATAAAGATGGATATGCTATGGAAAAATTATTAATGTAGATAGGAATACAAATTAACTAGATAACTACCATATTACCTTATGGCAAGGGTGCGGAATTTTAAGTTTACCGACGAACTTTTTCTTCCACTCTTGTGTATCTCTCCATCTTGAGAGATGGGGGTCTTGATGGTTGTATACCTCTAGTGATGGTGATATCACTTTTGTTCTTTGGTTTGGCCCATAGGTTGAAGTAGAGCTTTAATAGTAGTAGGCGGCATCTTGCTCGGTGTGCATGTTCACGTAAACTTTCACTTGTAGAATTAATAAACTTTGCTCGATGTGTTGTCCTGTTTGCAAAACTAAGGTAGAGATTAAGTGCAAGGGCTCTGCTGGTGAAAAAAAAACAACAGAATCAAATTTATCTTTTTTTTTCTATCCTTAGGCACTTTGAACAAGATAAAGTTGGTGTTACATGATTTATTTATTTATGACATGAGTGGTAATATCAAAAGATTAAGCATTTAATGTTGCATTTAAGTTCACATGGCAGAAAAGAATGAAAATACTTAACCAATGAAAGGATTATCTATCTCTATATAAATTTTCACATAAGTATGACTATCGTCTTCCCAAGATCGAATACAATATTTTAGCTTGTTTGGTTAAGACTGAGATTAAGAGAACGGTGCCATGAACAATTTTAAAGAACAAAGCATGTTGAGTTAATTAGGTTAATCAATTTAAGTTGTAACTCTAATATGTTTGTGTTTGCATTTATGTGCACACCAAGATCAAGAGAAGAGCACCGACCATTTATGCATCACCAAGTTTAGAGTCCCGGTGACAACACCGAAAATGCAGTTGACATTCCTTAACATTACTAATGAGAATAGAGGTAAGTCCATCTCCGGTAATAAGTAAGAAATGCTTGGGGTGATGTACCTCAGTAACCATATCACTAGATCAGCCATGGTACTGAGATACACCTCACCAGTTATTCCCTTTACCGCTACTAGTGATATACCTTAGATGATAGTTTCAGAATAGCATGGCACGGGCACCGTGGCATACCAAACTATTCCTACCTCTATCAAGAGAGTTACATCCCTAATAACGCTAGGACTATAGCCTTAGCTGCTAGTACCTCGGAGATGCTATACGGCTCTTTCAAAGATTCCTTGATACTAGGGCTAAAACTATATTCCTAACTACAGTAAAAAGGTAACGATGATCCGGTAAACCTTTGCAGTTTTGGATGTTACTCCGCAAGCGCACGGAATTACCGTTGTAGCATTTCAACCCGGAGAATTCCTAGGTGTCGTATTTATATTTTCCCAAAGGAAGGCTAGTGTAGATTTTAGTATGAAACCATAATCAAGAATATTATACGTTGTATGAAAGGTAGACCAATGTTCATAACAGGGGTAAACAATACAGTTTTTATGATAGTGGAAACATACGTACTAATAGATGTCTCTCAAGAGGGGAAAGATGAATGAAGCATAAAGAATAAAAGAATAAAGAATAAAAGAATATCCTACAGGAGCAATGGTCCTAATACAGCTAATGCCTAGATAGTGGATAGTCATACAAATACATGAATCAGAGATAGAGTTGCGTTTGCGATGGATCAGGAGACCACCGGCCGCTGGTCTGCCAGCGAGATGGGTGGTTAATTTAGACTCCTACACTATAGCCGAACGTGGGGGGATTACGAAGGGATGGACAGGGCTGTCACCACTTGCCGCCTACCCCCTCATCCGTGGACTATGAAGTGCAATCACCGGCTACCCCATATCCGAGCACCACGCTCGCATATAAAATAGCTACCCAAGCCCCCCGTGTCTCTCACCCTACGGATGAACGAGTAAAGAACTTGGATGTTGTGCGATGAACCACCAACCCGCACACAACTCTATTCTTCATCATCTAAATGTATGAACGACTAAGAACGGAGCTCTATATGCTACGAACATGATATGAACACTATGAACTAGCAAACATATCATGAACAGGGCATATGAACTAGAAGTCCTATGTTCTATGATCTATCTACACAAACTAGTACCAAGTTCATCTACACAAACTAGTACCTAGTTCATCTAACAAGATCATAGTACTAAAACCATACTCTAATTCTAGAACATAGCTATATTGATACAAAGAGAAGAAGAGCATAATGGAAAGAATTGTATTCATACCAAAAGTAGCCAAGATGTCTCCTCCTCTTACAAATGAGTTTTGCTCCTCTACTACTACTAAGGAATAAGAGAAAAGTGGAGGGATACAATTGAGAGTACAAGTGGGAGGTGTAGTGTGTTGTTCTTAAATGGAGAGCTCCACCCCTAGCTTTATACTTGATCCAAGTCGGTTTGGAGGAGGGGGGGAGTAAATGCCATGCAGAACCGCCTTTGGAACTGCCTTCACAAACCGCCAGAGAAAGATGGGCTGGGCCGGCCTCCCTGGGGGTGCGCGCCCGCACCACAGTGCGCGGCCGCACTGAGGGTGGGTCCCCTCGGGCCCAGCCTTGGCCCACTTGCTTTTGGTGCTCCCGGGCTCCTCTCCCGTGGGTTGTTGGCCCAAATTGAGCTTCTTGACTTTGGACTTTGCTTATTTTGTTGAAATACGCCTTGCCGGAAGACGCATTCTTGTGACATTTTCTCCCTTTTCTTGTATGTTTTCTGTAAATCAATAATTCTCCAATACAAGTGGAAATAGGTCAATAGTAAAGGTATATGTGAATATATCTATGATAATTCTCCCTTTTTGGATAATAGTTGGCGGTTAAAGTATGTCGATAATCACCGCCAACAAAATCCCCCAAGCTTACCCTTTGCTCGTCCTCGAGCAAAGCTAAGAACTTGGTTGTTGATCAGGAGTTGCTACGATGCTGATTATGTTTCACAAGTGCCAGGATTATAATAAAGTTTTCTTTCCTTGATTTAAATGAATTGGTCATCATACTCATCCTTTTCACTTGTCACCCGTGGGGCTTTGTAGCTATCACTTAATCTTTAGGTTGGTATTTTAGCAAGAAAGTTAGATATAGATTTTGCATACATTCTACTCTTTTGAATTGCTTTCTTCCCGGAGCTTGTATTTTTGTATAAAGCCAAATGATAAGACCATAGCAAATTACTAAGCTATACATTTTGATCGGAAGGCAAGTTTATATTAATTTTTTTCTTCTTTTTGAACTCTTATGCATGACTATCTCTTTTCTGTCTTTTTGAGAAGTGGGGGCTATCTCTCTGGCGGATACTTTTTTGTACCATTTTTTCGCTCGGGCGGGTGTCTTTGCACCCCTTGTTTTATTCTCTCTTTTTTTTTTGGCACATACCTTTTTGGTATGGCATCTTTTATTGGCTCATGCTTCTTTGGCATGGCATCTTTTCATTTATAGCCCACACTCTCTTTTGACTTCTAAGAGAGAATCAATACTTAGAGAACAAAAGTTGAATTTCATTATGTATGTAAATTCCGATCATGAGTGTATAACAAAGCAATCTACCTTAAACCATATCAAAGGACTTTGGTTTTTATTTAACTTTTAAGACTCCGGTATTCAAGCTTTTCGTAGAGTAAGATTGTAACAAATTCTTAGTCTAACCAAATCAAGCTTAATACCATCCCTAGACTAGATCAAGCTCTATACATCCCACTAAGTTTTCAAGTTTCTAGAGTGAATATTTAAAACCAATAAATTTAAACCTTGGAAGAAGACTAAGTCATAAGCTAGGGCAATGATGAATCATAAGACAGAGCAACTATTCATCATTTCAACAAGGAAAAACTACACATAGCAATATTCACATATTTGGAGTGGAATTCATTTATTTTCATTTTATTTTATTCATTTTATTTAAAAAGTGAGAGAGATATACCTTTATTCGGGGTCCTCCCCCAAGCCGCTCAAGACCTATATGTTAGTGAAGAGAAACTTCCCCAAGAGGTTTTATGCTTAAAAACTTTTATGGGTAAGATATTTTATTTTATATTGTGGTTAGTTTTCATGATCCTTTGTAAACTAGAGTTTGGTTCACTGATCAAATCTAGACAATTGTCGAAGTTTAATCGAGTAAACTTCCTATGCTAAGCATCATGCTTAAAGATAGAAAGTTCATGACAATATGTCGGATCAATAAACCAAAATTTTGTTTAAAAGGGACATGAAGATATTTTAATAATGTTAGTAGGATAACTTACCAAATTACCTTTTGGTAGAGGGCTCTCCATTTTGAGTCTGGGGAGCCGGACTCTTCTCCTTGTCTTCGGATCTTGAGGAAGACGGAATACTCGTGCTTGGAGAAGAAGGCACGAATGCGGGCACCTTTGGTCGCCACACCATTTTGGTTTTCTTTGATGGTGTGGTGGTGGGCTTTGTTACTGGTGCGGTGGGTGGCCTCGGAATCTCCTTGAATTTTCACACCTTTTGATCTGTCTTTGGTGATGGTGTGGGTTTTGTTTTGTTGGTGATTGGGGTTGGCTTGATTTTTTTCTGTTCTTGCTTCCCTTTATTCTTGGCTTTCTTCGGAAAGCCACCCACTGGTAGAGGGTTAACCTCTACTTCCTTGATGCCCTGTGGGTTTGGCCCGTATTTGATTCTGATCATTTTGCACTGTTCTACTCTAGGCCGAAAGTTGAATGTTTCTTCATTTCTGTTGATTTTGAAACGGATTGTTCCCTCTCCAACATCAATTTGTGCTCCTGCAGTGCTTAAAAAGGGTCATCCTAGGATGAGAGAGGACTCTTTTGTTGATTCCATGTCGAGCACTACAAAGTCTACAGGCACGAAATATCCTCTTATTTTAACTGGAATGTCTTCTGCAATCCCAGCTAGGTAGCGCCTTGATAAATCTGCTAGCTGTAATTGCATTGATGTGGGTGTAAGGTGAGTAAAGTTGAGCTTGTCGAAGACATCTTTGGGCATGATGCTAACACTTGCTCCTAGATCACAGAGGGCTGAGTCGAATTTCTGGGTTCCGATGGAGCATGTGATTGTGGGGCACCCAGGATCTTTCTTCTTTTCTGGTAAGTGGTTGAGTATGGCTGCACTACATTCTTCTGTTAACTTGATAATCTCTGTGGTGGGTAATGGTCGCTTGTTGTGGATGATATCTTTGATGTACTTGGCGTAGGAGGGTACATGTAAGACATCCATAAGTGGGACGCTTACATGTATCTTCTCTATCATCTCAACAAAGCGCTTGAATTGTTCGTCCACAACCTTCATCTTTTGTCTTGTGGGAAAGGGTAGATATGATGTATCTATATAATCCTTTGGTGCTGTTTTCCCTTCTGCAATAATCTTCTCTGGTTCTTCTTCTGATACTTCTTCCATAGGCGTCGTTTGCGCCTTTTCTGCTATTTTGGTAGTGGGATATGGGAGATCACGAGTGGACTTACCACCCCTCGTGGTCACCGTATTTACTTTTTCAAGAGAGAGTGTATGTAATTTGTCCTTTTCATAGTTAGATGGTAGAGCAGCGGATAAATGAGCTAGTTGAGTTTCTAACATCTTATTAAAGCTCAGTTGATTTTTAACAGCAGAGGATAGATTTTCTATTTTTGTATTTAGGTTTTCAAACATTTTATCATTATAGGATAACTTTTTATTTAAATTTTCATTTATTTTTGCTTGGCCTAATACCAAGTCTTTCAAGGAAGGTTGGTTTGAATTGTAATTGGAATTGAAATTCGAGTTACCTCCTTGTTGACGGAGTTGATTACTCCATCCGCCATTGTTTGGTTGGCGATACCCGTTGCTGCTGTTGTTGATGTAGGCAGCTTCTTCACGGGTTTCGGGGCAGTCATTCCCTGAGTGGCCAACATTGCCACAGACTTCACACGTCATGTGTGAGTCTATAGCTTGACGTAGCCCTTCTTCATGGCTTCTTTCTCATGGGCCCTTTCGTCCAATCTTTTGAGCAAGAGGTCCATTTTTTATGACAAGCATATCTCGCCTCTTTGACAAGATGCATGCCTTTTTGTTTTTGTGGATCGGGACCTTTCCTCCCCCATCCTTGATTGGACAGGATATTCTCAATCAGGGCTTTTGCCCCAGTGATAGTGAGGGAGAGGAATGCTTCTCCAGCTGCAGCGTCCAGATGGCCCTTCGACATGGGGATTAACCCTCATAGAAGGTTTGCAGGATCATCCAATCTTCCATCCCGTGGTGTAGGCAGGCTTGAATGTAGTCTTGCAGCCTGTCCCATGCCTCGGGGATATTTTCCAGGCTGCTTCGCTGGAATGAGGTGATCTTCCCTCTAAGGGCAGTTGTTTTGCCTAGAGGGAAGTACTTCGCAAGAAACGCCGCTGAGCACTTGGCCCAGGTGTCAACAGCTTTCCGGTCCTTGTAGAACCACTGTTTCGCCTTTCCTATGAGGGAGAAGGGAAACAGAGGGAGGCGGATGGCCTCCGGTACGACGTTTTTTATGACAATGGTGTTGCACAGCTCCAGGAACTGTTGGAGATGAGCGTTGGCGTCCTCACTTGGCAATCCACAGAATGTGCTTGCCTGCACCATAGTGATGGGACCGGTGCGAAGTTCGAAGTTCTTGTCACCAAGGTTGACAGCGGGCCCAGTGGGCACGTTGGCAGCATTGGGGACAGAGTACTCGCGGAGTGACTTTCTGGCCATAGCGGTGATCTCGGGTGCGAAGGTGACTGGTTCGGTTGTCGGTGGAGTACTTGAAGAAGAAATGGTACGGGACCGAGTCTTTTTCAAGATAGACTCTGGATTGCTTTGGTGAAGTTTTCCTACAGATCAAACCCAATCATACACTATCTGTTTTCATCCACAACAGGGAGAAAACAAGAAAAGTTATCCCTCAGATGAACAAAGGTTACTTTTACACAAGTATATTATCCGAGTTTATGTTTTCATATAAAATCTTTTCTAGCCTTCCCGAAACGGCGCCAGAAAATGCTTGTTGGCATTTCTTAACGCATCACCAAGTTTAGAGTCCCGGTGACAACGCCAAAATGCAGTTGACATTCCTTAACATTACTACTGAGAATAAAGGTAAGTCTATCCCCGGTAATAAGTAAGAAATGCTTGGGGTGATGTACCTCAGTAACCATATCACTACATCAGCCATGGTACTGAGATACACCTCACCAGTTATTCCCTTTACCGCTACTAGTGATATACCTCAGATGATAGTTTCAGAATATCATGGCACGGGCACCGTGGCATACCAAACTATTCCTACCTCTATCAAGAGAGTTACATCTCTAATAACGCTAGAACTATAGCCTTAGCTGCTAGTACCTCGGAGATGCTATACGGCGCTCTTTCAGCATTCCTTGATACTAGGGCTAAAACTATATTCCTAACTATAGTAAAGAGGTAACGATGATCCAGTAAACCTTTGCAGTTTTGGATGTTACTCCGCAAGCGCACGGAATTACCGTTGTAGCATTTCAACCCGGAGAATTCCTAGATGTCGTATTTATATTTTCCCAAAGGAAGGCTAGTGTAGATTTTAGTATGAAACCATAATCAAGAATATTATAGATTGTATGAAAGGTAGACCAATGTTCATAACAGGGGTAAACAATACAGTTTTTATGATAGTGGACACACACGTACTAATAGATACCTCTCAAGTGGGGAAAGATGAATGCAGCATAAAGAATAAAAGAATATCCTACAGGAGCAATGGTCCTAATACAGCTAATGCCTAGATAGTGGATAGTCATACAAATACATAAATTAGAGATAGAGTTGCGTTATCGATGGATCAGGAGACCACCGGCCACTGGTCTGCCAGCGAGATGGGTGGTTAATTTAGACTCCTACACCGTAGCCGAACGTGGGGGATTACGAAGGGACGGACAGGGCTGTCACCACCTACCGCCTCCCGCCTCATCCGTGGACTATGAAGTGCAATCATCGGCTACCCCATATCTGAGCACCACGCTCGCATATAAAATAGCTACCCAAGCCCCCCCAAGTCTCTCACCCTACGGATGAACGAGTAAAGAACTTGGATGTTGTGCGATGAACCACCAACCCGCACACAACTCTATTCTTCATCATCTAAATGTATGAATGACTAAGAACGGAGCTCTATATGCTACGAACATGATATGAACACTATGAACTAGCAAACATATCATGAACAGGGCATATGAACTAGAAGTCCTATGTTCTATGATCTAGCTACACAAACTAGTACCTAGTTCATCTACACAAACTAGTACCTAGTTCATCTAACAAGATCATAGTACTAGAACCATACTCTAATTCTAGAACATAGCTATATTGATACAAAGAGAAGAATAGCATAATGGAAAGAATAGTATTCATACCAAAAGTAGCCAAGATTCTCCTCCTCTTACAAATGAGCTTTGCTCCTCTACTACTACTAAGGAATAAGAGAAAAGTGGAGGGATACACTTGAGAGTACAAGTGGGAGGTGTAGTGTGTTGTTCTTAAATGGAGAGCTCCACCCCTAGCTTTATACTTGATCCAAGTCGGTTTGGAGGAGGGGGAGTAAATGCCATGCAGAACCACCTTTGGAACCGCCTTCACAAACCGTCAGAGAAAGATGGGCTGGGCCGGCCTCCCTGGGGGTGTGCCCGCACCCTGGTGCGGCCGCACCAGGGGTGGATCCCCTCGGGCCCACCCTTGGCCCACTTGCTCTTTGGTGCTCTTGGGCTCCTCTCCCGTGGGTTGTTGGCCCAGTTGAGCTTCTTGACTTTGGACTTTGCTTATTTTGTTGAAATACGCCTTGCCGGAAGGCGTATTCTTGTGACCTTTTCTCCCTTTTCTTGTATGTTTTCTGTAAATCAATAATTCTCTAATACAAGTGGAAATAGGTCAATAGTAAAGGTATATGTGAATATATCTATGATAATTCTCCATTTTTGCATAATAGTTGGCGGTTAAAGTATGTCGATAATCACCGCCAACACTTCTACAAAGTTATTGAAATCCGCCATGCACCCTACATCGTCTCTGATTTGAATTCATCTCATGACTTAACAAATTAAATCGAAAGTTTTTCTGCAGGGGTTAGTCCACCAAATATCAAATGTCTACTACAACAATTTCTAGTTCAATAACCAAGCTAAACTCCATGTCTAATTTTGGTTAAGGAAGGCTATTTAACCTAAGCACCACGCTTAATTCAAAAAACCTTTGAAAGTATGTATACACTACTTCCAAACTAAATCTTACTATAGCAGACAAAGGTAATATGAAAGCATTGTAGAGATTTATTCAAAAAGAGATGAAAGAGTATGATTAACAAATCGAATAAAGGTAGAGACAACCAATATTAGCAACATAGGATTTTCTAAATAAGGCCATTTCCCCAAGCTAGATTTTGCAAAGCAAAATTAAGTTTGGAGGGATTAATTTGTATTATGATTGGTTGGTCATACCTAGCACTGCCATTAGTTATTTTCTCACTTCAACCCTGAAATGGTTAGTGACAAAAATATCCAAAGGAATATTTTGACAATTATATTTCTATGCTAAAGGTGCAAGCTCAATTCATTTTTTTAAGAGTGGTTATTTTGGAACACAAAGTTGTTCTTGGGAAACCTTTTAATTATTGAGTTGGTGAAGGGGTTTTCTTTAGAATAATTAGCCTTTGTGCACCTGTATCAAGATTACAATGAGATCTATAATATTTATGATAAATATATGCATCTATAACTACCCTTTTAATGATTTTATGAATAGGTATAAAGAGGGGGTTGAAGATCTCGTGTGTGGTAATATTAGAGAGACCAAAAGATTTAGGAGATTTCTCATATGACCATGGATTCGATGAAGTGTTTATGAGATAATTTCCATGCTCATCGATGTGATTTCCCTTTTTAAACTCCAAGGGTGCTTGTTCATGGATATCTATAGGTAACAAGTCTGCCTCTATTATTTCATGCCTATGACATTTATTAGATGTTTTATTTTTTAGAATTCCCCATGAACTGATATCCCTAAGGTTGGTCTCTAAAGCTTTCACTAAACTTGGGTGAGTTCTGTTTATTAAAAAATTGATTTAAGCTTACCATTTGAATTTAAACCAAGTTTAGATGCTAGTGCTAAAGCTTCGTCCTCTTCCATCCATTCTTTTACAATAGCATATGTATTTCTAGTATGTTTTATGCATTCCTGCCAGTGTCGTTGCTCTTCTTGGGCATTCCTATGACTTTTATTCTTGAGATGTCTTATAGATTTCTAGGGTCATTATAAAGTTTAGTAGAAAGAGCATAAAAAGATTCATTAGGGTCAAGGATGGGTTCAGAGACATTTATTGTGGACATAGAAGGGGAGAAGATAGAATTTACTCCTAAGTGGCTTGGCTCTCCTTCTATGACATCACTCGACATGCCATCCTTGAACTCTCCCCAGTGTCTTTCAGGAGGGAAATAAAGTTAACGACACTTTTCCCAAGATGCCCTTCTGAGAAGATCTGATGTGTATTGATTTACAAGCATCTTAGCTAATTGGAAGTCTAAATCATCAAAATGGAATTTCAAAGGTTTAGGATCGATAGCTAAATCTTGAAAATGAAATGATTGTGTTTTAGCTACCAAGACTTCCGTGTACAGTTTGGGTGATAAGTTATCCCAAATCATATTAATTAAACATGGGTATAACTCATAGCCAGTTTTATGATAGGTTCTATAGATTATGGTGATCCAAAGCTTTCGTGCATGCCATAAAGACAGATAGGAATGGAATTAAAAGCATCCATAAAGATGAACACAAAAATAATAAAGAGAATGGGATAAAATAAGAAAAGATAAAAGTATAATACAAGATTAAGCTAGACTAAGTCAAAATCAGCAAACCGTTCCCCAGCAACGGCGCCAAAAATGCTTGTTGGTATAAACTAACTGCACTCTATTAAATAAGATTTAAGTAGGATTATCCATAAAGCACACGTATATCATACCAAAGTGTCACATTTTACCCAGAGGTTTTAAATATCGTATCCAGAGGAAACAGTTGTGATGATGACACAATATATAGACTTAATCCTACAATTAGGCTAGATCATATCAAGAAAGAGAAAATAACTATTGCACTCTAGTTCTGACAACCGGTAAGCTTTGTATAATACCGTCTAACTGGGCAAGTCACTCGAATAGGAGAAGAAACAGAGTAATCTCCTACCAAGCACCTATCGCCTATCTGTCCCTATCAACGGGACATGGACTACGAGGAATCAACGCTATATAAAGTCACTGCTTGCGAACTACCACTATCCGGCTAATCAGGGGACATCCACAAGTAAACCTAGCCTAGGCACCACGCCTACACTATAAAATACTACTTCAACCAAGTAATGACCAAGATCAAAGCACTCAATATGAGCTGTGAACTTAAGAATGAATAAAAACAAGTTGCTTACTTGAATCGGAATGGTGAATACAAAAGTACCTCAGAACGTAGCTCCGGACGAGGGAACTGAATCCAGAAGAATACAGCCATGAAGAAGCACCAACAGGCCGAAACTCCTCCAAAATCTCTACTCCTCTACTCAAGCTCTCTAATCTCTAAACAAGACTAGATCTAGAAGAACTAGTCTCTCCTAATTGCTACATCTAGATGAACTAGAACTAGATGAACTAGAACTAGATCAACTAGAGGGACCCTAACGCTAATTTATGTGGAGAATATGAAGCACCGGGGTGTAGAATGCCTCTAGGAAGGGCCTTGGGGCGTCATTATATAGGCCGAGGTGGAGTAGGGGGCAAGGAACCGCCACATCATCGATCCGCGTCTTCATCTTATGGGCACCGTCGGATCAAACCGACCTTAGATCGACGTAGGAATGCTTTGATTGGGTTCCAAGGAAGCGTGGGAGGAAGACTCCAGAAGACGGTGGCCAGAGGCCACAGCGGGGCGCTGACTGGCGCCAGGGTGGGGCCGGCCGGCCCCCCCTGACTCCCCAGGGTCTCGGCCGCCGTGTGTCTTCTAGACCCTTCCTGAGCCTGATGACGATGTTTTTCATCGCAGATAAGTTTCGTGATGATTATGCACTATAATCCCTTCTTTTATGCTTTTCTAGAATAATTCCTGAAAAATATAGAATATGCAAAACTCATGGAAATTGTCAGTTAAAACCCTAGACTTGTATGTATTCATGTATCCTTTCATGTCTAAAGTTCTAATAAATATTGACGTTATCCACCATCAACAGAGCGACTTTATACTGGTTCAGGCCCTCGAGTATCTCGAGTAATAGCCCTAGTCCAGTTGGGGTGTTGTTGATTATCGAGTATTGGTTCTGTTTACAAAGGGTACCCTCAGAAGCCCTTTATAGTGCAGGTGCTACCGAGGGTTCTTTTTTGTATCCTAGTCGGATTACAGGATAGAGTTCTAAGCTCTTTCCTTTATTGATTTCCTAAATTACACGGATTTACTCCGTATTGTCTTCAGTAAGGAACCCCTATGTTCCTATGTTCTCTCATGTCACGCAAGGTGGAAGACATGCGTCGCTTGAAATTCCTGGAGCTCTCTCTCTTCTGATCATGGATGTCGCGGCTACGGGTGGAAGAAGTTATCTAGGGCTTGGTTTGCAACTATTGTAAGCTGATCCCTCTATCTATCGTTGCTACTATTTGAGTTCATTAATTAGACTGCCAAACTGATCGAATCTCTGATTTACAATATATTTGTTTGATTAGCGAGAAGAATTGTTTCGCTGTCTTTGCCCTCCAACTAAATAGCCTGTTGTAGTACTGAACAAGATTGATATCAATTTCCCTATAATATTTGCATCTTGCTGATTTGCCTTTGCTGAACAAGATTGATATCAATTTCCCTATAATATTTGCATCTTGCCGATTTGTCTTTGCTGAGAACGCATTTGAGTTGCTGAAAAATATTTACTCTCTAAAAGGGCTGCTTGATAGCTATTTTGTTGCTGAAATTTCGCACCGTGAAAGATTGGACCAAATTCTTAGATAGCATAGGTGTGTCCTTATCAGGTGGTATCAGCTTCTGGGTTGTTTACGGTGCATTTGGGTTTGTTCAATGGTTGATTATAGTCTTGCTAACAAAGAAATTAAGTGTGTGCCCACACTTTATTTAATAACCTATAATGACTATTATTATGATTGGGAAGATGCAATGGAGGATTTCTTGCGGGGTCGTGGACTCACATCACACATGCAGTTGTACTTTGCAAAGAAGACATTTTCTGATAATCTGTCTATGTGGTGGCAGGAATTACATAAAAGGATCATGAGAGGTGAAGAACCTTGCAGGACATGGAGTGATATGAAAACTGTGTTACGACGCTGAATTGCTCCTCCGCTTGCGTCCACGCTTGAGTCCAAGAAGAATGTAGCTACTGTTTGTGCACAAATTATTCATGACACTAAGGCAACTATGCGCTCATCATGGGCTGATTCTATTGCTGGAGGTGAGTACGTACCTCCTAACTGGCAAGTTGTTGATATTGATTCTTATGCTAGGAAGTTGAGTTCTGGTGTTACTTCTGGCAAGTCTATGCATGCTGAATTTGTTTCTTCTCCTAAATTGAAGAAAGTTGCCAGTTCACATAATTATGGTGACAAGTTATCGGCTTGTGCTCGTAATTCTCTTGGTTCCAACCAAAAGTGCATGGCAGTGAAGGAAATTTAGTATATTGATAATGAGCAGTTCGTGGTGCCTGTTAAAAAGTTGGAGAGGGAGGGCAGAGTCCTTTGGTGTCCCTTCCAGTTAAGAATTGGGGCTTCATAATTACTAGCCAATATTTCTCTCATGCCTTTTCTCGTTCATGGTTCGATATTCTGGTGTCCTAGGCGTAGAGGAACCACACCAATCCATCCCGAAGTTCTTCTGCATTTTCTTGTGCCAAGCAGCCAGAAAGGAAATATCCTACTTCTATTGCTGAAATTTCTTCTCATCCTCTAGAAAACAACAAGGTGGTTGCTGTAGAAGACAATGCGATGGAAGAAAAATCTATATGCCCATGGATTGATATTGTTGATAATGCAGCTAATGGGTTATCTATGTTGGCTCGAGAGGTGGTGATGGTACTATTGTTCTTGTCAAAGGGCAGCGGTCCAATATGTTTCGGATTGACTGTAAAAATTCAAGACAAGGTATGCAAATCGATTATTGATGGTGGCAGTTTCACTAATGTTATTAGTTCAGATTTGCTGAATGCATTAGATTTGTCTACGTGGAGGCTGCCAATGCCGCGTTATATCCAATGGATGAATCAAAGTGGTACACTCAAAATTACTTATAAGGCACGAGTTAAATTCTCCATTGGAAATTATGTTGATACAGTGGACTGTGATATTGCACCAATGAGTGCTTGCCATTTATTGTTGGGTTGACCGTGGCAGTTTAATCTTGATGCTACTCATAGTGGTCGTTCCAATAATTATTCGTTTGTGCACAAGGGAGTCCATCATGTCCTCAAACCAATGCTTGAGAATGCAATTAAGATTGAGGTGTTTGTTCCTGTGAAAGTGAAGAAAAAGGCAGCTAAAATTTCACCAAAGCCGAGGACGGCTTTGCTTCAAGAGGGAGAAAATAATGTGCCATTAAGTTCTGAAATTATTGCTTGTGAGAGCTCAAGCACAGGTCTGAACCTACAAGTTGCATCTGCTAGCACTTTCAACGATGTTTCACATGATGTCGCCAATAAAGCTGCATTCGTTATTACTCGGTCACATGATCCTCTGATGCAAATTGCCTCTACTATTGGTGACATTGCCTCTGCTACTGGTACAATGAAAGTGGGTGAAGGAGAAAATTTAACATCAGTTATCTCTAGTAAATATCCTTTCAAGAATGAAACATTGATGAACTATGACAGTGTTGCTATTCCTACACACAAGAGCCAAGATGTGTTAGATATTACGTCAAAGCCGAGGACAGCTTTGTTTCAAGAAAGGGAGAATGATGAGATCATGGCTCCTCGGATTATTGCAGCTTGTGATACTTTCTTGGTTCCTCAATATATTCGATCTAGAGATGATATAAATTATTCAGCCATGAAATTTGGTGCATTTTCTTTTGATATGAAACAAACCAAGATGGCACTGGGAGGGGAGCTGGATGCTACTTTTACACTGTCAAGTAGAATTTTTATTGGAAGTGATTTTGGCAAGAAAGAAAAGAATCAGTCAAATAAATCAAGCCAATACGTCCATCCAGGAACCATGCTGGCGGAAATGAAGAGCAGTCCAACCTAAGCATGCTATGGTTTTCGGCTGTCCAACCTAAGCACGTCATGGATTTATTTGCTTATTAATTAAAGTAATCTCCAAATAATATGTTTAGTATTGTGGCCGCATTAGTTTACTATTTTCTGGGCTCAATTAGTTGGTCATGGTGCAGCGTGCACATGTGGGCCAAACCAAGTTGTGGCCTTGCCGCGAGTCCGTTTAATTAGTCTATGCCTGTGTGCATATATTAGCGAGCTGTCTAGTTCTAATAGGATCATATTGGATTTTATTTTGTTGAATTTATTTCTCGCTGAGCCGCTGCTCGAGAACCCTAGCTAGGGTGATTGATTCGGATCCCTCGTGGATTCGTGTGGAGTGTATGATCGAGCTGCTACTATTCAGATATATTGCTTGGAATTCCTGGAGTTCTTCCCTCTCTTCTGATCGTGGTTGTCGTGGGTGTGGGTGGAAGAAGTTATCTAGGGTTTGGTTTGCTACTATTGTAAGTTGATCCCTCTATCTATCATTGCTACTATTTGAGTTCATTAATCAGAGAAAGTTATTTGTACTGCCGACGTATTCATCCGTGGAGATTACTTGGTCCAGCGTTATTATGTTTTACTTATATTTGATCAAGTTGCCGAACTAATACAATCTCTGATTTACAATATATTTGTTTGATTGGCCAGAAGAATTGTTTCGCTGTCTTTGCTCTCCAACTAGACCAGTTGTTGTACTGAAAAAGATTGATATCAATTTCCCTATAATATTTGCGTCTTGCCTATTTGCCTTCGCTGATCGTCATGCTAGTCTGAGAACGTATTTGAGTTGCTGGAAAATATTTACTCTCTAAAAGGGCTGCTTGATAGTTATTTTATTGCTGAAATTTCGCATCGTGAAAGATTGGGCCAAATTCTTCGATAGCGTAGGTGTGTCCTTCTCAGTTACTGATTCAGGTTGCCGCTTCTTAATGCAGATTACTCCAAAGACTGCAAAATAATCCCTCTGAATATACACTACACGTATTGAACAGATGTGAATGGTGTTTTAGTTGAACTGTGTTATTATAGGCATCGCCAACATGGAATATGGCAAGTACGGATTGGACGAGATGTAGAGAACATGGTTGCCCAGAAACGTGAAAAAAAAGATGCAAGTCACGCATTTTTCATATAAAATCACGCGCTACATGGTGCCGACCTTCGAACCCATGATCTCAGCCTCACGCGATCCCTCTCCTACCACTGCACCACATACTCACATGTGTCCATATTTCTTTTTCTTTCCCCACATATTATCCAAAACCGAGCATAAATTGAGTGTTCGAGGACATAAATGAATTTAAATAAAAAAGTTGTCAACTATAAAGTTTCATAACATTTCAAGACCTACAACTTTTATTTTGGGAGTTTCTCCATCTGAGGTCATTTGTAAAATTTGAATTTCAAATTTGATAATTTCGAACATAGTTTTCCATGAAAAGATGATTTCAAATGAAAAAGTTATCAACTACAAAGTTTCATAACTTTTCGAGATCTACAACTTTTATTTTGGGAGTTTCTCTATCCAAGGTCGTTTACAAAATTCAAAAAAATCAATTTCAAACTATTTCTAGTGACGGATTTATTAAGAAACCGCCAGTAGAAATACGATTTCTACTAGCGGTTCTAAGAAATCCGCCAGTAGAAATACACAATTTCTACTGACGGTTTCTTAGAAATAGGGCCGATCTCTACTGGCCTATATTACACGGATACGGATACGTGTATCGGTATCAAAAGGATACGGATACGCGGATACGCCGATTTCCCAAAAAACCCGATACGCGGATACGTTTAATATTAAAAATAAAATAAAAATAAAATTAATTAAAGTGTACTTATTACATAACAGCAGGTCCTGAGGTCTCAAAAAATAGTCTCAAATGTAGGAAAGTACTAAAAGGCACTCAGGCGCAATTCATTCAGGAACACATTAGCACAGATATCAACAAAACATACAAGCCACACTGCCATTAATTATTACACGATTCTCATCTAGGTACCAAACTATGAAATTGCATAGTCGCACACTTGATAATAATACCCGTCACTATGTACCTTGGTCCAACGGTACTGGCAGATGGTATTAAGACATTGTTCTCCAAGAGAAGACGAGAAGTAGGTGACAAGAAAGTTTAATAACAAGCAAAGGCTTGAAAGTATATCGTGCAATCAACGCGATGATGAATGATGTGTGAAGATGCTGCTTTGGACTAGGATAGAGTACTTTGATAGATTATTAGGGACCTAGATGAGTATTTTTATAGTTTGGAACCTATATGAGAATTATATAATAATTTTGGGGGATTACTATTTTAAATTTAAATGGCATGCTTAATGCTAGGCCTACATATCGGTTCTATGTTAGAGCACCACGTCAGCTAATATAATGTGGGATTACTATTTTAAATTTAAATGGTATGCTTAAATAGTTTAGAGACCTATATAATTTTGTAGTTTGAGGTTTTTGGACGAGAACCTCTAACACTTGTATTTTTGCTGCTGGCGGGAACAAGCAAGCATGCAGTATCAATAATTTTGTAGTTTGAGGTTTTTGGACAAGAACCTCTAACACTCTTGTATTTTTTTTGCTGCTGGCTGAGACAAGCAAAGCATGCAGTATAAATAAAAAACTAAAAAAGGGCACGAACAGATAGGGCCCACGGTGGCAGCCAGCCGAGGAGCCTTGCATTGCACACAAGGGAGCAGATCAGCCGGCCAGGGCCCCACCCAGGGTGGTCCAGCGTCCGCTCTTGTCTTCGTCTCCCAATGTCAATAGCCGGTTACACTAAGTACCCAACCGAAGAAAAACTCTTCAAACCCATTTCAATTTTCAAATCTGCTCCTGCTCCTCCGCCGCCGCCGCCGGACTTCCAAACCCCACCCGTCGCTCTGCCTCCAAACCCCAAATCCTCGAGCCCCGTCATCCCGTGGCACGATGGGGTTCGCGGATCCGGCGGCGCCGCTGCTGGCGACTTGCGGCGGCGACACGGTGAAGCTCTTCGACGTCACCGTGGAGACCGGCGACCCCTGCGTCCTCGCATACACCCCCGCGCCCGCGCACCCCGTCAACGCCGTCAAGTGGAACCACACCAGTGAGTGCCCCCTACGCGTGCTCTCAGATAGTCAGATCCCCTGAATTCGGTCGCTTTGCTTCGTCACACGGGGATCTGTAGCTGCGAGCTCCGTACATGTTAGCATTGGGTGGTTCGATCCAACACTTGAAATCCTCGTGAAGATCGCTTGCTGTCGTTTGCTGCATTATGGTTGGATCATGGGAAGACTCCTGACTGCCGTTCCCGGATTGCGTTGCAAATGGGGCCCGGTTGCAATTCTGAGATTTTTTTTTTTTTTTTTTTTTTTTTTTTTTGAAAATATCAATTCTGAGATTTTATAGTACCCATTTACACTTTGGAAGCAAGGGGAGCAAAACCTATGGGTGGAAAACCCTCCACTAAGAACTAAGATAACTAAAATGATATCCATGGATTACCCACCCTGTAAAAAGTCTGGGGTCCTGGAGGGATTGGAATTTCCAAATTAGGCCTTATAGTGCAGTGGTTATGCTGGCAGATAGTGTAAGACCATGCCCTGAGCCATGCACTGATTAGTTGATGAGCTTTATCTGATCCCATAGACCGCTGATGCACTGTCTACAATCAGGATGCCATTTGGGGCTACTAAGGTTATGCATATCCTATCTCTGTTGCTGGTATCTTTTTTTTTTCTATTAGGAAATCAGAGCTTTACTTTCAAAAGAAAACCAATGTCAACGAATGCATCACTGCTTTTCTGCTGCTGCAATTTATTTCTGATAACTACATGATCATGCATATTTGCAGTTTAGTGTTCAGAGGAACTATGCTGAATATTGATTTTCTCTTGGAGATTGAGCTAGTGAGCACTTCTGTACTGCGCTTACACTTTCTGACTGCATGTACTATTGTCTTTATGTTTTTACTTGACAATGCAGGTCTATGATATCGCACAGAGTATCTAACAAGCTTACACATCTATTAGCCTGAAGTTGAATTTGTAGCTTCACCAAACAAACCATACGCTTTAAGTACTAAGTAGTACTCTTTGTCCCTTAGCAAAACTATCATACCACGGATGTTAGTTATGGCTACCTGCCCTGCTAATGCTTGGAGTTATTTACAATATATTCTAGAGCAATCCGGCTAAAATGTCAATTTCTAGCCTTTCCATCATGTTTATTTGTATTTAAATGCTTACACATACATCAACCAAAACCAGTGACCTGTTATGGTGAAGGACAGGAGTGATAGAGAACTTTGTTGATATATTTTTTTCTATGTTTTTCGAGTAAATGCAAAGAAACAGTTTTGGTTTTCTTTTTATTTTTAGTGTAACTTCTGTTATGTTACATTTAGTGCTCCATTGTTTCCCAATTAGTACCATAACTGAATATATTTTTATACAAGACATTACCCTCAATATTTTTTTTAAAACAGAACCTCAATATGTTGAAAAAACGATTCCTCATTGTATTGCACTGTAAAGCTGCAAATAGAAGCACTAGCCCTAACAACTATTTGCTCTTAACGTGCAGATCTTATTGTAGCAAGCGCTGGGGATGATAAAAGGATCTCATTGTGGCATAAAAAGGGTCAAAATATAGGACAACTACCAACATCAACTGTTGACCGTGGTGATGACATAGAGGTATCAGGCATTAGTATGATTCTGTGTTCATGTATTATGTGTAACAACTATGCATGTGCTAATCTTATTGGGCATTTATCTAGCATTTTCTGAAAATGGTACCTGTTTATCTATTAGTATTGTCAGGATGGAAATTTCACATCTTTGTTCATAGGCATTGCTATATTGTTTATTCATTTCTTACCTTTTTCCTTTAATGATAAACATGCTAAATTTGGACTAATTACATGCACTGAGCCATGCCTTCTCTCTAGACAAGTAATTTTGGGGGAAAAAAATGAAATGATCAACCCAAATAATACCTGAGGGCCAAATAGTTCATTTTAACACTGCTGTTTTTGTGTTTTAGTCCAACAACAACAAAGCCTTTTGTCCCAAGCAAGTTGGGGTAGGCTAGAAGTGAAACCCAAAAGAGACACTAAATAGAGAAACACATAAAGGACACAAGACAGATGGAGTTAGGGTCACGGTTCAGGCACGTTGATTGCTAGTCTCCAAGCGCTCCTATCCATAGCTAAATCCTTGGAGATATTCCACTCCTTAAGGTCTCTCTTAACCGACTCGTCCCAGGTTCGAGTTTTTCTTGGCATTGGCAAAAAAGCAACATTGGCGACCATAATGACATCTTTTTGCTATATATGTTAGTTTGTTTTATTGGGTTTCTTTCGTTTATATCCTAATATAGATTTATTATGCTATTCTTTAAATTTATAGCCTCAATGTAGTGCTTGGTTCCTCTGAAATTTCCTACCCAACATCTAACATGGGATTGAGCATATGGCACTGCTCTCTTTTTGTCTCTGCGTGCATGTTAGCCCCGGATCTCGCTGCACAGGTGAGCAACAAGCTCACCAGCACTCTCACACAAACTCACGCAACGAATTGGATATCACAAATCACTAATCTTTATTATCTTTTCTCATACAAATACATAGCTATCTGAAGCTAGCCCTACACCCTTTGCAATCTAGTTGCTCACTTTGCTAACTTGCCTTACCAAGGAGGTATGCAAGTCCTTTTATAGACTTTGCAAACCGTCATACAAGTAATCAAATCAAACTTGACCACTTACACAATACAACTCATGCTTAACTAACCATTACCTAAAATACTTCTCTTTACAACTCATCTCTAGCTAATAGTCAATTTGAACTTTACTACTTCTTTCTTTAGCTAAACTCAATTTGCTTTTCACTTGTATCTTTCCAATTCTTTCTTAACTTTGCTAGAAGCTTCTTTTCATCTCAAGAAAATAAATTAATCTCCAACAATCTCCCCCTTAATTTGTTTTCTTGAGAAATCTTGTTTCTTTTGCAGCAACTCTCTCTCAACAAAATCTGGAAAATTTCCTTCTCCAATCGCACAATTTCCTTTGTTCTTCTCACTGCATGATTCTTTTGGTCTCCAAACTTTTCTATTTTTCACCCTATGGTTCTTATGTCCCATATATCTTACTTCTTGTTTTACAACTTCATTCACAGCTGCATGATTTCTCGACTCATCAAACTCCTCCTTGCTCTTAACACTCCTTAGAGCTAAGGGTGATATTGCCAATTGCCTTTTAGAACCCAATTCTGAACATAAACATGAGTTCAAACTTGAACTCAACCCATTTTGTCTAGGAGAAAAACCTTTCTCCTTGTATTCCATCATTGCAACATTCTTTTCCATGTTGTTGCCCTTGCTAATTTGCAACTCAATCTTGTAAAGCCTGTCCGGTGTCCTTCGGACCTTCATTAGTAGCTTTCCACTTCTTTCACGAACGCACAATAAATCTCCATCTAAAACAATTTCCGACAGCTGACCAAGACTAATTATATTACGGCACAACTTAGGTACATAATATACCTCATTTAGAAGCCGTTGTTTGCCATTTTTGCACTGGAGCATGATAGAGCCCTTTCCCATGATCTGTACCATCGATCCATCACCGAACTTGACATGCCCTTTGATGCTTTCATCCAAGTCTACAAAGTTTGAATGTTGACTTGTCATATGATTACTCGCACCATTGTCAAGATACCACATGTTGGACTCTAGCAATGCTTTATCTTTAGTACGTAGTGCTGTCATAGCCTTCTCTTCATTTAGCAGAAGACGCTCAGACTTGTTCTCTGCAGCCTGAGGAAGTTCACATACTTCCATGGCAAGGAGAGTAGGCTCATCATCGTCACTTCCTTTTTCAATAAAGTATGTCTTTTTCTCCTTATCTTCTTGAGATCTACAAAATCTTGCAATATGGCCCTTTTTGTTGCATTTGTTGCAAGTTTTTGTTTTCCAACATCTCTCTGTAGAATGATTGTCTTTTTCACAAATATCACACCATAATTCTGAAAGTTTCGTACCTCTTGTATCTTGATCTTGCTCAATTCCCATGTTTTTGCCACGGGCCTTGCCATAGCGCTTGCCGTCGCCGCCGCCGCTCGAGGAGCCTTCCCTGGACCGCTTCTCCCGCATCCGGGCAGTCCACTCCTCCTCGGTCAGCAGCAACTTGCTGCTGTCCGTTATCGCCGTCGCCTCCGTGCGGTCGTCTACCGCCCGCAGACGGCCAGTCACATCCTCAATCGTGAGGGTCGACATGTCAAGCAACGTCTCGATGGAGAGTGCTATCTGGGTATACTTGGGCGGCACGACGCGTAGATACTTGGCGACTGCCTCCTCGTCAGTGATGGTGACGCCATGTGCCGCCAACTGGCTGACGAGCGACTGCAGACGGAGCGAGAAATCCTCCATCGCCTCTGCCGCGGAACGCCGCTCATACATGTCGCAGCCTTTTTCTTGCGCGATCAGACCCGATGCGCATGGCCTTGAGGGCGTCCCAAGCAGCCTTTGCGGAGTCCTTTGCGCCTAGCGACTCCACATACTCGGGAGGCACGGCGGAGAGGATCGCCTCCATCGCCGAGCAGTCCTCATCTTCATCCTCGGTGCCTTGCTCGATGGCCCGCCAAAGCTTGCGCACACGTAGCTTGACCTTCATCAACACCGCCCATTCGCCATAGTTTGTGCGGGTGAGGGTCGGCCAGTTGGCTCCGCCAACCTCCCGCACGGTACTTTGCACGATGATCTCCTGACGTGGTTGGGCAGCCGTGGCATCTCCACTGCCACTGCCCACCTCCGAGTCTGTCTCGCCTGCCATTGCCGGTGATTAGCCGGTGCAACAGCACAACCTGGCTCCGATACCACTTGTTAGCCCCGGATCTCGCTGCACAGGTGAGCAACAAGCTCACCAGCACTCTCACACAAACTCACGCAACGAATTGGATATCACAAATCACTAATCTTTATTATCTTTTCTCATACAAATACATAGCTATCTGAAGCTAGCCCTACACCCTTTGCAATCTAGTTGCTCACTTTGCTAACTTGCCTTACCAAGGAGGTATGCAAGTCCTTTTATAGACTTTGCAAACCGTCATACAAGTAATCAAATCAAACTTGACCACTTACACAATACAACTCATGCTTAACTAACCATTACCTAAAATACTTCTCTTTACAACTCATCTCTAGCTAATAGTCAATTTGAACTTTACTACTTCTTTCTTTAGCTAAACTCAATTTGCTTTTCACTTGTATCTTTCCAATTCTTTCTTAACTTTGCTAGAAGCTTCTTTTCATCTCAAGAAAATAAATTAATCTCCAACAGTGCATTCATGGGATTACTGAATAGTCATCATCTGATGATATTTCAAACCTTTATAACTTTATTTGGTAAATATGTGCCCGTGGCTGATCCTGACAACCTATACTTTCTTATTAGGAGTGCATTTATTCTATCAGTTTTAGCAACAAAGGTTCTCGATATCTCTGTTCTGGTGGAAGCGGCCATATTGTTAGGATATGGGATTTGCAGCGGAAGAGATGTATCAAATGGCTAAGCGGTCACACTGACACAATTACTGGTGTAATGTATAACTGCAAAGATGAACATTTGGCATCGATCAGCATGAAGGGGGACCTGATTCTTCATAATCTTGCTTCTGGAGCACGTGCTGCTGAACTTAGTGATCCAAACGGACAGGTAAATTTTGTGTTCTTTTGTAAAATGTGCATGCCTTACATTAGGTCCTAGGAGTACCTGAATTTTAATTTTTGACCTTTTGAATTTATTAGTTTTCCTGAATTGTTTATGCAAGGTCAGGTTCTGAGAGTGCTTGATTATTCACGAAATAGTAGGCATTTGTTGGTGACAGCTGGAGATGATGGTTCTGTGCATCTTTGGGATACAACTGCAAAGTCTCCTAAGGTACTGGAATCCATGGGGTTATGCTTATGTTGTACTTATTCTTCTGTTGTTCAATTGTTATAGAGTTAACCATTAAAATAAAAATAAAATGCAGCCTTCAAGATAGCTTATCATATAGATGATAGGGAAAGTTATTATCATATTCCCTAAAAGATTGACAGTAATGTTATCTATCTCTCTATATATACCAACATTTTGTCTTGCAGCATGGCCTTTGTAGTGCCTGTAGAGAAAGCTGTGTTAGCAAAAGGTGGTAAGCTTCGAGTAGGGTGCCAGCTAGTTGCTCAATAGGGCACTTAGGCCCTGTTAGGCACAGCTTCTCAGCCAACATTTGCTTAAGAACATGCCCACTATGTGCAAACACGATTCCCCCCCACCCCCCCCAACCCCCCACCCATATGGTTCTTCCAAAATGAATTGCCCTACTTTTCCTGTCAGCAGGGACCAATGGGGGCAGATCAGCTTCTTATACTTTGCAAGCTTGTTGGCTTGCCTGATCTCCCTCTGCTTCTGTTCGCCACAGCCATGCTACCTCTGTCTGCTTTATCACCCTCCAATGGTTGAGACCCTACTGAGAACCCCTCCTTTGTTGAACTCCCCTATGATATCCCTGTGAACTTGGTTCCCTTGGAGGTGGCCAGAGTTGCCAAGCGTGAGTTTTGGCTATGGGAGCTGCATGTGTGCCATGGTAGGAAAAGCTGTGGCCGTGTGAGCTGCCCATGTGCCGAGGGAGGAGCTGTGAGTCTGTGACTGAGGGGCATGGTGACTTCCTTGATTGGGGGTTGCGTGAGTGCTTGATTTTTTGCTGTAGCACCAGGGATTGGAGCTGGAGGAAAGGGATGACGAATGGTAGATGTTTGTAAAAAGCTATAACAAAGCCCCAAACATCGAGCTTTTTTGTACAGCAGCTTGTCTAAGAATCAGCTTTTCTGGGCAGGTGGGAAAGGCCAACTTATGCATAATTTTACGTTCTGCAAACAGGGCTCTATGGGGCAACCTGGACATGCAGGTTGAACCTAGGAATGTCAGTGAACAGAGCAAGACAAACAGAGATGGGGCCGTATCTGGCCTTGAGGGCTTGATTAGCCTAGTGATTAGAATGGAAAAGTGTCTGGTGACCCAGTGTTGAACAACCCTTGTTAATGGCCAAGCCACATTCCGAAGTTTTTGTACTAGCTTCTTTCCTTCTAAAAGTAGAGGCTCAAGATACTTTATTTTAGTTAATGAATTCCAGACCTGAGATGGAGCTAGAAGCTGGACCTGTGCCAAACTGATGGGCTGGCCACTTAGGAGTATTTACCAAATTTGCTGAGGCAGGCTGCTGACCAGTTCCCTGATGGGGGTGGAGCAGGGTGCATTTAGAACATCTGTAGCTCTATATTTTTTCCACCGGGACTATTTGTTTCTTGGGAACTTAAATTTGCATTTCTTGTTTTTTATTTGTTTGACAGAGGTTTGAAGGCAAAATACATGTAGTACTCATCTTGACTCTTGAGTCTTTATGTAGCTGTGATTATTATTCCGTTGTTTCTGGTACTATAAAATTATTTGCTTGAATTGATTCTTCATTCTTACTCCCTCCGTCTAAATTATAAGTCGCTTTGACTTTTTTGGTACATCCATTTTACTTTGTATCTAGATATAATAATGTGTCTAGATACATAGCAAAATGGATGAACTGAAAAGTCAAAGCGACTTATAATTTGGAACGGAGGGAGTACTAAACATATAACCTATTGATATACCCTGGTTATCATTGTTTGTTTCAGAAATATTAAAATAACTGACCTGCATGATCAGCTTTCTTCTGCTTATACTTGCTAATTTTCTCGAATTGACTAGCCGCTGTTGTGCAGGTTTCATGGCTGAAGCAACATTCTGCACCCACAAGTGGTGTTTGTATTTCACCATCCAGTGATAAGGTTTTGTGGTTGTAAATGCAGATGGCATTTCATGTCTGAATGAATAATGTCTTTACCACACTGGTTTATATTTTGTTTTTGCAGACAATTGCTACAGTGGGCCTTGACAAGAAGTTATACACATTAGATTCAGGGTCAAGACGGCCAACACAAACCATTCCTCATGAGGCTCCATTCTCCTCATTGGCATATAATGATGATGGTACTATATTAGCAGCGGGCACAAATAGTGGACGTGTGTTGTTTTATGATGTTCGAGGAAAACCAAAGCCATTGACCATCCTGCGTGCATATAATACCTCTGAGGTCGGAAACAACAATCATCTTTTCTCTTTGGTCTGCAAATTGTTGTTAACATGAAGAACATTTTGTTTCCTGTTGTACTTTGTACGTCGATTTTTGCACATCATAGTACAGCAGTTACACTATATCAATTAATTCTATTATTTTTTATTAATCTGATACATCTGTTTGCTGATGTAGTTCATGTATGATTGTTCTTTACTTTGAATGACTGGCCATTTCTTGTTGTGATGTCCCCTTTTCAACTTTTTCCATCACATTTGTAGTTCTGTGCTTTTTTTTTTTTTTTTTTTTTTTTTTCGAACAATGTTCTGTACTCTTTCTCGAAACAACAAATCCCTGGATGAAAAATAAAATTGTATTTACTTGAGAGAAGTCTCTGGCAATGAAATACATTCCTATCTATTTTTGCTAAATCATTGTCACATGAACCTGATAATTGAAAGGTATCCTATTTAAATTAATAATTAAAATCAACTGATGTTTTACATAACAACAATTTCACTAAATTTTTACTCCCACAATCTACTCTTTAATTTATTTTTAACATTCCTGACATTACAATTTCAGGCTGTGACAGGTTTATGCTGGCAACGGTCAAAGCCTGTTGTTGTTAATGAGAACAGTTCTTCTGAAGTTGCTCTTCTTGGGGGAACTAGTGAAGAGTCTGTTCTTATGCCAGATCCCTTGCCTTCAGCAACACCAACAAGTCTTGGTTCTGGAGTGGCCACTACAAGTCTTCGCTCTTCTTTGACAGCAAACACAAGTGGCTATCTTTCGACCTCAAATTCTTCTACTATGGAGGAAACTCCATATAGAACTCGTCCGTTGTCTGGTGGACCGTTGTCAAGGCTACAGGCTCCTCGTAGTAACTATAATCTGAAGGATGATATGGATGTATTTTCTCCACTTGTTGATGTCCAGCCTTTTACACCATCTAGTGGCAACTGGTGGGATGAGCATGGAAGTGATGATACAAAAAAAGATGATAAACCAGGAGAAAAGAAATTTTCAGCAACCAGGAAGTATTCGTATATGGAAGGCAATGATGAGCTACATCCGATTGCAGATTGGCGGTCTACTGCAAATTCAAGACAGGTCCTTCATGAAAAACTTATATGCTTATGTTTGAGGGGGCACATGTCTCATCATGAAAGGATGATCCATAAAGTTTTTTTTTTTTTTTTTTTTTTTTTTTTCTGATGTTGTTATACATGTTTGCAATGTACAGGATAGCATCTCAACTGTGACTACAACATCCATGCCATCATGGAAGAGTGAACTATCTGTATCTTCACCAGAGACAGCAACTGGAAATGCATTACCAGATAGGCTAACTCAGCGTCAACAGATCTCACGCTTTGGGTCTTCAGCATTTCCAACTGGTGGCTTGGCATTTACAGCCTTACAAGATTCAGGTTCAGCACCCAGTCACTCACTGAAAGGTTCTCTTACAAGTAACATTTTAATGAATCTACAAAACAAGGGCATCTTGAGTAATGCACACTCTTCCCTGGATGCATCCTCACCTAATCTTCAGAGTTCACTTCCCTCATCATATGTTTCAAAAGCTATGCCATCTGTGATTTCCGATCAATCAGGAGCAGCACAATCCACTTCTATGTGGAGACCTACAACATATACTGATAGAATGAGCTCATCATCTGTTTTTAGTGATGGATTAGCTTCAGCATTTGGTTCACCAAAATCAAAGAAGACGGGAGCAGAAACAAAAGATGAGTTGCTCAGTAGCATTTTGTCAAGACAAGAAGTAGTAGCTGCTGCTTCATCTGCAATCCCTCTAGCAGGCAATGTAAGTTCTTGTTTACTAGTGCAACTACTAGTATGACAAATGTTTTAACAGCGTGATTTTCTGAACTGTTGTATTCTATTTATTAGGGGGTAGTGCCACCACAACTGGCGAACACAGGTTCTTCATCTGATCAGCACGGCGCTTCTTCCTTCTCACTTCAGTACGTGCAGCGCATGCTTGAAGAATCTCTTGGGTCTGTCCAGAAGTCTATCCATGAGGATGTGAGAAATCTCCACATTGAACTTTTAAGACAGTTTCACATGCAGGAGGTAAAATTTCTAGCTCAACATGGTGGGGATGCTTTGTGCTTCAAGTTTTGACCCATAGATTCAAATTTGATTTTAAGCTGACTTTGTTTTGTTCTCAATGGCACACACTTATATAACCTGTTCCAGTGCCATGCAAGATCTTCATAAATTCAGTATGGTGGGCTCATCGATCAGATTCGTGGACAGAAGCATCATAGGTTGTGTTTGGTTGCCTGCATTAGTTTGTGTAGTTAACCTGTGTCCCATAGAGGCCTATGCAGGCTTGCACAGTACTCAAAGGAGGCCGAATGCTGCATTAGTTAGTATGCTAGATTTGGTCGTCTTAGGCATATGGGCTTGTAGAAGTTGATGTGGCCCACAAAATGGAATCTTCACCTTGCCCACTTCTACTAAAACATGGAGGTGATTACGTCCAACAAAATATAAGCAGCCAAATACAATCTTAATACACACAGCTTGTGTCTGCGGAACAACCAAATACCAACATATTGCATATGTTATGCTGCCTTGTGTTCTGTTTCATAAGGCCTAATACATGATAAGACTAGTGCAAGCAATAGTAAAGCTGCCCTGTTTTTTTTTTCATATGGAAATAATTTAAAGTAGTGGACATATTGTTATAACTGCCCCCTGATTTTATTTTTTCTCTACCACTAGTACTTTCCTTTGCCATGCTAATTGCATCCTTTTGAAATAATGTATTAGTTGCATGAAATATTCAGTTTCCTGAAACTGCACGTCCTTCTGCTATAATGGCAGTAGTGGCTAACCACCTATGATGATTGAGGCAGGCTGTTAGCTTTATGAGTTTAGAATCTCCCTGATGAGGCATAGGAGCCTACGTGTCAATAATGTCATTTGTTCTGAACTCAAGATATATTTGTATAATTTACCTTAAGTAAAAAAATTATTGGAATTCAGAAAAAAGGAGATTTACACCAGAACATTGGAGATCAAATAAACACATTTATTACAGTTAATTAACTTCCCATTTTTTTAAATCAATGCCTTTTAAATCTTGAAAGTTTGAACTAAGGATTTTAAAGATCAGGAAGGTTACATGATATCAAATCCTGTAGATACTATTTTGGTCGTTTATAAAATGTATAAAGATACAGTTATGAATTTGCTGCTGCGAAACACATGTCTATATTAGCGTGATCCCAATTTTTTTCAATTAATTCTTGGAAACACGTAGTTTGTGGTTTTTGTTACATATTCACACTAATTTTGAAGCCATTTTGCAGAACCACACATTTCTGCTCTGTAGTTTTAGAAAACCTCTTTTGTTTTTCTGTAGAAAACACCTGATTACCTGGACAAGTAGTTTTACAATGATCATGATGTGCATGTTTTCTCGCCCCATTGAAGTGATAAAAGCTTTCACAGAGACTGTAAAATAGAACTGGTAGTTGTGTTTAAAAGTGTGGTTTCTTGCAGCTATAGTAGAATGCAAAACATATCTGATGACCCGCCGCACTCTGGTTGTATCGTGTGACACCCAATAGTCTTCCTCTTCCTCTCTTCTCTTCCTTTCCCTCTCTTCTCCATCTCTAGTGGGCTTAGAAAGGGGGCTAAGGGAGGTAGGAAGGCTCGACAGTGGGGACGGCAGGGACGCGGCAAGGCGGAGGCGGCGGTGATGCCGCCGAAGCGAGCGACGGAGGAGGCGGCTGGGCCGGGTTGTGGCGGAGGTGACCATGGCCATGGCGGCAGTGGGGGGAGGGTAAGATGGACGTTGCCGTGGACGTGGTTGGGTCTTTACGGAGCTCTAGGGCCGTGGCTGTGGCCGCTGCCGCGTTGCGGCGGGGTGGTGGGTGACGCGCCGATTGGGAAAGCGGTGGGGTCGCACGATTGTTAATAGTGCGACCCATGGCGCTTATCGGTGTTCATAGTAGAATTTTCTTACTGTGCAACATTTTGTCAGAAGTGTTGCTTCTTACGATGAAAACGATGATCAAGTGATTTTTTTTATTTATTTTTTTTGTAACTCCATGAGTGCAATTAAAATGTTTTTTCATCATGATTCTATAGTTTGCATTTGATTTTTTTTTTATCCAAATCCATACTCAATAGTGATTTATTATGTAAGGAGCTCCTTTCGTTTCTACACCCATGGAAAAAATATGCACATATACAATAGACTAGTTGAGCCTTTAATCCCCGTACCCATCTCTATCTAATCTGTTTTTAAGTTAACACTTGGAATGTTTACCAATAAAATAAACTATTGCTCTTATTTTCTTTTGTTTTGAAAGAGGATTGCAGCTTGCTATTTTTGTGTCTTGCATTCCTTTGGCACAACCGTAAATTATCGACCCTAGATGAGATTGCACATTTGTCACTGTTAGTTCGATTCCTTGTCTGAAGTTCTGAACCCATATCTATGCTTTCAAAATGCTTGTTCGCTCTATGTGCTCAATCTTTTCGTTTACCTTTTGTTTGAATACATTCTTCTTTTTTGACATAATGAACCTTTCTGCGAGAAACAGATGGAAATGTCAGGCGTGCTGAACCTGGTCATGGAAAAGGTGGAAGGCTTGACAAAAGAAGTGCAGCAACTAAGAAGGGAGAACCAACAGCTCCGGCAGCAGCTTCTGTAATATGTGTGCCTTTTGGGGGCCTCTGTTTGGCATTTTTATGCCGTGGAAGAGTGAAATTTGCTCCGGAGTCCTTGGTAGGCCCGACGATGATTGGTTCTCATATTGGTTGTCTAGTGCATGAACATATAGGAAGCTCGTGTTTGACACGGTTGTACATATAATCCTCTTAGTTTAGAAGCATATTGATTGAATTATTGATTTCTCTGTTTGTCATGTTGTGTTGGACTGGTTCCATGTATCTTGGTGGACCTTGGATGGCCTGATTTTGGACGGCATATGTGAAACTTTTGTTAATAGGATTCCTTGGTGAGGCTAAAAACTCGTCCTTAACAATGGCATATGATATTTTCCTTGTTATATTAATGTGAGTAGCTTATTACGCTTTCTCCAGTTTATAAGGTGTCTTTTGATAATGTCATCGTTTCTTAAATTACATTTGACCATTAATTTGTTTTATACTCCCTTTGTCTTTGAACAAACCAATTTCTAAAGTTTGAAGTTTTTAAGCCAGGTAGAGAAGTTTTGGCAAGACTTATAAGTCGGCTGATAAGTTAAAATACCATAGAAACAGTTGATTTTGTGTGAGAAGAAAATACTGTTGGCTTATAAGGTAAAATGGCTTTTTAGCTGAAGTGAACAGAGCGGCGACTCAGTGGTCTTGAATCCCTGAGTTTAGGACTGTCTACACCAAAATCAAGCCTAACCCGTTCAATACACTCCAAATGCAGTCTCATCTATGACATTGCTAGCCAGTTTTAGCCTATCTGACTCATGGATTGATTGCTCCTTTCTTCTCAGTTGTTTCTAGCAGAAGCGATGGCTTTGGTGGGAAGTTCAAAGGGGAACAGTGGTGGCAGGGAGGAGCTTGAGGGGCTCTTGGAGGGCCTAAAGCTATCAGAGGAGAATTGTGGGTTAAAGGTGTTTAGAAGATGTAAAAAAAATAGACCTTTGGTCCATTTAGTTTGGATTTTGGTGTTTGATGAACAAGACTATTTAAACTAATAATTCACAAAAAAAAAGACTATTGGACTAATATTGCTTGCTAGTGCTTTTGGATATAGTTCAAAGGATGCAAGGTACACTTGGACTTAGATAAGTGGTGATCCAAATGATTAACACTTAACCAAGATATTAGAAGCTATGTTGAAGACCTGCAACATATGCTAGAAGTCTAAGACACAAGAAATAGAAGTCTGGACACGAAGTCACAAATAAGTTTGAAGCTACCAAAGCCGAGATAAAGAGGTGGATGAATTGGCACCGTCTCGTGATTTTGGATCTAATTAAATTGCTATGAGACCAGCACAAAGTTGTAGAGCTTTTCATAAGGTTTCAAAAAGTACAAGATCATCAAAATCGGAGTTCGAGCAAAAAGTTATGGCCAAAATAAGAAAGACCGTCGTGCTGAAAAGGCATCTAACGCTGAGAGCGTCCGATGCTATACCATTGGACGCGTCCGATGCCTCCGTGAGCTCTCGGGGATCTCTCTACATAGCGTCCAACGCTATAGGACTGCGTCCGATCGGTACTATCTGACGCGTCCGATGCATAGGATGCTGAGGGCTACACGTTTTATACTAATGCGTCTGAGCGTTCAATGCATGCGAGTTTTGTGCGGCAACGGTCGAATTCGAAGGGCTAGTGACATGTGGCTGTGTCAGGAGCATAGGACGCTGGGCTGAGCGTCCGATGCTACTTCGTTCGAGCGTCTGACACCCACGCAATGGCTGATTGAGTTGCCAATGACTCTATTTACAATGGGGGCTATATATATGAGTTGCAACCGGTCATTTGAGGTGTGGAAGAGCTGAGTGAAGATACTAGGGTGCTGCTACACCACTTTGGTGCTCTCCACTTGCTAGTGCCAAGTGATTTACTTGGTGATTAGTGTAGATGCTTTGCGAAGTGCTTAGGCTAGTTAGACCACCGCTTATTCGCTTGCTCTAGGCTTAGGCTTAGTTGCTAGTGAGGTTTGATACCTCTTGATCAAAGGTGCTTGCGTTCACCGTGCTTTGCACTCAGAGGGGCTTGTAGTCTTATGAGACCACACCAACCGTGTTTGTGGTGTAGCCACCACCATGTGCCGAAGGGAATAAGGCCCGCGACGATTCGCCCAGAAGCTTGATAGTGAAGACGGCGGGGAGCGGTTTAGGAGAGGCTTGCCGGAAGGCACACCGGAGACCCACTTACGCATGGGGAAGGCCCAGAGCTATCCACGGAGTTACCCGACAGGGAGCTTGGTCCTTGCAAGGGATTCCTTACGAGGGCTCCAACGAGGACTAGGGAGAAGGTTGAGCGCTTCTCGATACCTCGGTAAAAATACCGGAGTCATCGATGGGAGTTTGCATCTCTACCTCACATTTACCTTCTGCATTTACATTATATACCTTGGTTGTGTGCTTTAACTTTCCTAGCTCAGTTGATAGGTTAGTTGATAGGATTGGAACCTAGGTTGCATAACTCTTTTGCGGTAGAGATAGCAACACACCTAACAAAACCTTAGTTTCACATCTAGATAGATTACTTCTTGCATATTATTTGGCTAGGTTGTTTTAGAGGCCATAGTTAGAAGTAGATTTTTAAGTTATCTAATTCACCCCCTCTTAGGCGTCACGGTCCTTACAAGTGGTATCAGAGCCGGTTGGCTCAATTTGGACCTTTGGCTTCACCGCTGTTGAGCCGACGCTAGTTGAGAGTGGTTGAGATGGATACCTCTAGGCCACCGTACTTTGACGCCACTAACTTTCCCTACTATAAGGCTAGAATGGCTTGCTATCTTGAAGTGGTAGACCTTGGTGTTTGGAGAGTCACCCATGATAGAATGAAACCCCTTAAGAATCCCGAGAAACCAACCACGAGTGATGAAAAGGAAATCCACTTTAATGCGAGAGCTAAAAATTGCTTGTTTGAATCCTTGAGCATGTATATCTTTAACCAAGTGTCCACCTTAAATACGACAAATAAAATTTGGTTAAAATTGCATGAGCTCCATGACGGCACAAGTAATGTCTGTGAGAAAAAATATCACCTAGCTAAACAAAGCTATGATTTCTTTTAAAATGAATGATGATGAGTTTGTTTATGATATGTATTCTCATTTGAATCTAATTATGAATGAGCTCAACTCAATAGGATTGACAAAGCTAAGGTGATGCGGATATTGTGAGGAAGATCATCTCCGTGCTAACACATCACAAATATGCAAGCATCATCACTATCCTTCACATTATGGAAGACTTGAGCAACATGACCCTGGCTTTTATCATTGGCAAACTTGTGGCATATGAGATGTCATGCAAGATGGGTCAAGGTGAAGCCTCTTCATCAAGCAAAGGCAATGCTCTCACATGTGATGAGCAAAATAAGATGAAGGGTAAGTAAGTTGAATCAAGCTCAAGCTCAAGCTCTTCAAGTGAAGATGAAGAAGATTATGATGATAAAGATGATGATGATGAATCAAGTGATGATCAAGCCTCCACCTTCTCCTCAAACCTTGATAAAGAAACAATGAAGCTAATTGAAAAGGTGGTGAAAAATATCCAAAAGCTCAATGTCAAGGGTGTTCCCATCCAAATTGAAGGTTGCATCTTCACCAACCAAAGAAGAGAGTAAAGAAAGAAAGGATGCTATGGATGCAGAAAGAGAGGACACTTTGTTGAAGATTGTCCAAACAAGCCCACACCCAACAACAAGAAGGCAAGAAAAGCAAAAGACCAAACCCTCACAACAATCAAGACTTAGGATGATTCATCAAGTGAAGATGATGATCACAAGAGGCATGGCCACAAGCACTCATCATCAAGCACTTCTCGCATGTGCCTTATGGCATGGGGTAACAAAAGCTCTATCTCGAGTGATAGTGATGATGATATGCCTTCTTTTCAACAAATTGAAATAAAATAAAAATATTGAAAGAAAAGATAGATAGCTTGTAACATGCCTATAATTCTTTGGTTAAACAATATGAAACTTTTACTAATCTTAATGTGGAGCTATCTAGTAAAATTGAGAAACTTGAAGCTAGTGCAAGCAAAATTGAAAGCACAAGCCATGATGAGCAACTTGTGAAGAAAAATAAAAAATTAAAAGCAAAGTTAGCTAGCACACAAGAAACATATAAAGTTTGCTTGCTAAAATAGAAACCAGGTGCAAATATTGTGATGAGCTAACTAATAAAGTTGCTAATCTTGAGGCCATCAGAGTAACCCCCACCGGGGCACCTAAAAAGAAAAGTTCAATTTTTGACATGCTTAAAAAGGATGCCTCTACTTCTTGCAATGATTTATTTGTATTAGACTCACCCATGTGCAAGCAAGCTTGTGTTGAGAATGTGATTGTAGATTCATGTACACAAGAGGTTGCAATGGAGAATGAGCAACTCAAGCAAGAAGTGGCTTGCCTCACCAAGGACTTGATTAAAGTGAAAGGCAAGATGGAGCTAACCCAACCTCATCAAGATAATATCGTCAAGGGAGTGAAGAAGCTTGATGAGGGAGCAACCATGGTTTGCTACGTATTCCACAAAGAAGATCACAAGTCCTATGAGTGCAAGGTGAAGAATGGGGAAGAAAAGAAAGAAAACAAGAAAAAGCAAACAAGTAAGCTCTCCAACACTTACACCAACAAGGTGAACAAGAAGGCCTCCACACCTTATCTCTTGAAGAAAAATAAGAATGACAAGATGGTGGCCATCAAGGTGAACAAGCAAGCCAACACAAATGGAGCCAAACACATTTGGGTGCCAGAGGAGATTATTTCCAACATGAAGATCACCAAGAAGGTTTGGGTCCCGAAGGGAAAATGAGAAGTCCAATGGACTTCGGGGAATTTGGAGACTTGGCAAAATTGGTATGCATATCATGGGGTGCATCACATCAGATCATGTCATTACCGAGTCGGTTAGTGAAGAGTATGGACCCAAATTCTCCTTCCCATGCTAGGTAACTAGATTTAAATTTTTGCAAATTTCAATTAGCATCTAATTCCTTTCATGCCTAGGTTTGCATTTGCTCATTTAATCCTTGTCTTACATTCACTAGGTAAATCATATGGTAGGCTTGCTCGGTATCACTCTTACCCTTGGAGCAAACTTACATGATTTAAATTGTTTAGGAGCACGACACATAGCTCTAGTTTTTACAAGTGTCTATCTTACATGCGCCAAAGTCCAAATTGTAGATGATTCACCTCCAATATCACCTATGAAAATAATTCTCACATTCAAGTGGTGTCATTCTTCAAGTGATATATGACCTTAAAAGTCAATGTGGATGTCTTCTACAAGTATCCTATGCTTGTATGCACATATTTAGGGGGAGGTCACTCTATAAGTTGGAAGCTTTGAGACTTACAATTACTTCAAGATTATCATGGGTGTAGTAGTCTCATTGCAACGAAAATAGAGTCCCCGGAGATAAGCATCATGCCTTCAAAATCCCACCATTTAGTTCAAGTGGTATCAATCAAATTGTTTTCTACATGTGGTATTTCTAACCCGATATCATTATGTTGATTTCAATTTAATACTTCTATGCTTTCTCCATGCATTATATAGATTAAACTTGTTTTGTGCATTAAATTGATGGTTATGCATATGATTTGCCTTACACTATATGTATGCATACACTTTGGGGGGAAGCTTAGTCTATATAATGAGAGAGTCAAGTTTGTGATCAATTCCCACTCTACATATAAAGGATCACAAAATTTGACCCTCCTTGTGCTAGTAATGTCTTTCTTTTTGGTGTTTGATTCCAAGGGGGGAATTTGTAGGACCAAAAGCAAGCGAAACCCAAAATAAATACCAAACTCAAAATTTTAAAATTTACAACTGGTATTGAATGGGGGAGAATCATATTTTGGAAATGGTCCAAGAAAGGGAGGAAGTGGATTATGGAGTTAGGGGGAGGCTTAAGTCCATAATACCAAACAAGGGGATATTTGGCAAGGGCAAGATAATTTCTCAAAGTTCATTTGATTTGGTATCTTTTAGCATCATATAATCTTGCCTTTGCATTGCATCCTAGCAAGTAGATTGCATTTTATTTTTGGTATCTATTATTTGCTTGCTTTGGTCGTGTTGTCATCAAGCACCAAAAGGGGGAGATTGTAAGGAAAATGAACCTTTGGCCCATTTAGTTTGGATTTTGGTGTTTGATGAACAACAAGATCATTTGGACTAATATTGCCTACTAGTGCTTTTGGATATAGTTCAAAGGATGCAAGGTGGACTTGGACTTAGACAAGTGGTGATCCAAATGATCAACACCTTAAGCAAGACATTAGAAGCCATATTCAAGACCTGCAATATGCTAGAAGTCCAAGACACAAGAAATAGAAGCCTAGGCGCGAAGATACAAATAAGATTGAAGCTACTGAAGCTGAGATAAAGAGGTGGATGAATTGGAACTATCTCATGATTTTGGATCTGATTCAATTGCTATGAGACCAGCACAAAGTTGCAAAGCTTTTGATAAGGTTTCCAAAAAGAATAAGATATCAAAACCGGAGTCTGGAACAAAAAGTTATGGCCAAAATACAGAAGACCGACGTGCTGAAAAGGCATCTGACGCTGGGAGGGTCCGATGCTATACCATTGGACGCGTCTGATGCCTCCGTGAGCTCCCGGGGAGCTCTCTACATAGCGTCCAACGCTATGGGGCCAAGTCCGATTGGTACCATCTAACGTGTCTAATGCATAGGACGCTGAGGGCTGTGCGTTCGATGTTACGCGTCTGAGCGTCCGATGCATGCGAGATTTGGGCGGCAACGGTCGAATTCGAACGGCTAGTGACACGCGGCTGCGCCGGGAGCATAGGCCACTAGGGCTGAGCGTCCGATGCCACTTCGTTCGAGCGTCCGATGCCCATGCAATGGCTGAGTTGAGTTGCCGGTCCCTGATCAGAGTTCGTGTGAGGACAAACATGAATATTAGATCAGCACATGTATTAGTTGATGGCTATGTTTCACAAATCATAGACATAGAGATGTCAAACTAATAATGTGGGCACATGTATGACATGGGGCTGGACTGACCTAACGTGAGATGTTCTTATTATCTCTTTACACATCATGTACATTATGTCCTTAGACCTGAGATTGTCGTATGTACTCAAGATGTGAAACGATCTACTTAGGGACTATCAAACGCTACTCTGTAACTGGGTAGTTATAAAGGTGGTTTTTGGGTTTGTTGGGAAACATGCTATGAGATATAGACAATCAAGAAGGAACTTGCCCCTCTCTTATTGAGGAGATATCACTGGATCACTCAAGTGATTGGATCAACAAATGCATGGCCGTGCTTGGGTTAAATGTTAACCTACGAGTTGAATCAAATATCACGTGGCAAGGGAATAGCATGTACGTGGTTGTGGTGCTTCGTCTGATATGATCTTTGCGTGCATATAGGAGTTGTCACACCTTGCTAGAGGCCGCTGTCAACTATTGGGTGAGTAGGTGTACTCGGGCCATGTCTATATGTGCGTGAACCTACAGGGTCGCACGCTTAAGGGGCTGAAAGCCTAATTCGGGTTAGACCCGAATTAGACAAGGCTTAGGGTTACTAATGGGCCTCCAACTCGAGAGCACATTAGGGATGCCTATGTAAGCAGAGGGGCGAGGCGTGGCTAGACCTAATCCATGCCTTTTGGTAGCCGTCATCGCCCTCCACGCTCACGCCTTCTGCTCCTCGTGGATCTAGCAGTCCAGAGGCGCGACGCTTCTTCCCTGCACATGTGGGATTCCTCGAAGGTGCTGCATCTGGAGCACAAGGATGAACCGCACAAGGGGATCGACGTGACGGACGACCATGCTATAATAGAACCATCTAAATTATAAGAGCACAAGTACAAAAACAATCACCGAAGTGACTAAATTTTCACACTTGAGCCCATATAATCCCGGTAGTCCACTGAAATCATGAAGGACTTTAAACCAACCAACATATAAGTCAAGATCATACTGATTCAACAAAACAAGTCAAGTGTTACATCCATTTCATAAATAGTCCAACATACATCAGAGTTCAATATAAATATTACAAAATAAGTTTGAAAGTAGCGAAAGCAGAGTAATTTGGAATTAACATCATTCTTAGTTTAAATACATGCCAGCACCATGGTCAATTCCAACAAAAGCATTAGAGACAAGAAAGCTAAGAAGGATCATGCCCATGATCATACTCCTCTGCTATAGTAGGAGCCATCCAATTCTTGCAGTAATCATGATACATCACAACCTGCAACAAGTGGGAATAAACCCTAAGTACGAGAATGTACTTAGCTAGACTTACCCATCATAAACCAGAAATAAAGTGACACCAAGGAGTATGTAAGGCTTTATATAGGTGGGGCTAGCTTGACAATATTTTGCATAAAAGCATTGGTGATATAAGAGTAACATTTTATTACATTAGCAGCAGCTTACTTTGTTTTAACCTTCCATCTAAGTGAATACCTATACTAAATAATCACTTTATTATAACAAACATTAATAACCGTAGTCAGTTTATTACAGCTATCATCATAATCATCATCAACATTAGAACCATCATTATTTAGTGAGTTCTACGGTGCCAGGCAAGGTCAAGTTCTCACTATCCAGGAGAGACGATGATTCGAATCGATTCCTACTGAGCTCAGGGGGTATTCCCAACACACCCATGCTTCCTCCATCGGGGTTGTATTAGATTACCCTTGGTATAACTCAGGCGTGGGCTCGGTTTATACGTCGGCAAGACCGGAAAGATGGTAGCCAGGATGTTCAAGCCATGCTAACCCAAGGTCGACGCCAAGACAGTTATACATGCTTGCCCTTGGTCTAGTATGCCGCTTCCCGCGAATTGTCCAACCGTCTCCTGAGTTCCCATCTTGAGTTGAGCTACTCGGCTTCATGGCTATGGCACTCAGGCCCGATCAACTATGTGTTGGGCTACGTTCAACATGACTAAGAGTGAAACAACGCGTCCAGTCCTTAATCAACTCAGACAGAGTCCACTGTCCCTGCCCGATCTTCTTTTATTTTAACACTTGGTTCTTTTCCATGATAGCACATATAGCCAACCGTGACCAGAGAAGTAACAACCTATATCTCGTGGATGACAGGAATCATCCGACCAGCTAAGCATGGCTAAGCATTTATCTCGATTCTTGAACTTAAATAGGATTCCAGGTATAATTTACTGGACAAGGAGAGGATATATATGCAACAAGTGTTTCTAATCTACTCCTATAACTTAATGCAATAAACAATATAAAGTACTCAATTGCATTTTATAAAAGATGGGAGACTTAGAATGCTCCGAGACGTGCCTAGAATATGACCCAAAGTTAGTCAAGTTAGTGTTGGCATTTCTAACGTCACTGCAATAAATCTCCAATTTCTATCCCACGCAATGACACTAGAAATGTTGGTATTAATTAACTTGCCTTTAGCAACTAGCCACTAGTCTCTTTACCCTTACTCCTAACTGTGAAACTAGGTTATCATCCCCAATGGTAAAGCTAGGAATAAATATTGGTACTAAATCTTATCATTTTATGTGACTATTTGATTATAAACTAAGACTAGGCAAAAATTATAAATAAATTTTACCTAGATGATTGTCATTTAATTCTAAGAAGGCATTGCTAAGAAGCTACTCATAGTATTGATAACATGTATATGTATATGATTGAATACCCAATTCATTTCATAGTCACATAAAAATGATTATAAACTAATAATGAATAAATCAGCCATCTCCTAATGATACTAACCCATCATAGCAACCTCCCTCTATATGTCAAAGCTACGTCAACTAGTGCAAGTAATCCATGGTCAAGTAATACTACCATAGTTCCCAAACACATCCAATGTACGGGATGAGGCCTCCTCTCAACCCGACAATCCCACAATCCAGGACTCAAAGGACTCAATGGGCCGGTCACACCCACGATCTACCTCACTACCCCAAGCACAACCGGGGATATCCGCAGATAAGCAAAACATCTAGACACCATGTCTACATATTGCCTACCACTCACCATATGATCAACTAGATGAGTGCTATACGAACCAGTGCATGAATATAATAGCATACCAACTAAACTAGATGTATTGAAGTAGACAATGAACATAATAATTAAACTAAGATGAAGAACAATGTTGCTAGTAAATATCATACATACATAGATAATACAATAAAAAAGAAAAGCTTAAGAACTGTATCAGACTCTTCTCTTCTTGACAACTTTCGGAATCCAAGACTGATTAACACGCCTTGACTTCCTCTAATCTAGATCTAACTAGGCTAAACTATGAAACTAGAAGGCTATGAGGAACTAGAACTTGAAGCTCTAGATGACTTGATCTTCAATTGGCTCGACCTTGAATGACTTGAATGAGGCATTGAATAAATTAGGGTTTCCAGGGGGAGGTCTGGTCCTGCTTATATAGCCCGGTGGGATGCACGACAGCCGTTTGATCAAACCGACTTCACGTAGGGCTGAGATTGATCCTCAAAGGCGGTGGAGAAACATTCCAGAAGATGACAAGTGGGGCCCATAGGGGGGTACTGCCCGGCATAGTTGGTGGGGCCGGCCGGCCCCACCTTGAGGTGGCTCCTCCTCTCCTTCGCTCCGGTGTCTTCTGGATCCTTCTAGAGTAGTTTAGCGTATTTCTGAGTTGCGGATAATTCCGTGGTGTAGATTTGTAGTTATGCCCCTTTTTCGGTATTTTCTGGATTAGTCCTTGGAAATTGGTAAATCACTAAAACTCGTGGAAAATTGTTAGATAAAACCCTAGCCTTCTAGATTTTGATGTATGTTTCATGCCTTTTGATATATAAAATGTTGACTCTATCCACCGTCAACGACTCCCCCAAGCTTACCTTTTGCTAGTCCCTTAGCAAAACCTAGAGTTGGATCAGGAGTTGCTACAATGCTTTCATTCTAACAAATACACATGCCTCCAAACAAAAATTTCCTCTGGATTAGACAAAATTGCTCTAACTTTTAAACTCACCCATATTACCTTTAACTATGAAGCTTTTAACCTTCACATGGGTCTTGAGTAATTGAAAGATAGAACAATCAAGCCAAGCATTACATCTCAAATTCTTCACTCAACTAGTATTCCAGAGTTTTACAAGTTTTCGTAATAAAACTCAGAGCTTAATTGTATAATACCCTCAATCTCTCAAAGTATGTGGTATTTGTGGATCTCACTGAGGCATCCATGATATTATGCCTTCCTAATTCTAGGGATTATAGTGGAGTTCACAGGAGTGGCATTAAGCAAGGATAAGCATATTTATAATTCATATATTGTAAAGTCAAATAATGGATCTATAGAGAATTGAGTCATACAATCAAACCAAGATGTGCATGTGTATGGAATATGGTGGGTAGGTGTATATGTGGTGGCTAATCCTAACTCTATTTTTGTTCTTCAAAATGAATCTCTCTTCTTCCTTAAACTCAGAACTTCTTAGGAAAACATGGGCTATCTTTATTCTTTTCTTTCTTTCTCTTTTTTTATTGGGAGGCGGGTATCTAAGTACCCATTATTTTAATGCTGAGACACTTGTCCATCTTTTACTTTCCTTTTATTTTTGCATAGCCACATGCATCCTTAGATACAATAATTGATTGAAGAGATAACAATAAAAGACTTAGAGCAAATAAACAAAGGCTGTCCTATGGGTTTATGAATATTTTTAGATATTTTCTCCCAGTGTAGGAGACAAACATTTTGAGGTGGATGTGGATAAAAGTGGAAAATAGTTGCGCTTACTCTCAGGGTAAGAGTAGTGCATATGTAGATGGAGTGTGTGTGAGTGATCTTGATTTTAAAAGCATGACAAGACTCTCTTAAGTATACACAAAGGTTGACCAAACTCAATAAAAAGCAAGTAGCAAAATGAGCAAGGGCTTCCTATTCTAAATATGTATCATATATGGCTTTGGTAGGAATTCAACTTTGTCATACAAGAGCTCATCATGTAAGGTTTTGAATTTTCAAAAGATAAATCTCCAGAATTTAGCATTGTTAGGAATAAGATAAATAGCAGCTCAGACTTTCTTATATCATATCCATCAATCATTTAGACTTAGCTCAAACATATTACTCCACAAGTTTCAGGTTCAGAATAAATTCTTATATTAAAACAATCATGTCCAAAACTTAGGAGAACTCAAAGTTGAAAACTAGGTACTTGAAAGACTTCCAATAGAGCAACTATTCATCATCTCCAAGACAAAATTTCTAGTTCACAGTTGACTCTAAACACACTCTAAATAACTAAGACTGTCTAAGACTTATTTTTATTGATTTCTAGATTTTATTTAACTAAAGACTCGCAAATGACTCAACAGATGTGGACTTTCATGTGCCCACATATTTTTGGTATTTTATAACTATAAGACAGACTCGATAAATCGCATAGGTATAGTTACCTGATAACTAGGGGATGCTCCTTCCCCAAGCTAGATGTTTGCCATATTTCGCTTAAATGATCTTTAGAGTAAGCTTAGCAGTGGCGACCCACTGACCTGTCTCACTCCTTAATTATATAATCCTGCAAATGTATACTCCAACAAGAAAACCAAAACTCGAGGCTCTAATATGATATGGGGTTAGCGGTCAGCCAAATAAGTAATTGATTATGAGCAGATATGAATATGTAGCACGCTTCTTATATTTTTGTACTTTTCTATTTATAATACAAAGAAAAGAAAATTTATTTTTGTGCTACCATAGTGAATATTCTTACGGGGTAAACCATAAGCCTAATACCTTGGAACTTTTTAAAGTTTGTAATAAAACAATAAGGAATTTTTATTTTCTTTTTAAACATGCAAAAGTAAATGTACTAAAGTAATTAGATAACTACCATTATTACCTTATGGCCAGGGTGCGGCTCCGAACAAGATTTCTTGTGGTCATCATGTTGAGGGTTCTTCAGTGGATCCTGATGGGGACCCAGATGTCGAATCTTCTAGTGTTGATAACTCGGTTGAGGGGATCTCCTTCTTCTTCCATACTTTTATTGGTTGTGGATGTTCTTCGGGTGTAGTTGATTTTTCTTTTGCTTTCTCCTCCTCAACCTTTCTTCGTAAAGCGCGGCGCTGACTTCTTTTCTTGGACCTAGTGAAAGCTGGTAATCCAGGAGAGTTATAATCTTTAAAATAACAGCGTACCTTTTCTCCTAGAAAGTGGAAGTGGACTTGGCCTTTTCCATTGTAGATAATAGCTTTAGTGATACTAAGGAATGGCCTTCCAAGAATGATCGATGTCTCATCTTCTTTTCCCATATCTAAAACCATAAAGTCGGTAGGGACAGAGTGGGTGTGGATCTTAACCATGATGTTTCTTGCTAGTCCCTCCGGGATTTGTGTTGTGTTGTCTGCCAGCTGCAAGATATATGTAGGGTCGATAGGTTCATTAAATAGTGTATTATATACCTATTTTGACATTATGTTGACAGCTGATCCAGTGTCGTAAACTGCTGAGTAGAGAGAGTTCTGTCTAATGGTGCACTCTATTGATGGTAGGCCAGGATCTTTAGCTAAGACTGGCAAAGCTGAATGACGACCTTGTCTGTATTCCGTTACTTCGACTATCTGATTCTTCTTTCCATCTTGCTTCTTGTTCTTCTTCTTTCCTTTTGGACAGGTCTTTTGTACTTCTTCTTCTTTGTATGTAGGTTTCTCTGGATAGTAGGTGTGAGCGGGATCTTCAAGAATCTTGTCTTTAAAATTGAATTTCTCTTCATTGCCCTTGATGGTAAAACATATCTTTGCACTATCTACATAGATGGCTTCTTTTGTAGTGCTCAAGAACGGTCGGCCTTGGATGATAGGACTCTTCGGATCTTTGCCGGTGTCTAAAATCCACATAGTCTACTGGAACATATGATTGTCCCACTCTTATGCATACGTTATCTAGGATTCCTTTGGTGTGTTTAACTGTCTGATCTGCAAGCTGCAAGCACATATTCGTGTACAACAAAGTTGCCCATGGAAAAATATGATCAAAGATTACCTTTGGCATAATGTTGATACTAGCAAACACATTTTAAATATCATACAAACGCAGATAATACAATAAGAAAGAAAAGCTTAAGAACTGTACCAGACTCTTCTCTTCTTGACAACTTTCGGAATCCAAGACTGATTAACACGCCTTTGACTTCCTCTAATCTAGATCTAACTAAACTATGAACTAGAAGGCTATGAGGAACTAGAACTTGAAGCTCTAGATGACTTGATCTTCAACTGGCTCGACCTTGAATGACTTGAATGAGGTATTGAATGAATTAGGGTTTCCAGGGGGAGGTTTGGCCCTGCTTATATAGCCCGGTGGGATGCATGACAGCCGTTTGATCAAACCGACTTCACGTAGGGCTGAGATTGATCCTCAAAGGCGGTGGAGGAACATTTTAGAAGATGACAGGTGGGGCCGGTCAGCCCCACCTAGAGTTGGCTCCTCTTCTCCTTCGCTCCGGTGTCTTCTGGATCCTTCTAGAGTAGTTTAGCGTATTCCTGAGTTACGGATAATTCTGTGGTGTAGATTTGTAGTTATGCCCCTTTTTCGGCGTTTTCTAGATTAGTCCCTAAAAATTAGTAAATCACCAAAACTCGTGGAAAATTGTTAGATAAAACTCTAGCCTTCTAGATTTTGATGTATGTTTTATGCCTTTTGATATATAAAATGTTGACGCTATCCACCGTCAACAGTTAGCTTGCACCGTCTTTAGGTTTAATTCCAACATCTCGTCCTTCATGTACTTCATCTAATGTACCTAGATGAGATGTACAATGCATATGTATGAATACATGGAAGTGCAATAGACGATGCATCACTTACAATAAGCAATACAAGCTAGCGAAGTCACACTAGGTAACACGAACATATTAGAGCAAGCTATTCACAGTCATATCTGTTATGGAATGACTAGGAATAGATGGATTAGCAGAGAGACCCCGAATTAGCCGTCGGTTCCTCGAGGACTATCTTAGGGGTTCCTTTTTGCTTGATTACAATTGATACAGGACCTCTCTTATATAGAGATGGTTGACTTGACTTCTAAGGAAATATCCTAACCGAACCAATCTAACGTATCCCCTTCCTAACTTATCTCTTTAATCTAATCTAATCTAATCTGACCAAGTACTGTTCACATGGCACTATTTAGCGCTACAGTGCCACGTGGGCCCTAGGCCAGATCCACCTGCCATAAACACTACTCCACCCCTCCAAGACAGCTCGTCCTCGAGCTGTGGCGCTTGCTAGAGCAGAAGACCGTGCAGTCCAACTGAAAACCTATAGCTGGTGGAATCTAACCTGCCCGGATCGAATCCATGGAGCACCCACTCACGGAGTCCACGAGCAGCCACCCTCGCTATGGGTGTAGCAGAGCAGGACTGTACTGGAGGCAGCCATGGCCCTGCTGGTGATGGCTGCACCACCGGTGGATGAAAAAAAGATCGGTACTGCAGCTGGTAGTGGCAGTGACAATGCCAAAGTCATGGCCGCCTGGGCCTTTGCTGGTGCTGTCAAGCATTGGACAGCGCCGCCCGCCGGAGCAGCCACCAGGTTGCCGTCCATGTTGGCCTGGTTGACAGCATTGATGGCCATGTCGCCCTTCAAGGCCTTCACGGAGAGAAAGGGGGTGGATGAAGGCAACCATGGCAGCGGAGGAGGAGAGCAACGATGTAGCTGACACCATCTTTATGGGTGATGGCGCTGATGCAAAGAAGTGGTGTAGCAATTATGGAACTGCAAGGGCACCACCTAGCGCCGCCGGTGCCGCTGCTGGAGACGTTGTTGAGGACAGCGGTGCAGCAACCACATCCATAGCCACACCGCCCTGGTGCAGCACATTGTTCTTGACCACGAGGTCCATTGTTGATGAAGGCAGTGCAGCAGATGTATTGCCATTGATGTTGGCGAGGAGTGCGAGGATGCAGTCGATCTTGGCGTCGATTGCCGCCATCGCCACAGATCGATGCTAAGACCGGTCATGGTTGATGGCGATGCCCATACACTGGATCTCTGATACTAAATTGTTATGGAATGACTAGGGATAGATGGACTAGCAGAGAAACCCCGGATACCCGTCTTTCCTCGGGACTATCTTAGGGTTCTTCTTGCTTGATTACAATCGATACAGGACCTCTCTTATATAGAGGTGGCTGACTTGACTCCTAAGGAAATATCCTAACCAAACCAATCTAACTTATCTTATATAGAGGTGGCTGACTTGACTCCTAAGGAAATATCCTAACCAAATCAATCTAACTTATCTCTTTCCTAACAAACCAAACCAATCTAATCTAACCTGCCAGGTACTGTTCATGCGGTACAGTACCATGTGGGCCCTTGGACCGGCTCCACTCGCCATAACACTACTCCACCCCTCCAAGACAGCTTGTTCTTGAGCTGTGGCAATTTGCTAGGGGATCTGAATGATGAGGATGTAGGGCACGGTGATGCACTTGGCACACACGAAGACCTCGTCGTCCATTGTGCGTAGCGCGTGGACGTCGCCCATGATGGAGCAGTCGTGACGCACCGTCTCGACGACGTTGCCTGTGCTGGCCTCCCCCTTGGTCCAGATCATGTCTGCGCCCTCGCGGACCTTGCGGAGCATCTCGTCAAGATCGCGGCTGCTGTAGACGAAGGATATATGAGACGTCATCGCCGGGGGTCATCAGCACCTTACTTTCACCCACGTAGTCAGTGTCGATGGCCTCCGGGATGTGGGCCACGCCACCCTGCACGCAGACGATGGTGGGGACCTGCTCCAGCACCATCATAGCGCTGTCCTTCTTGGCGATGTGCGCCTGCTCGGGGGTCATGATGTTCCCGGTGATCCCGCTGTGAAGCTTCTACGCCAGGCCCAACTTGACATGGAAAGTCGCTGACTTTGGCTACTTGGACGGCTCCAACAGTACCCTCCGGTGTGGCAGCACATAGCATTGGACAGCGTTGCCCACCGAAGCAGCTACCAGATTATCGTTCACAGTGGCCTGGTTGGCAGCGTCAATGGCGATGTCGCCCTCCAAGGCCTTCACGGGAATGAGGGGGTGGTTGAAGGCAGCCGTTATCCCCTTCCTAACTTATCTCTTCAATCTAATCTAATCTAATCTGACCAGATACTGTTCATGTGGCACTATTCATGTGCTATTGTGCCGCATGGGCCCTGGGCCAGATCCACCTACCATAACACTACTCCACCCCTCCAAGACAGCTCGTCCTCGAGCTGTGGTGCTTGCTGGAGCAGAAGACCGTGTAGTCCAACTAAAACCTATAGCTGGTGGAATCTAATATAGGACCTCTCTTATATAGAGATGGCTGACTTGACTCCTAAAAAAATATCCTAACCAAACCAATCTAACTTATCTCTTTCCTAACAAACCAAACCAATCTAATCTAACCTGCCAGGTACCGTTCACGTGGTACAGTACCACGTGGGCCCTTGGACCGGCTCCACTCGCCATAACATATCATAACTAGAAATAATAAGATAGCAAACCTGACACCAATATCACAAGTTCTCAGGTATAATAACTCAACCATCATCAAAGACGTGAGTTACACTTAGCAACAAGCAAAGCAAACAACTAGAACTAGAATCAATCAAATTCTGGACATACATGTAGCAGCTGAGTAAATATATCATATCTGGAGTTCTATAACTCCAAATGACTTAAAACAAGACAATATAGAAATCTTAAGAAATTTCCTACAAATCATCTTTAATCATCTCAGTATGATTCAACCTCTAACATAGCCAAATAATTCAATTTCTCCAATCTAGTCAGATAATTGCAGAGAGCAGCTATTTCTGAAACTGAACAATTCACAGCCATAACTCACAAACTATAAAGGCTATGACTATGAAAATTTAGCACAAGCTAGATATATAAGTTATCTACAACTTTATTATAGATAAGTTTCACAGCAAACATCATTTACAAGGTGCAATCATCGAAGTCCTACAGACTGTCCAAAAAGCCTCCAAATTGAATAATAGGGCAAATAATATTTGACTTAAGTTTCAAACATCAATTTGGGCATAAACAAAGTTATCAACAGTTAATATATATTAAGTAAACACTAGAAAACATAGTGGCACTCCTAAATAATTTATTTTCATATCCTTTTCCATTTATTTAGATAACAAGGTGAATTAACGAACCTATATAGAACACATATTAAAATTGCACAGTAAATTCTAATAAAATTACAGTAGCTTACACATATTACTAATAGTCTACTGTTCAAATTTCATAGCATTTAAATAAGTGTAGCAACCTCTATAAAAAAGATAAATTGCTACAACAATAAACCATGTGAGATCAAGTTAATTCTAAAACTTAATACTTTTAGTAAATACATGGCCATATTAAGCATCCAACGGTCACAACAACATCATAAAAAGGTAGTGGAACCATATTTTCTATTTTTACACTTCTATTAGAATTATTAATCAATTAAATCCAATTACTAGGCATCAAGCAAGATATCTAAATAACTCAAACATACTGTATCCAATGACTATGAAAGCTTTTACCATAGCACACACATACCATCAGTAGCCTACCATTCAAATTTCACATTATTTGGAGCAACACAACAACAGATATGAATTTATCAAGAGCAAACCTAGATAGCAAAGATCTATTTTTACTTTACAAACTTTCTACTAAAACACATTATACCACTGGATAGATCTACTCACAAGGATGCCAAAAAGTCCTTATTTGCTATTTTATGATTTTGCTATGAATTACTACGAATTTCCAAAGTTCAGCCATTTAAAGGTAATAATAATTCCGAAAAAGAAAAAGAAGAACTCTTTTGCATCAGGAACCCTAGATTTCTCAGAAAACGACTAAGCCCCTATATGAAAATCTATGTGCCTGGCATTTTTGCAAAGTGAACACAGCAAAAAGTTTCTATTTACGAATGACTCCTTCTTTCTTTTGACGGAGCACAGAGCAGAGGAGGCGGCTTGGGCCGGTTGTTCCTGGCAAAGAGTGGTCGGTGGCGGCCTCACCGGCCGCGAGGGGTGGATCAGCGGCGGCAGCTCGGCCAGGCACACCCGTGCTCGCCCCCTCGGTGGCCCGAGGGGCCTGGTCGCGCTTGGCGGCTCCCATCCGCGCAAGCGCGTCGCCCAGGCACGATCGCCTCCGGCGGCGAGCCGCCCTAGCGGTGCGGTGGAAGCCGGAGAAGAGGCGCGAGCAGGTCGTGACGGCAGGGCGAAAACGATGGCGGCGCCTGCTAGCCACAAGGAGCAACCGAGGCAAGGGAACGCGGTGGCAATGGAGCTTTGCTTGGCCGGCTCATGGCGTGCGCCCATAGCGCGAGAAAAGGGAGAGGCGGAGAGAGCTCCCGAGAACGATGGCGAGTGAGTGAGGGCGAGCTCAAAGCGCCCATAGCGCGAGAAAAGGGAGTGGCCGACCGGTCCTGCAAAGCAGCGGCGCGTGGAGGCGAGGTAGGGGCGGGACTGCCGCATGGTGACCACGTCGGCATTTTCTCGAGCACCTGGCGCGCGCAACAGTAGCTGTATTGGGGGCCGTTTTTGAGCTGTCTCGGTTCCGAATTGGGCCTTGGGCCTTGAAGCAAAGTTGTTCTTCAGCTGACGCTCTACAAAATTCATTTAAGGATTAGAAGATAAATAGCATGAAACTTGTTAGTGTCAGCGTGTCAATTAGGGTTAAGCCTTGACGCATTTGATCTTTGAATTGACAGTCTAAACTCAATCACATTGAATCCAACTTCTTGCACGCTTTTCTTCATTGTATTACCTTCAACTTTTATTTTTGGGTCAACTCAAGTTGCTTAACAAAAACATGAGAACGCGAGATGTCAACATAGAGACATTCACTAAACAGCTCCTAGACTAAGTCCTGGAAAACTGCAGCAGATTCAATTTTCAAGCTCTTATTTGACTTGCTTTCAAGCTGAACTAGGATTGGGTCCTTAAATGAAGGTTATTACACACAATATAAACTTCTAGATTTATCTAGGGTCCAATCCTAGAAGATGAGTAGAACCTATACTTTTCTATTGGTCAATGCAGCAACCTAATAAATATTTAAACTAGGGATTTAGCCACTTTTGAGCATTTCTTGATATTTGCCCAACATGAACCCTTCATGACTTTTGTTCCTAAATCATATTAGAGTCCTTTGGGCAATATGGCAAGGCTTGGTTATTTCTCCATATACTCATGCATTTGATAAAGCCTTTCAAGTGAGGATATAACTTATCATTTCATGTGGATTCTCAATTCCAATCTTCATGAAACTACTCCAATAACCAAGGTTGATGGATATGGATGTGAGATAGAGATCAAGATCATCACTAAGCATATCTTGCTTAAGTCCAATCTCACTGCTTAGCTTATGACTAACATCTGGGGTGTTACACATGCAACTGCACTGCCTGCTGCGACGTGCACGACTACATCAAGTTGTCTTCTGCTGCACCTGTGCGTCTAGTGGTAATCCCGTAACCTGTAACTAGCAGTAGATTCTAGTTTATGAGGTCAAAAATTTTTGTTTTCTGGCTAGCGTAGTATCCTCATAACCCTACACTTTCTTGGTTATGCCTTGCATTCTAGAGCTTATCGAATACTTAACCTTAAAACTAACCGTGTTGTGGAGACCTACGAGGTCACATTCGATGAAACTATGCTTTGTACAAGCCCTATCTTTGAGCATGTAGGTGATGAAGAGCTTGGAGAAAGTATTTTTGTGGAGGAGGAGCAGGACAATGTCGATTGGGGTGATCCCGAGCCGAATCCACCGGCTGCCCCTATCGAGCCTGCGACGACTACTTCAGCTCACGGTCTGGACCCCTTTACTTTCACTTTTTGGTGACCGTTTGAGCAGCTTCCTCAGCCTGCGTCAGCTGCACCTGAGGAGGCACCAGCTACTGTCAAGGGGGAGGCGACATCTACCAGGGAGGCACCACGCCTCATTCAGCGTCACCACCCTCCTCAGATGATGATTAGCAACATTGACTAGCGAGTCACGCAGTCCAGGTCTTATCACATCTCTCACTTTGCTCATTCTGCATTTGTTGCTTCTTTTGAGCTGGAGATGTTGGACATGCTTTATCTGATCCCACTTGGGTTAATGCCATGCACAAGGAGTTAGAAAATTTTGAGAGAAACCAAGTTTAGGTTTTAGTACCACCTCCACAAGATTGCCATCCCATAGGAACCAAGTGGGTTTTCAAAAATAAACAGTGAGGATGGGGTGGTAGTCAGAAATAAAGCTAGGTTGGTAGCCCGGGGGTATTGCCAGAAAGAGGGTATAGATTATGAAGAGACCTTTGCTCCTGTAGCCCATTTAGAAGCCATTAGAAGCCTTTTAGCCTTTGCCGCTTCGAAGGGTTTTAAACTTTATCAGATGGATGTCAAGAGTGCCTTCCCAGATGGGTATATAGAAGAGGAGGTCTATGTGAGGCAACCCCCAGGTTTCGAGAACCCAAAGTTTCCAAACCATGTGTTCAAACTCCACAAAGCCTTGTATGGTTTGAAAAAAGCCCCTAGAGCATGGTATGAGCGTTTGAAGTTGTTTTTGCTCAAAAAGGGTTTTAAAATGGGTTCAGTGGACAAAACTCTGTTTCTTCTCAAGCAAGGCAATGATACTCTTTTGGTTCAGATATACGTGGATGATGTCATTTTCGATGGTTCTTCTCATGCTTTGGTTGTGAAGTTTGCAGAAACAATGAGCAGGATTCGAGATGAGCATGATAGGGAGAGCTCAACTTCTTCCTCAGGTTGCATATCAAGCAGACCCATGATGGGATGTTCGTGGGTGAGGCCAAGCCTCTTTCGATGCCCATGGCAACGATGACGATGATGGATGCTGATGAGGACAACGAGCCCATGGACCAGAAGGAGTATAGGAGCATGATTGGCTCACTCCTGTACCTGACCGCGACCAGGCCAGACATACACTTCGCAGTGTGTCTATGCGCTCGTTTTTAGGCATCCCCGTGCACTTCCCACAAACAGGCTGTCAAGAGGATCATGAGGTACCTTCGCTTCACTCCTGAATTTGGCCTTTGGTATTCCTCTTCTTTGACTCCGTCTTTGTGTGGTTATTCGGATGCTGATTTTACGGGTTGTCGCTTGGATCGAAAGTCAACTTCTGGTACATGTCAGTTTTTTGGGGTCTTTGCTTGTGTCTTGGTCTTTTCACAAGCAAAGTAGCGTTGCTCAATCCACTACAGAACCTGAGCACATTACCGCTGCTGCTTGCCACTCCCAACTCCTATGCATGATTTCCACTTTGAGAGATTTTAGTTTAAAGTTTTCTAGAGTTCCTTTGCTTTGTGATAGCACGACTGCCATAAGTGTTGCAAAGAATCCCGGTATCCACTCCAAAACCAAGCATATCAATGTACGCTTCCACTTTCTTTATGATCACTACGAGAAAGGCGACATCAACTTGCAACATGTAGTCACCCAAAACCAGCTTGCAAACATTCTCACTTAACCCCTAGATCAAGCCACTTTTGCTCGCTCGCATGGGGAGTTGGGTGTTTGCTTCCCTTTTTAGAGGAGGGAATCTTTGGATCTTGTATACTAGTTTTTTTCTTTGTAGTCTAGATTTTGGTTTGTCTTTGTATCATATTGCATTTGCATTGCATTTTGTGATATACTTGCATTTTGAAGTTCATGTCTATGGCACTTAAATGAAACTATGCTCTTGTTAGTATGCCATGTGAGTACTTTATGGTGCTTGTCAGCTTAGGCTCTTATTGATCATTTGATACATGTTATGAGCTAAGCTTGCTTTGCAATTGTGAACTTGATTAAACTTATTGAAATCTAAAAATGTTCACCTCTTGAGATGGTACCTACCATGTGTAGGATGTTGAGATCCCTTTATGCTATCTTGTATATGCTCTATGTCTCATGTTTTTAGTCATTCACTTGCTTAGACACTTTACTTGTGCTAAAATTGACAACTAAGCTAAGTGAGATGAAAAGATCGAGATGGGTCTGTACTATTCCACATCAAGGTATCGAGACTGCTTTCATTTGCACGTTTGATTGAACTTGAGCCTTGTACTAGATGACCAAAACCATTGTCTTAAGCTTCTGATTGTCTTTGGCATAGGCTTGGTATGGTTGAAAAGTTAGGCAGATGGTACAGATAACCTCTCGCACACACATGTTTGACTAATTCTTGTGTTAAGCTGCCAACTCTGATAATTTGCAAATTTGATGAAAAAACAAGTCTTAGATTTGTCTTGACATGATGTGTGACCACTGTTTGGGGTAGTTCACCTTGTATATCCTATTTAGCACTAGGTTAATTTCCAGCTTATGCTTGCTATGTGCTATCTTTGGTGGTGAGCTCCTCTTTGAAATGCTTAAAACCACTCAAAAATGCTTATCATCATATTTTGTCTCACCTAATCAGTTTGAGCATTTGCTAGCACTTATATATGTTGCTATATTCACATGATAGTACTGGCTAGAGCATCTTTTTACTCTAATTGCTATATATCTGAAGCTTTTGCATTCACATGCATTCCATTGTATTTTGGGCTTGTTGTGTGCATTATTCAACAAGGGGGAGAAATTTGACACACACACACACACACATAATTTGCTATATTTGACAAGGGGAGAGTCACTTATCATGTTTAAAAGCTTGTCTTCTTAGAGGGAGAGACTAGTTCTCAAAAGGGTTGAAGGGGAGAAGATTGTGTGCACTTATTTATGCATTTCCTTAGAGGAAGTTGTTTTGTATTGCTTCTTTCTAGATGTGTTGAGCCTTTGCCTCTTTCTAGAGGATCTAGCGTTTTCAAGTGCTTCTTGGTTGGCTAGCGGTGTTGAACCCATTTTCTGCCTCTTCTTGAGGGCTATCCATGTTTTGCTTAGTTGCGTCGAGCCATTGCCCTTGTCTTTGGGGACCAAGTTTTGCTTCCTCCAAATGACTCCATTTGGCTTCTCTTTGGCTTTTGGTCATTCTGTGAGCTTTCTTTTCTTCTTCTTCTTCTTCTATTTCTTTTCTCAGACATGGTGTATTGGTGTTGAACAATGCACTCATCAAGGGGAAGATTGCAAACACAAGGTTGATAAGTACCCTTGTGATTCAGTTTTGATGATGAGTGATTGATTCAACTGCTAGCATCTCGGATGGGGTTTTACTGATGGTAGCACAAGCTACGTGAGCGACATGTCTCTTGGCTTGTGTTATGTAGGTGTCGAGCTCAGAGGCAGTGGTCGACGATGAGGTGAAGGTCAAGTAAGGTGTGCCACACTGAATGGACCGAGAGCGGTGAAAGGATGGACATGAGGCTTGGTCCGAGGGACCCGGAATCATCGGGCGGGATCGCGATGGCTGGCACTTGGGACTTCGACAAATGCAAGGACATGAGCTAGTTTGTTGGTTTGGGCCTCAAAACAATGGAGGCGTGTTTGGTGGTTTGGGCCTCAAAACCATTAGTGATGGTTTCTAGGTTGAGCCTCAAAACCCTGGCGGAGGTCCCGAGGCGGACGGATGGCACGTGGCGGCATCGAGGAGTTCGCGTCGAGGTGAAGCTACCGGTGAGAAGGCGCGGTGGCCGTCGGATCAAAGACTATGTCGGGTCGCAGGTTGAGTTGGACCACAATGTCCCTAGGGCTGGGCTGTTTGCTCAGAGTTGTATCAGGGGCAAAACTGGAAAAATAAAATAAGCCCGGTCGATAAGTAAGGTGGAGGAAGCTCCATCTCACTTACCTCTCCCATTTGTATTTTTCTTCTAGGTGCTAAGTGAGAGAGGTCCACTAATCTTTACAATTAGTGTAAAAACCAAGTTTACTCATAGGAAAAGAGGTCCCGAATCCTCCTTGTTTCCTCGTGGGGTCAGATTGATGTATTGATTCGCGTTTTGATTGTTGTTCATCGCGTTCTTCATTTGTCCTCTTCTCCCCACTTGTTCCCAAGTTGAATTCCTGAGCTGTGTTCATCTCTTGGCAAATTACCGAAGGATTTCATCCAATTCCTCACGAATCCACAGATCGGGACGAATCAAACTTTTCGGCGAGAACTTGCTCTTGAATCAAATTTCATTGATTTCTAAAGTTGAAGTGAGTTTGGGGTTGTGACCTTCATGCAGTACCTTTAGAACTACCTTATGAACCCCACTGCAAAATTTTAGGTCGATCCAAATTGATTTGGTCAAATTTTGGCTTTAAAATCGGATTTTTCAGAATTCTGCTTGTGTATACCGGATGCGTCCAGTCTAAATACCCGACACATCCAGTCCACTTAACTTTAGGCGTTTTGAGCTAAAATTTTGTGGAGACCTTCCACTATGTGTCTAGCGTCTAGGGTTAAAATTTTAGAATTTTTAGACACAGTTTGATTGGGTTTTCCACTTATCTCCTAAAGTTGCCAGACGCGTCCGATGCACATACCAGACGTGTCCGGTATATAAACCTTAAGAGTTTTGATCTCAAATTTTGTGGAGAGCTTCCTTATGGTGTATATTAGCTTTGGGTAAATTTTAATAATTTTTGGATGCCATTTGGTAAGGTTTTCGCAATATCTCAAGGTTGGTCTGCGCAGTTCCACGTTTGCTCTGAGCTCCATTTGTGCTCCGATTCGAGTTACGCTTGTCACTTTGGGTTCCTAGCATCACGTGCTTCGCTTCTAAGCACTCTTGTCACAAGTTGGTTTGAGTATTTTGGATTGGCCACTCTCTCCTTCTCTATAGGACTTGAGTGCGTCACTTTTGAAGTTTCGTCGAGTGCTCATTCCTGATCTTCCCCGGTTGATCTACTGTACCTCTTGGACATCTCCAAGGGTATCCACCTACCTGTTAGGTCATGATCTTACCGCTTGCTATTGTGTTTGTGTTTGGGGTTTGATTTTGAGACAGCGGATCGAAAGTTTCGAAAGAAATTTAAGGCTCTCATTCACCCCTCCTAGTCGCCGTTTTTGGTTCTTCAACCGTGGCATACCAAGACTAATCTTACCTCTATCAAGAGAATTATATCTCTAGTAACGTTAGAAGTATGGCCTTAGCGGCTAGTGCCTTGGAGATTCTTTACGGTGCACTTTCAGCATTCCTTAATACTAGTGCTAAAACTATATTCCTGACTACAATAGAGAGAGTGGTGATACGGTAATTCAATGTAGTTATGGAAGTGGATCCGCAAGTGCACGAAAATACCGTTGTAGCATTTCAACCCAGAGTGTTTCTAGGTGTCGTATTTATATTTTCCTAAATAAAGGCTAGCGTAAAAATTTAGTATGAACCCATGAACAAGGGATATCATACTTTGTATGAAAGGTAGACCAATGCACATAACAGGGGTAAACAATAACGGTTTTTATGATAGTTGACACACATATAGATAAATGACTCTCAAGCGGGGAAGGTGGTGGTAGCATAAAGAATGAAAGAATAGAAAATAAAGGAATATCCTATGGGAGCAATGATCCTAATACAACCAATGTCTAGAATATAGTTAGTCATACAAATATATGAGTAAGAGATAGACTTGTGCATGAGATACATCAGAAGAACACCGGGCACTGGTCTGCCAGCATGCATGGGTGGCAATTTAGACTCCTACACTATAGCCGAACGTGAGGGATTACAAGGGATGGATAGGGCTGTCACCACCTACCGCCTACCACCTCAATCGTGAACAATGAAGTGCATTCACCGGTACCCCTATACCCGAGCACCATATCCACATATAGGAAAACTACCCAAGTCCCTCCAGGTCTCTCACCCTACGGATGAATGAGTAAAGAACTTGGATATTGTGTGATGAACCACCATCTCTCACACAACTCTATTCCTAATCATTTAAATGTATGAACGATTAAGAACAGAATTCTATATGCTAAGAACATGATATAAACACTATAAACTAGCAATCATATCATGAACAAGGCATATGAACTAGAAGCCCTATGTTCTATGATCAAATCATATAAACTATAATCTAGTTCATATAACAAGATCATATCACTAAAACTATACTCTAATTTTAGAACATTGCTATATTAATAAAAAGAGAGGAAGAACATAATGGGAAGAATTATATTCATACCAAGAAATAGCCAAGATATCTCCTCTTACAAGATGAGCCTTTCTCCACTACTACTACAAAGGATAAAGTAAAAGTGGAGAGGAACACTTGAGGGTACAAGTGTGAGAGGTGTGGTGTGTTGTGCGTTGGGGGTCTCCCCCTTCATATATACTAGTCTATGGTCGGTTCCAAGGGCAGGGGCAATAAATGCCGGGCCAAACCGACCTCAACACCGCCTCCACGAACCGCCTGTGAAAGCTGGGCTGGGCTGGCCCTTCTATTGGTGCGGCCGTACTAGGGGTGGGCCCCCTCGGCCCCAGCTTCAACCCATGGCCCTCTTGCTATCCCTGGACCTCTCCACTGTAGGGTTTTGGCCTAGATTGATGCTTGGACTTGGGCTTTTCTTTATTTTGTGAAATACGCCTTGCCAGAAAGCGTATTCTTGTGACCTTTTCCTCCTTTCCATGAATGTTTCTTGTAAAACAAATGATGCTCCAATACAAGTGGAAATAGGTCAATAGCAAAGATATATGTGAGTATATTCATGATAATTCTTCATTTTTAGATAATAGTTGGCGGTTAGAGTATGTCAGTTTACCGCCGACATTAACCCTAACACTAGTGGGCTATAGTGCCCGTCGAGGCCCAATAGCCCCCTAACGTACTCTTACACTACACCGCACCTTGGCATGCAGCTTGTCCTTGAGCTAGCTACAACCTAACGAACTTATAATAGTGACATGACTCAACACAAACCTAGCACCAAAAACAAGCCTTTTACATCTCGGCTTATTTTATTATTCTTAACCTAAAATAGACATGGACTCTTTTTGTTATGCCTCCCATCCAAACACAGCCAAACACAAAGACACGTACACCCTGGATCCCATGGACACCATCGGAACGAGAAGGGTGCATGTGTATGGGCACCGGAAAGTGGTTGCAATAGCGACCAGTGGAGGCACCCTCACGGTGGCCGATGGCAGAATGTGGTGGTGCTCGGTTGTGCGCTCCCTCCAATGACCCCAGGCCTTCTCCCCATTGGACACCTACTGGTCTACGCCGAGCAGAGAAGAGCGGAGAGCTGTCGATGCAGAAGGACAAGGAGGGGAGCGCCTTCCGAACTGTCATTGCCGCAGACTTTGAGTTCACCGCCCACAGGAAAAACAATATGCCTGCCATCCGCAGGGAAGACTGCATGCCGAAGATCCCCAACACAGTGGACGAGATGGAAGTCCTCCATGAGGCAAAGCGCAACTTGGAGGAGCCACGAAGGGGTGCAAGGCTGAGTCAGCTGCAGATCACGCATCTCCCACACCCACCGATGTGCTAGGAAGCCACGTGCAGCAGCCTACAGTTGCACCGCTGCTGACACCTGGTGGGTAAGCATCTTTCCCGCTGGCTTTGTTGCGATGTCTGTCGGCTGCTCGTTCTGCTGCAAGTTCTCACCCTCGTCTTGGATCTGCTGGATGCCGACATCTCTATAGAAAATTCCATCGGTGAATGGGTGCTGGAGGATAGGCGCACTGAGAATAGCACCGATGGTGGGCAGTGGAGCGATCACCGTCATGGCTGCTAGGGGTACTCGCCATCGTGTACACCGGCCCCATCATTGATGCCATAGCATAAGATGGGATCGGTGAAGGAGAGGGCAGCATCCACGACTGGAACGACGGCGGCATGGGGTGTACTCCTTGGAACAGCAGCACCGTTGGCTGCACGTCTTGGAATGGACACAGCGTGTCGTGCCGTAACCTAGCATCCCATAGGGGAGGAACGGTGGCATCGGCCACTGCCGCTGTGCCACCATGTCAGAGAGGCGTGAGTAGATGTCGCCATGAATTTGGACAATTCGTTGATGGCCATGGTCATCTGCTCTAGCGACATCGGAGAGAACGCTGCATGCACCAAAGTGGCTAGCAGCACAGCAGTGGAGGCAGGCGGCGGAAGCGTGGTGGGAGAACCTGACACCTTGTTGACAACTCTTAATGTTATCTCTAGCAACGGTGCTAAAAATATTTGAGCAGAGTATCACTACTAGAATGCCAATTTGTCATCTCCAGCATAACACCAAGAGATGTGGTATTAAATCATGCCACCATTTAGAATATAGAAATAGTATCCGCAAGCACATAGATCAAATACCATTATAGTATTTTACCCAGAGTATTACTAGGTTGTCATTTATGTTTTCCTAAAGGAAGGTCTACATGGCTCTCGTGTAAAGGTAGCGTGATAACCAAGAGTGTAATGGATAGGTATAACCATGTCCTCGCTACTCAATGCAGGGGTAAGTCACAAGATAAATGATAAAGATAAGTATATAACCATCAGCGTAAACAGATAGAGACTCCTAGCTATATCATTAGGGTTACTAGCAGAACATCAAGAGATATTCCTGTGTTATTCCTAGCTACATGTCAATGCATATTATGGTTAGTGCAGTACACTTAGTAGTCATAGCTAAGGTTAGCATTACATCTATTTATAGTGGACATACTAGGGAAGTTTGAAAACATAGCCCGCCCTTCCTTCGTACAAATGCCCTACTGTGCCTATAAACGGGGTTTGGACTACATAAGACTCAACGGGATTGTCACACCCGCGATCTACCAAGCCCGGCCTATAGGGTGCATTCGCAGATAAACAACGTATAAGCACCATGCTTACACAATGTTTACCACTCACCCAACGATCAATTAGATGAGCGCTATACGAACCTATGAATAAGTATAATGTCAAGCTAGCTATACTAAGCATATAACCATAATAGACAAAGAACAATATAACTATGAATATAAGTAGATAAGTATTCATCAATTCAATTGTAGCAATCATATAACTATACAATGATAGAGAACAAAGGTGAGAGGAGGTAAGAACTATACTAAATCTAAGCTCTTGATGGCTCCCGAATCCAAGCCTTCGCTTGCCTTCATCTAGTTCTAACTAGCTATCTAGGCTCTAGTTAAGGAGCTCTGATTAGGGTTTCTGGCTGATGATCGAACTTTGAATGAGGAATGAATGAATGTGCCTCCCTTGGAGGGTCCTGCCCTCCTTTTATAGCCCTGGGCGATGATCGTGAGCCATCGGATCAAACCGACCTTGATGTGCGGCTGAGATTAACCTTAAAGGCGGTGGAGCGAACTAGGCGAAGCGGGCCGTGAGCGGGGCCAGGCCCAGACCAACTGGTCCAGGCCCAGACCGGCCGGTCTGGCCTGGGGCCTCCGGGCCTCCGCCTCGGCGTGGTGCCTTCTCGTCTCTTCTAGATTGTTCCTACGATGCCGCGGTATCCGATTTTCCGTTCTATGTTTCGATAAACTCCTGGGTTTACATCTTTTCCAGTTTACACCTGTAGAAATAGTGAAACACCAAAACTCGTGGAATTCTATCATTGTAACCCTATATCTACTTTGGTGATCGCATTTGCATCCTTTTCTATGGCTAGTTGACGGTTGGTTTCGTACAATAACAACCGTCAACAACTCCCCCAAGCTTAACCATTGCTAGTCCCTTAGCAAAGAAAACTTAGGAAAGTTATTGTAAGATATCTTTGTTTAAGCTTTGTAGCCATCTCGGAGCAACTCCCTAGAAGTATACCTGCAGTCAGACAGAAATTTTCCTCCAAGTTATGCAATAACTGAGCTGACTTTCAAACTTACCCGTATTACCTTTGACTATGGGGCTTATTGGCTCTTCCTTGGGTCTTGAGTACTTGACAGACAGAAAGATCCCATCTAAGCACTATGTCTCAAGCTCTTCGACAAAAACTATCATTTCGGAGTTTTTAAGAGGTTTTCAAATAAAACTCAGAGCTTCCCATGTATGACACTCTCAAGTCTCTCAATATATGTGGTATTTGTATATTCTCACCAAGGCAGTGATGATGGTTGCCTTTCTTTTCATCCTATAACTAAGGCTTATGTGGAGCTCATAGGTAAGAAGAAAACTGAAAGAGCAAACTTGCAATGCATGTGTTGTAAAGTCAAATAATGGATCCATAGAGAAACAAGTCATGCAGTCAAATCAAGATGTATAGGTGGATGGATATGGTGGATATATGGTGGAACATAATTCTACTCAGCTCCTTGAATGCCTACCTCTCCTTGGACATTGAAAACTGGCCAGAGGTTATGAGCTATCTTTTTTTTTCTTTTTCTTTTCAGGGAATTGGGCATCTAAATGCCCATCATTTTAGCACTGGGACACTTGTCCATTCTTTCTTTTCTCCCTTCTTTCTTCTTTTTTTCAAATATCTTTTTGCATAGCTCATAGCACTCTTTTTGGCATTGATACGATTTAGAGAGATAGCAACAGGAACTTGGAGCATTTATTGGGTGGTTATCCTAATGAAGATGTTTTTGGTGTTCTCTTTCCAGTGTAGGAGAAAAACATTTTTGAAATGGCATGTTGTTGCGCCTACTCCAGTGTAGAGTAGTGCATATAGAGGTGGATGTTGATTCAAGAGTATGACAAATTTCTCACCAGGGTCACAAAGGTTGACAAAACTCAATGCAAGACAAGCAGCATGTATATAAAAGTTTATCTAGCCTATCTCATCATGTTTGGCTCTGGAGGGTAAGCTTTGTCATATAGGAACTCATCATGTTTTTGCATTTTTTTTCAAAAGATAAGTCTCCAGAACTCTAGTGTCACTTAGAACAGGATAGATAGCAGCTCAAACTTTCTCAATCTTATCAATCAGGTACCTAGACTTAGTTCAAGCATATGCAACCCACAAGTTTCAGGCTCAGAGTAAATTCTTATATCAAAACAGTTAGAGCTAAAACTTGGGAAAACTTTTGTCTAGACTCTAGGCATTTTAGAGGTGTTGTAACAGAGCAGCTTATCATCATTTTAAATCATTTCAAGAGCTTTCCTTTTTATTGACTCTAGACAAACAAACATTTTTATTTAGTTTTTTCTATTTTTCATAACTCAAACTATATAAGACTCTAAAGACTCTAAAAAGCATGGACCTTCATGTGCCCATATATTTTTTAGTATTTTTAGGTTTTCTTATGATACTATGGTGAATCTTCATGTGCTCACATATTTTTGGTATTTTTTTTTTTTTATGACTGACTCGATAATCGCGTAGGTACACTTACCTAGGTACCTAGGGGATGCCTTCCCCCAAGCTAGTTGTTGTCGTGATTGAGCATTGAAGCTGAGCAATCCTCTCGATGGAGCTCACGCTTGCAAGAGCTGATGTAGCCGGAAACCTTCATCTCATCCAACAAGAAGTTGCTTTCTTTACACAGTGGTTAGCTGTGTATAGGGAGGGTGTACTTCGAGTGATGTAGATGATGATTCCTAGGTGGACTAGCTCTTAGAGTCATCCTGCAGCAAACATCTCACAAAACACCAAAACTCGAGGAACGGATTAAGATAAACAGTTAGTGGTTAGCCATTTCGCAGATCGGTTGTTGTGGGAGGTTTTTAAAGGTTGTTACAGTGCATACAGTGCAGCAAGATTCTCAATGATTATTTTTAAATTTTCTTTTTATCAAACAGAAAGAAAATATATATGCTAATTTTTATTTTATTTTTAGGCCACCACATGAACACTCCTTTAGCTTGCACTGCAGGTATGTCACATGGGGCTTTAAGGTTTTCCAAATGTTTTTGTGATTTTCTATAAAGATGATGAAAACTGACTATGAATTTAAAATGCAAGAAAGTAAATAGATAACTACCATTGTTACCTTATGGCAAGGGCTCGAGTTTAGAGTCCTCCGGGCAAGACTTCTCGTCGTCGTCACTCCTGGGGTACTTCATCGGAACCCGAGGATGGAGACTCTGACGTTGGACCTCCTGGTGATAATGACTCAGTTGAGGAGGTTACCTTTTCTTTCCATACCTTTGTAGGTTATTCCTTTGGTGTTGTAGATTCTTCTTTGATTGCCTCCTCCTCAATATTGCTCTTTTGAGAGCGATTCCACTGGCGCTGACGTCTCCTCTTGGACAGGGTAAAAGCTGCTAATCTAGGAGAGTTATAATCTTTAAATTGACAGCGTACCTTTTCTCCTGGAAATTGGAAGTGGACTTGGCCTGATCCATTATAGATGATGGCGTTGGTGGTGCTGAGGAACGGCCTCCCAAGGATGATGGGTGTCTCATCTTCTTCTCCCATGTCCAGTATCATGAAGTCGGTCGGAACGTAGTGAGTGTGGATTTTGACCATGACGTCCCTTGCTACTCCCTCCAAAAATCTCGTAGTGTTGTCCGCCAGCTGCAGCTGCATATAGGTAGGGTATAGAGGTGTATCGAATAGTAAATCATATACCTTTTTAGACATGATGTTGACAGCTGATCCGGTGTCACAGAAAGCGTTGTAGAAGGAACACTGTCCAATAGTGTAGTCGATGGTCGGCATGCCTGGATCCTCCCTCTTGATTAAGAATGGTGAAGCTAAGAAGTGGTCATGCTTGTACTCGACAGCCTTCACTACTTGGACTTGCTTTCTCACTTGCCTTTTACTCTTGTTCTTTCTCTTCCCATTTGAATTCTTCTTCTTGGCTTCTTCAATTGTTGGCTTGACTGGGAAGTAAGCTTCTCTTGGGTCTACAGGAGCTTCAAGGGTCTTGTTCTTGAAACTGAACTTCTCTTTATTGCCCTTGATGGTGAAACAAATCTTGGCACTGTCCGTGTAGATGATAGCCTTTGCAGTACTTTGGAATGGTCGGCCAAGAATGATTGGACTCTTAGGATCTCTGCTGGTATCCAGGACTACAAAGTCTACAGGGACATATGATCTCCCGATTCATATGCATACGTCATCCAAGATTCCTTCAGGGTGTTTAACCGTCTGGTCTGCGAGCTGCAAACACATATTCATGTACAACAAAGATACCCATGGAAAGAATTGGTCAAGGATTACCTTAGGCATGATGTTGACACTGGCGCCTAGATCGCAGACAACTTTAGGGAAGTCATGCTGCCTAATAGAGATGAGGATCACAGGTCTTCCTGGATCTCCTCTCTTTGGTGGCATGGACTCATCCTTCCATCCTGATGATGCTTCAACATAGTAACCTGCATATACATCAACAAGATTTGCGGTCTTGGGCTCTAGAGGTTGCCCTAGAATCTTACCTTCGTTGGTTGGTGGAACAGCGGCCGCCAGCTGAGCTAATTGTTGTTCTATCATTTTATCAAAGCTAAGCTGGTTCTTAACAGCAGAGGTAAAGCTATCCGTTTTAGTGTTTATGTTTTCTAGCATTTTATCATTGGATGCTACCTTCCTAGATAACGTCTCCACAATTTTATTTTGGCTGGAGATCACTTCTCTCAAAGACAATTGAGCATAGCTATTGTAATTAGTGCCTTGAAAGTTACCTAGAAAATTACCTTGGTAGTTAGGCCTTTGCTGATTTCATCCTTGATTTTGAGGATGATAGTTATTGTTGTTGTTGTTGTTGATGAAGTTCACATCCTCACGGGTCTTAGGGCAGCTGTTGCCTGAGTGTCCCATATTGCCACACACTTCACAGGTCATGCATGAATCATTGATGCACATGACATCTTGTTTCAAGCTGGCCTTGTCTTCCAGCTTCTTCATGAGCAGATCTATCTTGGCAGACAGCATGTCCACCTCCTTGAGCTGGTGCATTCCTCCATTCCTCTTGCAGGTTGTTTGGCGCTCTTCACTCCAATCTTGATTGGAGGCCATCTTCTCCATAAAAGCAGTAGCTTGTGGTATGGTCAATGACATAAATGCACCTCCAGCAGCAGCATCAACGTTGTTACGGGTGCTGTTGGTGAGCCCATGATAGAAAGTCTGCATGAGGAGCCAATTCTCTATCCCATGATGAGGACATTCTGATATGTAGTCTTGAAAGCGTTCACATGCCTCTGGGACTGACTCGTCATGTTGTTGCTGGAAACTTAAGATCTTTCCCCTTAGGGCACTTGTCTTACCCATAGGAAAGAACCTTGACAGAAAAGCTGTGGAGCACTTGTCCTAAGTTGTATGATTGTCTTTGTTAGCGTAGAACCATTTCTTTGCCTTTTCCAACAGTGAGAATGGGAATAGACGCAGCAGGATGGTGTCTCTTGGTAGATCCTTCATCTTGAAAGTGCTACAAATCTCTAGGAAGTGTTGGAGATGAGCACTTGCATCTTCGTGTGCCTTTCCACAGAACAAGTTGGCTTGCACCATGGTGATAAGGGTTGGCTTGAGCTCGAATCCATTCTCCCCAACTTCGATGTTAGGTCTAGTGTGGATGTTGTTGGTGGATGGAGCAGAGAACTCGCGCAGTGACTTATCCGCCATTTCTTCAAAAGCTGGTGCTAAGTTGCCTTCTTGTTGCTCTTCTTCTTCATTTATAGGAGCTTGCTCCTCTAAAGAACGAACCTCAGCAGTGGGTGTCTTTGATGGAAATTCAAAGATTTCCCTCACTTGCTGGAATTTCCTTCTTCAAAAAAGTTTCTCTAGATTTTCAACGTAGTTATCTAGCAGATCAAAACCACTCATTCATTACCCCGCATAAGATATCACAAAGATAGAAAGCACAAGGGTAAGCCTGCATTGAGTAGGGGTCTATGGTTTCCTCTATCTCATTAGTTTGTTAGGTCTATCGCTATTCCTTTTTATATTTTCCAATTGCCTTCTCCGGCAACGGCGCCAAAAATGCTTGTTGACACCTCTTAATGTTATCTCTAGCAACGGTGCTAAAAATGCTTGAGCAGAGTATCGCTACTAGAATGCCAAGTTATCATCCCAGCATAACATCAAGAGATGTGGTATTAAATCATGCCACCATTTAGAATATAGAAATAGTATCCGCAAGCGCACAGATCAAATACCATTGTAGCATTTTACCCGGAGTATTACTAGGTTGTCATTTATATTTTCCCAAAGGAAGGTCTACATGGCTCTCATGTAAAGGTAGCGTGATAACCTAGAGTGTAATGGATAGGCATAGCCATGTCCTTGCTACTCAATACAGGGGTAAGTCACAAGATAAATGATAAAGATAAGTATATAACCATCAGCATAAACAGATAGAGACTCCTAGCTATATTATTAGGGTTACTAGCAGAACATCAAGAGATATTCCTGTGTTATTCCTAGCTACATGTCAATGCATATTATGGTTAGTACAGTACACTTAGAAGTCATAGCTAAGGTTAGCATTACATTTATTCATAGTGAACATACTAGGAAAGTTTAAGAACATAGCCCGCCCTTCCTTCGTACAAAAGCCCTACTATGCCTATAAACGGGGTTTGGACTACATAGGACTCAACGGGATTGTCACACTCGCGATCTCTCAAGCCCAGCCTATAGGGTGCATTCGCAGATAAACAACGTATAAGCACCATACTTACACAATGTTTACCACTCACCCAACGATCAATTAGATGAGCGCTATATGAATCTATGAATAAGTATAATGTCAATCTAGCTATACTAAGCATATAACCATAATAAACAAAGAACAATATAACTATGAATATAAGTAGATAAGTATTCATCAATTCAATTATAGCAATCATATTACTATACAATGATAGAGAACAAAGGTGAGAGAAGGTAAGAACTATACCGAATCCAAGCTCTTGATGGCTCCGGAATCGAAGCCTTCGCTTGCCTCCCTCTAGTTCTAACTAGCTATCTAGGCCCTAGCTAAGGAGCTCTGATTAGGGTTTCTGGCTGATGATCGGACTTCGAATGAGGAATGAATGAATGTGCCTCCCTTGGGGGGTCCTGCCCTCCTTTTATAGCCCTAGACGATGATCGTGAGCCATCGGATCAAACCGACCTTGACGTGCGGCTGAGATTGACCCTCAAAGGCGGTGGAGTGAAGCGGGCGAAGCGGCCGCAAGCGGGGCCGTGCCCGCACCCGGTCAGTCCCAGGCCCCAGCCCGGCCGGTTCGGCCTGGGGCCTCCGGGCCTCCACCTCGCGTGGTGCCTTCTCGTCTCTTCTAGATTGTTCCTGCGATGCCACGGTATCCGATTTTCCGTTCTATGTTCCGATAAACTCCTGAGTTTGCGTCTTTTCCAGTTTACACCTGCAGAAACAGTGAAACACTAAAACTCGTGGAATTCTGTCAGTGTAACCCTATATCTACTTTGGTGATCGTATTTGCATCATTTTCCATGGCTAGTTGACGGTTGGTTTCGTATAATAACGACCGTCAACACACCTCAATGGTGGAGGATCCTTGATACCTGACATCTCTGATATCAGATGTTATGGGTGGAGTTGGGGATTTAGGGGAGAGTTGAGGGGGCGACGGCTGTGGATGTGCTACAGTACCTGCGGTGCTACAGTGCCGGTGGGTACTGTTCATGCAGTGGCCACGGCGCTGTGGGAGATGCTGAGAGCGACAGCTAGGGTTAGGGGCGTTGGGGACGCCGGCAGCGGGGCTTTGCCCACGGCCGGCAAGAGAGAAGGGATTTCCTTCTAATCCCTTGCTTGATTAGATTGATACATCTCTCCTTATATAGAGTGGTTAACTTGACTCCTAAGCAAGCGACCTTTATCTCTAATTAACCCTAACACTAATGGCCTATAGTCCCCGCCTAGGCCCAGTAGCCCCCTAACGTTCTCTAACACCAGGGATGAAAACGGTACGGATATTTTCCGATCGTATTCGAGACCGAATTCGTTTAGAGGGGTTTTTATTCGTCCGTATCCGAGTCCGGACATTTAACATCCGTACCGTATTCGTATCCGAATACTCAAATCGCATATTTATGATGTCGATATCTAATCGTATCCTATCCGACATGATTGATACTATCCGTATTCGACTCGAATCCGACAAAAAATATGAAAACAAATATGATATGAGTGATATCCGTCCGTATCCGATCCGTTTTCATCCATATCTAACACTACTCTAACATGCTCCAATTTGGAAAAGAAGAAAGAGAAAAATAAAATGGGCTCAAGGCAAAGGTATGGTTATTGAGCTTTGCTGGATGCTGTACGATCCAAATGGTTCGTGATTTTCTTTGGTAAGAGACGGTGGGCATCAGGCCAGTGAGGTACGGACAAGACTCGGCATAAGTAAATAAGGAATTGAAGCTAAAAGAACTGTGGTCATAAAAAATGAACTGACGGGAACTAAGAAAAATCAATTCTGGACACCATGGAACCAAATTTTCTTCATTATTTGAATCTGTACTATCAGTTAGCCGAATTACTATAAAACTAAATTACATGAATTTGTTCTTCACTATTTTGTAAGACTATGTTTTGATTTATTTATGACGTGTCATATTTTGATTGGTTGTTTTTACTTGTGTTACTATAATGTTGTCCTATTGTCAATTATTACTACATGAAGTATTGTACAGTTGTCCAAATTTACTTTTAGAACCTGTATGTTTTTGTTTCTTAGCTTATACTAAAAATGCTCGGTCAATATATTCAGTGTTTTTATTTCTTAGTTGATACTAAAAATATTCGGTCAATATATTCCATTAGAACCAAAACCGAATCGAAATCATGGAAAACAAAACTCTGAAATGCTCAGTTCTTAGCATTTGTCAGAATTAATTGGTCCCTCATTCTCTGGTAACAAAATTTCTTTGAAACCGAAGAATCAAACCAATCGGTTCCATAATTTGATTTGATCTACTCTGCTTTACTAACAACCTGGTCAATTCATCAACAAGCTGAAGATATGACGAGCAAAGTCAGATCTACATGAATATATAGTTGCTTACTCAAATCTGCAAAACACACAACTAATGTACAAATACTCATTTTATTGCATCCTTTTCTTCAACAAACACTACAACTTCTTTACCCAAAACAAAAGAAACGAAAAAAAAACACAGCTGCTACCACTCAGTTTGCACTTGAGTCACAATCTTGTGCACGGCTAGGCTGCCGTAACAGCTCTTCAAACTCTGTTCCCACCTTAATTTGCTGGCCAACCCTGTACATAATATAATTACACGGATGATGATGCTCCCAACTAAGCATCCGTGTGTGCATCACCATCACATCCTGGATCATCAGCCAGCTGCCTTGCACAGCTCAAGGCAGAGAATGCTTGCATCATGCCATCATCTTGTCCTGACGAACCCAACCATGCAAGTTAATCCCCATATTTTGGGCACATTCAGCTCCCCAGATTAACTTGAGCGATGTTGCGTTACAGTTTTTTCACATGATGCTGCATCCAGGGTCCTGTTCTTGCTGCGGGTAAGCTGCAGGGTAGGAGTATACGGCGGGGTAGGACGGCATGGGGCTGTACTGCTGGTAGGCAGGGTACGACACCTGCGGCATCGCCTGGTAGTGGCCGCCGTAGCCTGCAGAGCCGCTGCTGCCCTTTGCCACCGCCGCCGCCGCTGCTCTCTTTGCCCTCCTTGCCTTCTTTTCCCTCTTTGCCACCACCATACCCCGCCGCCGTAGCCCATGCCGCCGCTGCCACCGTACATCATGCCACCGCCGCTCCCGTAGCCATACCCGTCGCCCTTCTTCTTGTCGTCGCCGGAGCTGACGCTGAGCAGCTCCGCATAGCCGAGGCTGCGCCGGAGCATGGTCGTCAGGGTGATGGGGTCCACACCATCGCCGATGACGATGATCTTGTCGCCCTCCATTGTGGCGGATGTCACACCTGCAAAAGAATTGTCAGAATTTGGGGCTTGAGCACTTGACAACCACGATTATTAATTCTATTTCCAACAGAGGTTCTAATAATCAAGGAGTTCCAGTGATTGATTGTTAGTTCATCTTACCATTCATGCCCACAGCAGCCTTGAAGGCCTTCCTCCTCTTCCTCTCGTCGTCCAGGGGCAACTTGAGCACAATCTTTTGCTGCAGCGAGAAATCAAAGAACCCCCAATAAGTTCAGAACAAAAAACATTCAGGCAAACAAATGAAGCAGCAATCAGGATGAGCGACCAACCTTGCCCATCCTTGTTGCACGGAATTCTTCACACGGGAAAATATCTTGTCCTGGCCGGCCGTACAACAGTACTTGACTGTAAGTGTACTTGGAGTCAAGAGTGTCCTCTTGGGCGATATGAAATGATTGGTGAGCAAACAAGAGGAGCTGCTACAATACAAGCTCTTGTGATTTATGAGACACAAGATACATGGCCATCACCTTATTTATAGGCAGGCAGGCGGGCAATAAGCAGGACGACACAGCAGGCAGAGAAAGAGATGGGTGTCCTGGAGTATTATAATATGTAACCACGTATGGGATGGGAGGAAGCCGCAGAGAAGAAGACTCTGGACAGAGGAAGCTTAGCAAAACGGAAGAAAACAAACAGCCAATCAGTGAGCAAACAGTGCACGGATACTGAAATGTGTGAATAATCCACGAGACGCACTGTGCCAAATGCCCAGCTCACGGTGAAGCTTGGTGTTCGTGGAACTTCAACATCAGCGAGTGGCTGGTAGGCCCTGGTCGGTGCTAGTGTGCCACAAGTTTCCACACATTTGATTATAGCTTTCTACCTCATTTCAGCACACCACACCACATCACAGCAGGTCAAGTATCTCTCCCTCTCTTTCTGTTCATATTTTCCCTCTCTCTTTCTTTCCCGATTTTTCATCTCTCCCTCTTTCCATGTTTTCCTTCTCTCTTTGTTTCCCTACTTTTCTTCTCTCTCTAATTAATATGCTTATTGCCATACTATCATTTACAGTATAAATTAGTTGGGCTAAGCTTATTGAAACCGGGGCCTATCTATTATCTCATCACCCATTTTTTATCAGTAAGCATGGTCGTTATACTAACTATTTCAGACCTAGGAAATCACTAGGAAAGTCATACGCTAAATAAAATTTATCAAACTTCCGGTCCTAGCTTTTGAAATAGCATTTAAATCAACAGCTGGCGCCTGGCGGACAGCATTTTCTTTTTATATTACTCAGGAGTATCGTTTAGCTGTTTTGTGCTGTCTGCTGTTGGTGATAGATTTGGATGCTCTGTCTTGTTGCCATTTCAATGCTAGGTAGTGAAGAAAGAGACGGGCATGAAACAACCGATAAAGTCGATATCATCATGATGTTTGAAATTGAGGCGCTTGGAGCTCTCTTTCGGTGTGTTTTTGACCATGTCTGATACGTGAAATTTCCAAGCAAAATTGTATGCTTGACCAAAAAGAAAACGTTTGCTGTCAACGCTGAATATATATTGCCAAAACCGTGAAAAAAGCATACACCTGGAAAAAGAGAGAGAGGTTCAGCATGATATCACCTCGATAAGGAGCGAAATTCATCACAGGTCCTTCAAGTTGCCCTTGTCTTACTATTACTGCTCGATATATTGTATTATTTCAGAGACCAAAAACAATCTGGTTTGATCATGTCATGTCTATCATCAGTCTTGCCGTACTATTACTGATCTAACTTAGTGATATGTTTTATTGTTTCTTCGGTGTTATATATATATGACGCATGACAGATTGGAGAGTCTTTCATGCAAAATGTTACTGAATTTTTTTAAGACAAAAGCAGTTTGATCCAACATTTTGTGTTTGTGGCCGAGGCTGAATTTTTTTATAATGACTAGCATATGTGTCCGTGTATTGGAACGGCTAATAGATATTGGAATCGGACTCCATACTATTGCTAGAAACGAGTTATTCTAACTCGTATGAGCACAAGTTATAAGTCTAGCTCATATACGAGATATGCAGGGCGTAGCCCAATACATATTGCATGATTGGGCTCTGTATTCATCATCGCTAGAAGCAAATTATCCTAACTCGTTTGAGTATGGGGCATGTGTCCAGACCACGTATGAGACACTGAGAATGTGAGTGTAGTTTGTAAAAGTTTTTTAAAAAAAATAACGAAAGAAACTCTCTACTACCTGAGTAGTTAGGAGGTGAATAAAAAATAGATGAAGAGAAATTTTCTCTCATTAATATTAGGTATACAAATATATTATTTACTAGTTTCTTCAAAAACAATAAAGGACGCTAAGCACAAACTAATTAGCTAATCTTTGAAGTCATTAACTTGCCTAAACGTCGTACAACAAAAAAAAGGAAGAAGTATAATAATTTAATTAGCCCAAGTTCACATTCAACTAGAAAGAACAAAAATATGTATGCTTTATATATCGAGACCATGCATGTCGTTAAAATTTTTCTGGACTACTTCACTATCAAAGTATTCTCTTCATTATTTGGCTAACCTTTTCTAACAACAATTATTGGGGGCCCCCCAAAAGATCTTTCTGTTATTGCGTTGTCACAGCACTGCTAAGAGCTAGAATTAAAAAACATCAGTGCTAACTAAGCACAAGTCAGTGGAAACTTCGTATGACATGCTCAGTCTGCTTTAAAAACAGCAGTTATATCAACAAGAGATCAGTGATGCAATCATATTTTAAAACCTTTATGATCGTGATGAAGCAGTATGAGAATGAGTGATGATGTGATATCATCTGTAACGGATATGTATAGGTTTTAACCGATCAGTTTTGACCTTGTTGGACAAAAACAAAGCTGCCGAACGTAATAAGATCCAAAAACCGGGTTGCTGTCCAAGTTGGCGTTCGGCCATGATGTTTACACGCCATCTACTAGAATAATTAGTAGTTGTCAAGTTGATAGTTACGAATTAGCACTAAACTAATTTCACTTTAACGTCACTTAGTGCAGACGAATCAGCGAAAGAAAAAATAAATTAATGTAGTGCCGGCCCCTGATGTATGGTGCGCTAGCTTGCCTTGATATTTTTGTTGCTCTAGCTGTAAATCTTTTTTCATCCAACTAAAAAGAATATGGCTCCGTTCGGATGGCTGGAATGAGCTGGAATTCCAGCCGCTACAGTGTATCACCAGTGGCTCATCCTGCTTCGCTTTGATAGGCAGGGGCGATCCGCTACAGTGTGTCACCAGCCGAATCCAGCGAATTCCAGCCATTCGAACGGAGCCTATATGTGCCCAGAAAGTTACCATTAAAGCAAACACAATGGGGTATTTCTTTTTTTTTTCCAACCAGTTCCACACACATGTTCTTTTTTTAGTGTATATACATAAAAAAGATTTACCGCACAGTACCCATTAGCTTTCACTACTAAAAAAAATTAACGGAAACAGGCAAAAGTGATTAACCAAGCCCGGCATCGCAACCGCCTTAGACAAAAGGTCATGGTTAATACTGAATTATAAAGGCGGTTGAAATAGATGCCTCGATAAATCAAATAAAAAATAAAAAGAAAAAAGAAAAATATGTGGCTAATATCGCAAGCCCATCCACGCGGTGCCGCTCCGCTCCTCCTAATTGTCGGATCTGGCCACTTTGCTCATCCAATCTGGCCTCCGCTCGTCGGGTCCGGTGCCAGCTCGTTGGATCCAATTGCCACGGAAGGGGGGGGGCCACTAGAGTGAGGAGAGAGGGCGCCACGCGTGGGAGAGGAGAGTAGGTGCCACGCGTCGCGGCGCCATGCGTAGCAAGGCCATCGGGCCTCACGCCTGCGGGCCACGGGCCACCGGGACTCACGCCTCACCGCCCAGGCCTCGCACTGTGCGTTGCGAGCTGTCGTGCCTCCGCCGCTCGCCGTTGAGCCCCACGCCACTAGGAGAGAGAGGGCCGGAGAGAGAGGAGGTAGCGGTTAGGCTGCTTGCTAAGGAAGAGGGCTGAGACAGAGTGTGCTGAGAAGAAACCCTAGCCCCATATATATACAGTAAGGGCTTGTTTGACTACACACAAATACACCATAATCCATGCGGTTTAGAAAGGATTGAGGTAAAATTTGAACTAAAATACACTTCAATCCCTTCCAAACCATATGGATTGGAGCGTATTTCTATGTAGCCAAATAGAGCCTAAGCGTGCTGGTCTTCATGGATTAGCCAGTTGTGCCTTATTAACTGAGGCATATTTTTTATTTATTTAGATGGGTATTTTTGACTATCTCAGAAAATAAGATGACCACTAGAATAAATCGATTAACTGAGGCAATTGATTGTGCCTGTCTCAGTTAATAAAAGTGTCTACCTTAGTTAATCCTATGCATTAGTCGAGACAGTTGCCATTCATATCTGCCTCTAAGGCCATTTTGGAAATGCTGCCTAGAATGTTTTGTGCAGTGGTGTTTGATATAGCAATCTGACAAATAAAAGAAAGCCAGTATATATAGTAACAATTGATATTGCACGTCAGTTGCCGTTCCCTCGAAGGTTCGTTGCCCCAAAAGATTTTAGCGAGGAACAAACATACTCGTACAAGAACTGCTGATTGCTTGATATTATGCAAAGTTTGTCGTGAAGCCACGATCAATTGCTTCTTGTCCTGTCTCGTCCAACCGGCCGGCCTAGCGCTAGCAGCTCGTGGCTAGCATGCAAGGCCTCTGCACGTGTGGCGTGCCCACGGTGGACGGGACGGATTCGGAAGATTGAGCTACAGAGGACACACCCATATCAGGCGTCATGCTGCTTTAATAATTTTTGCATGGTCGCTTATATCTTCCATCAGCACAGGAACGTCGATGTGATCGATGACGATGACCAACAGCAACATGTGTGGCTAGCTCGCCTTACACAACAATACAAACTTATGTTCTATAGAAAGACTCGCTGTGTATATACATTGTGGTAGATCGATGCGGATCTCATCCAACTTCCGTATCCTCAACTACTAGCTACCTAGCTTGCTAGCTCGCCTGCGTAAAACAAACCAAACTTCTTGTACTCCTCATCCAGTAAAACAGCTAGCTCGCCTGCGTAAAACAAACCACACTTGTTCTACTCCTCATCCAGTAAGACAATTTTGGTATCTCACCTAATAAAGTGTTCGGATACTCAGGCAGATATATTTTTTCTCCAAGGGTTAAATTTATTATTTGCAGCAAAATGTAAATACTCCAATATATTTGTAAATTTCTTTATAAATACGAACTACTGTTACTTGATCAGCATATTGCTACAATGATCTCTTGCTCGGTCAACAAACCAAGTCTTAAGGGCCCAACGGCCATAACCATACCCTCATCGGGGAACGTTAAATTTAATCTGCTCGCTTGTACTTATCAACCGTTTCAGTTGATGAGCCAGTAATATTTTTCTCTCCAAAAAATCAGTTGTTTCAGCTTATCAGCCATTTCAGCCATCCAAACGAACAGATAGCACGGTTTAGTCTAGCCCAGATCACCACTGTGCCCCGAGCACATAAAAGGAGATGGATCATGCCCTTCTCTCTAAACCCATCGTGGGAATACCCAACACCTAACGATTGAGGTGGCTTGGGAGTGGTGAAGACCAGCAGTGTCCGACTGTCGCCCAGGGGTCAGGGGTGGAGCTAGAAATTAGATATAGAAGGGGCCAGACATATAGTATAGTATAAATTTCTAATAGCATAAGATATGTGTCAGTCTGTTGCACTGGGTTGCAATTTTTTATCCATGCCTACATTGTTTGATTTCTATAAAGGGTGAGCTCCGAAGACTTTGTATCAGACGCAGACATATGGATTCGATTTTCCTATCGGAACTGAGTAGGACATGCGCTGATGAGTCCTGAGTGAAGGATAATTCATATTAGATGCGGAAGCGTGAGCAGGAATCGATGCTTGATATCACTGGGTGTAACACCCCTGGTGTTACGTTAACCTAAACCCCACCATGTCACCATATTATGCATTAGGCATCATGTTTATCAATTTAATGAAAATGCCATTAAAATATAATCATGAGCATCATTAACTTTAATTACTAAGCATTAGTGCATTCATGCATTCCATGGTGTTAATCATCTTTATATGATCAAGTGCTTTTGCCTTGTTATGCTAAGCATGAGATGTATTTTAATTCAAATGTGACATGAAATGGTTGCTAATGGTGATAAATAACCAAGAGTAAAGCTTAATGATCTTTGTTGGGTATACCTTATTTGTTAATTAATATATAGATTAAACCTTAATCACTGAGCTCAAATTATTTAGCTATGATTTAAACATGAAATTGAGATTTGAAAGGTTCCAAACTGAAGTAGCAAAATGAGGTTTCAAAACCAGGTTTAAAAATTCAAATTTGAATTCAATTTCAAATTCCTAATTTAAACCCTCTTCTTTTTTTTTTTTTTTCAAATTTCAAAATCCAAGCAAAATTTGGGGTTGGTCCCAAAAGCAAAGTTATAGATCTCAAATTACTGAGCAACTTTTATTTTGGGGAGATTTTCAAGTTGCTATATGAATTTGGGAGAAATTTATAAAAGTTCAGAAAAGGAGAGGCGCTGCTACAGTAACCGCCAGCAGCAGCAACTCGACGGCAGCAGCAGCGCCACGCAGCTGCTTGCCGGCCGCCGTCTTCTAGCGTCTCGTCCTCTCGTGCGAACACGCAGCTGCTGCCGTGGCTTGTCCGTGCAGCTGCTGGCACCGCCTAGAACCCTCCCTTTCGCTCTTTTAGGCACTGGAACGCCGGCGCCCCCTTCTTCTTTTCCTCTTCCTCGCCGTCGCGCTCTCCTCACCCGCCGGCGAAATTCGCCGTCGATGCTACACCTCCGTTCGGCAGCCTGAGCTCGCAGCTCTGCTTCCTCCTTGCGCTGCTACTCCACCTGCTCCAGTTGCCCCTTGCCGCCGGAATCGCCGGTACAGCTGACTTCCGTCTCGGCGAGCCGCCATGGCCGTCGAGCTCCGTCTTGCCGTGGCCAGCTCCCTCCTGCGTGCCTCTCGCTGTGCCACTGCGTGTGCTGGTTGCGCCTCGCCCCACGAAGCTCATCGACTTGCCCTTGAGCTCGCTACCCCCCCTCTCCGCGCGGGAACGCCGCAGCGCCGTCGTCCGTGAGCTCGCTGAGCCGCCATGAGCGCTGCCGGGATGGCTCCAAGCTCCAATCCGTCTGCTTGTTCCCCTGGTGAGGTTCGCAAGTTCGTGGAGGTCACGTTGGTGACTTTCCCGGCGCCGGCGACCTCACCGGCGGTGAACTTCGCGGCTGGACTGCCACTTCCAGGCCATCGTGGCCGCGGGCGCTCGTGGCCCGGGCATCGCCGGCTATCTCCAGCCGAGCTGAGTGTGCTGTTGAGTTTGTCTTGCTCCGTAGCCCATTCCAGCCAACTCCGCCACCGTCGGCTGCTGAGCTGCCGCCGCCGGCCAGTCCTGGTCCATTCCGGCCATGCCCCTGGCCAGCAGCTGAAGGTAGAAGAAGGTCCTGTTCATTTCGTTTTTTTTTTTTCAGAAAAAGATAAAAAGGCTGATTTCTTGATTAATTCATAAGAAAATAATATGAGCTCAGAAAATTATGAACCAAAATTCTATGTGCTCCTCCTAATGTGTAGTTTCATATAAAAATATTTGTATGACATGTTAATCATTTTTGTTATGCTCAATAATTCCATGCTTTAATTAATAAATAGCAAGTTTTTGATTTTTGTAGAGTAAAATATTAATCCAAAAATCATAAAAATTTAGGGTTAAGCTTTTCATGCTAAAACCCATCTCCACTAAAGTTTGGGTACTGTTTTGAGCAAAGAATAATTTTCACCTTGTTTAAAGCTTGTGAAAATGATTAATAAAATAACCAATAGTTAATTAGTTTTCTAATTAAATTATTATGTGAATTGTGGCGTTGTGTGAAGTCCATGGATCAATGCTCACCCCTGATCCATGGCCTTATCATGTGTAGCTCCATCATATAGAAATTTGTTCACATGCTTAATGGATAATAAAATGACTTAATTAAATGATGGCAACTTCACTTAGGATTTGCTTCCCTTTTTGGTATGATTGGAGACCATGAATCATTACTGCCATCCCCAATGATTCATGGCTTGGTTGTGTAGTAATAGCAATAGTCATCATCACATGTATAGTAATTAGTAAGTTTGATTAGCGGCTTTCAACAACTGTAAAAAAATGGTTAATAAATTAGTAGTTAACCTTGATCACCATAGGTTTGATTGACTTTGAGATTGAGTGATGACCCTAGGTCATTAACCCTAATGACCTTCGGCAATTCATTTATGTAATCTATGTTGTGTTATCCAATGTTGTCGTAATTGCTACATGTGATCCCTTGATACAACTATACCGTGAAGGAAAGTTGTACTCAAGATGATGTGAAATTAAGTTGTTTCATCCATGTTGCCCTGCATCATGTCATGCATGTCATCATACTTAGACATGCATCATTTCATGTACGTGTAGTTATCGTGAGAGTGAAGATTCTCGTTGATCAAGCTTCAGAAAAGGGTTCGAGTTGATCCAAGTTCCGGAGAGAGGGATCCACCGAAGAAGTCGATGTCAGGACTAACAACTAACCTTCTCTGCAACGCAGGCAAGCCCCGGATGCATTTAAACATTTTCTTGTATTTCGAAAAGCTTTATATTTTATGTTCCAGATATATGCATTAGGTGTTAGGAGTTGTGTGATATCCTACTTTGATGCATTTACCGTACCTTGATATATTACCCTGGATACCTGTTTTGATTTCGAATTGCTTAGTATACGCTTAGCCCTGCTACTAGTGTAGGCTTTGATAAACTGTTTTCAAAGGTGTGATAACAGTACTCCCTGAAGGGAATTTATGAAAACCTAATGTTGCTTGTTGTTTATCCTTGTTCCGACGGGGTCAATGATATACAAAAAGAACATGATGATGAGTAAATCGAGACGTCGGTGGAGTGACTTGCATCAGGAAGGGCTAGTGCCCTGATGTAGTGTCGTCCACTTGTGTCGGTTAAGGACCGTCCGTTGTTTGGCGCTGGGATCATGAGGTTATTAGATAGTACTAGTCGCATGCTAATAGCGGTAAGCTCCACTTGGACTATTCGTTACTAGAACGGATAGTAGCGTGTACCCATCCTACGATGCGCACCGCCGAAGTGACCGAGCGGCCGTAGAGAGGTGGTGTACTGTACACCCGTTCTGGTATGGAGAAATTTAAGCGTTGAGTTGATGTATGTAAGATGCTCGGTCCTGCATACATCGTGTGGCTAGGAAGCCCCAGCTGGGTATATTAAAGCGATTCGAATCGTCGGTGCTCCACGATATGGGAGACTTGATCCGAGTCCCGGCATCGTAGTAATAATGGAAGTTGTGAGACTGGAAAGTTTTGAATTTGTTACATGGTTGACAAGTGATTGGCATAGTAAGGATCAGCTTTAAAACGCTTTTCCGCAAAGGTGTCTTTGATTCTTGCTAAAGCCTTACCTTGATTCCCATCAGCCAGCATTCCTGAGTCTTCTCACCCTCTTTTCCGTCGGGTAAGTCTTACGGAGTACCTTTTGTACTCAGGGTTTGTTTGACCCCTGTTGCAGGCGTTGACTAGTGTTGCTGACTTCGGTCATACCAGTGGGCTTGGCATGATCGAATATCTTCAGTCTAAGAGATTCTCTCGCAGGTGATCTATAGTTCTTTCTTACTTCCGCAAACTCAGTTAAGTTTTGTTTAATCAAACTCTGATCAAGTGTAGCCATATCTTTTATAAATCTTCCGCTACTCTGTTGTATTTGAATAAAAACGGTTGTAATACTGCAAGTTCTTTGTAAGAAGTTGATCCTGGAGGATCGTGGTGTCATCGGGGTTTCACCCGACAGAACATTCTGAGTTATGTGGTACATAAGTATGGCTGATAGAGGTCTTAGGGACAATGTCAGGTGCTTGTGGGCCATATAATTTAGAAGGTTCTGCCACACTGGGTTACCCAGATAGGTAGTAATCACGATTAAGACCTTGTTTGGAACACATAATTATTTTATTTATGTGTTTTTCTATGAAATTTCTATATTGTTCCCATAAAATTCATATGTTCCAATTGTATCCTAAGAATTAAAAATAATGCTATAGTTTTATTCACCGACTCTTCAAGCTGACTGTTCTATTCTACTACATGCATTGCAAATAATGATAGCCCAAATACTCTAAAAACAGTCATAGTTAAATATCTACTCCCTCTGTCCGTGAAAGCTTTAACTTTTAGAGTTGTATTAAATTAAACTTTTCAAACTTTAACCAAACTTCTAAAAAAACGCTAAGATTTATGGTATCAAATTATTACCATTAGTCATAAGATACTTATTTTATGTTATAGATATTGATGCTTTTTTATAAAATTAGTTAAACTTGGCACGAATTCTATAAGTTGAAAGAGTAATAGTTTAAAACATATTAGCACTAACTAATAAAAAAATTGCTGCCTTCGGAACGGGCCACGCCCCAGCTGGCCCCTCACTGGCTCCACCACTGGGCGGCGTCCTCTTCCTCGACGTCCTCAATACCACCCCTGCTTCTCTGCCGAGCAGGCACAAGAGACGTCAACAGCCCTCTGGGCGTCTCTGGTTAAAGGTCAGTAATAATTAGTTCAATCAATTGCTAATCACAGATTAGATTTTCTTGTAATTAGGCTAATTGAGATCCTGTACAAGGGATGAGTTCTAACCCATATGACGCAAAAATGAGTTTTGATAGAGTTCGCTTAAAAAAATGGATCAAATACTATACATGGCAAACTATTGCATTGATTCGGATAGCCAAAAGGTGTATATTGTACTTTACATTCTTGTACATCAATTTAGTAGCAAGTTCTCTTTTCTATATTTTTGTTTTCCCCGAGTCTGTTTGGTTCCAAAAATAGTAAGTAGTAGCTAATGGGTAGGCTAACCACTGTCATACACTAGTCAACTTTTAGTTAGTTTTGACTAAAAATTAGCCCTAGCTGATCCAAGCGCATATATACTCTTATACACTAATTTAACAGCTTTTCTACAACATGCACATCAATTTTTAGCTTTTATCCCGCGTGCTGTAGATATGCTGGCTGGTGGGAGCTGAGCAGAACTTTGCGTACAAAACTCAGTGGGATTGCATCCATGTTCAAAAAGGTTTCTTTCTTGTCTATCAAGGATGCTCAGATTGCATTTTGACGGTGCACGCAAAAGGCGGTTATATTAGTTGCTGACGCTATCAATCGCTTGGATTGGTGCCCACTAGTGCAGATTTTTATGGAACAAATACTGACGTAGCACTAACATTTATTCACCACATTTCCTAGAGTTCAGATGCCTGAGCTCTCAGGCGACGGAGTTCAGGACACTATATACTACTTCAATTTACTGCTGAAATGACAAAAGGAAGAAGGAAGCTTACGACCTTGGCCATCACACCTCGCCTGAAATTTTGGAAGAAATCATGCGCCTGTTTAATAGCAAATCCCTTTATTCACACCTGTTCTTATGAATTTACACCTCTTATTTCTAAGATTGATAAAATCATTTTTATGTTGGGTTTGTAAGGACAGGGTCCAAGACAGGGCGAATTATGCTAATTAAAGCTGAAGTGACAATTCTTAGTCATCGTCCACTAGTACACAAAAGAGTATTGCTGGTGGTGGTAAACACCTCAGCACTGGCGGATCTTAGAGCCGCCAGTGCGAAAGGCCAGTAGAAATGAATCATTTCCACTGGCGGTTTCTTCAGAACCGCCAGTGGAAATGCAATTTCCACTGGCGGTTGGTTAAACCAACCGCCAGTGGAAATGGTCCATTTCTACTGGCGGTTGACTTACCAACCGCCAGTAGAAAGTTTCCCGCCATTTTTTGAAATTAAAATGGAAACCTATTTTTTATATTGAAACTCATGATAACATGCAATAACACTCTATCATACACTTATTTACATCAATATAGATCTTTGTACATCAAAATTGTTTTATATCATACATGCATACTTCAATATAAGTCCAAGTACATTACATATGTTTCATACATATATACACATCCTCAGTTTTCTGTTTTTTCTAATTAGGAAAGCCTTAATAATCGTTTCGACTAAGATTGAGACGCCTAATATCAGTTAGCGGTGTATATTCTGGCTTTCCCAATTCACTGCTTGGATCGTGATATTTCCCTGTTGGTGGAATGGCTTCTTTCATGATGAACGAGCAGAGATCCTCCACTATGTTGTATAATGCTTTTTCATCGAAATTTTCGGTCGGATCTTGTGCATATGCCTGGTAAGAAAGTATGTTTATAATTCAAGATTATATATTTTCACTTGGTAACCAATTTATACAGTATTATTGACAAAACTGATAAATGACGGTTACTTATACCTTATCGGGGTTTTACGATGTATCGTCCTTGGTCTCGCATAAACTTCGCACCGCGTAGAACCCACAGTGCAGCGTTCCCGGTGGTTGCTTGTGGCACTATAAGATTTAGTCAAGTGTTTTGTTAGTTTTTGAAATGTATTATGTATTAATTAAACATGTATGATATGCACTTATAAATTTACGTCATCGGCCGGTTATGAAGTATTTCCATTGGTTCTCCAGATTTAGAAAGGTCAAATGGACCTTTCGAAATCTTGTAATACCTATACGCCCTGTGTTCTCGAATAGAATCACCTAGTTATTATACAACTCTTATAGATAAAATAAAACATACACATATATAGGCTTATTACCATTCTAAGATTGTTAAGAATGGTCCATAAGATTCACTTGTGTAATGCGCTGGAATCTAGTACGATTGTCTGCCTTGTCTAGGATAAATTAAAAAACAGATCCAATGGTCCCTGCGGGATCAAAATTGTAATTAGGCATGTGTCATTTAATTCTTGACTAATGTATGTAAACTCACATGTACCTAAAATTGTAGGGGCCACTATGCATCGTCTGTTTTTTTGAATTTTAGCATTGCTTCTCCTATGTAGAGGGGCGAATTTGGCATCAAATTTCTTTTTCATATCTTCTTTTTCACCTTCTTCTCTTCAGGTGTTAAGCCCTTCAACTTATCATGGCCATCACCGATTGTGAATGTGTGCTTTGCTCCTCGCATATTCTCATTGGGTTGAGATACCCGATCTGTTTTTTCTTCTTCATATGTCTCATCTGGTCCATAACGCATCTCTTCCCCATCATATTGCATTCTGCAAATGTATTTGTTAGAGTAAGAAATAAAGGCTTGTCTGTTGATTTATTCACCTCAATGATAGTAACACATGTATTTGTTAGTGATACTTACAATGCAAACACCGTCCACGAGTAGTATGCGTCAAGCCTCCGGAGGTTCATCATTTGCCACAAGTCCTCAAAGATGACCATAGCCTTTTCTCGCCCGGATGCAAAAGCATTTGGTGGTATACAAACATTGATCGCCGAGATCCCAGCGGCCAGATGCTCTCATATACCAATCATGCATCCTTTTGATCCCCTTTGGGATTTGCTTGATTTCTCCCAAGTGAGAAGAGGCACGCCATGGATATATTGAGTTGGGACATTACGGTAATCATCCCACGTTGGCTTCTTTACCTCTATGATGTTCATTTTAAGCTCTTGGCCCAACGCCGAGGCTTCGATGATGACTTCTCATGCTCGGCCAAGTCAACGACTCATTGCTCGAGTCATTCAATTCTGATAAAAACCTCGCCGTTCAAAGAGCGGTTTTCCTCTTTGGCTCGTCTGGCGAAACCAATTTGGGTACCGAGAATTTCTTTTGGCACAGGTTTCTTCTTACGTGGCTTTTTGGGCGGCGATGGTGTTGGAGTTGTTTTTCGGTGTCTCTTCTGTCTTTGGCGGGGAAGCGAGGGGATGTGGAGTGGCGATGATGGTTGTCGGATAGGTGAGTTAGGAGGAGGATCATGTGCTGAGGGTGAGTTTTGAGGATCAGGAAGTGACGATTCCTGAGTTAGCGGGAGGCCTTCGCCTTATGTTTCAGGAGGAGGATTTGCAGGTGTAGATTCTTGGGTTAGTGGGAGGCCTTCAGGGATGACGGTGGTTGAGTCAATCAAGCGTCACGTCGAGGCCCGCGAATAAAATTATTAATAGCCTGTCCGAGTGTCTCGATACCCTCAGGACCAGGGATTTCTAGCACGTCGTCCTCATATCCTTGGACGACCGTTGACACTTCCACCCTGCAATACTCTTCTGGAATTTCTTTACGGTGGTAATCACGGCCAGGGATTGCTAAACCTTCGGCTACTTCCCTGGTACGAACATTTTTCATTCCATATCTGATGAGTAGCTTACAAGGTGTTGGTGCAACTATATCATCCACTGGATAGTGCTCCTTGGTTGCCGTAGACGCAACACTACTTGGAAGGATTGGACCTTGGGTGGAGACCACCATCTGTTGAGAGGGTTGTCTTTGCGACACACGTGGCATATGTGGAGGTTGTTGTGCACTCATCTGCTGAACTGACATTGCACTCGCTAATTGCTGAATAAACTGTGGATCCGGATTTGTAAGCATGTTGGACATGATTTCTTTCACTTGTTTCTTCGCCTCTTCCTCAATGACATCCCTCATTGCTTCCTTGTATCGACTGCGTTTCTTGTACATTTCAGCCCACTCCTCCCGAATCCTTCTTTCCACCCCTAGCCTTGACGAGGCGCCTCGTACACGTCCCGGATGCTCGGGGTTTCGAGACCAGTACTTAAGATGTCTTTCTCCCTTTTTCTCTTGAATTTTCCTTCTCTCTCTTTGCGTCTTTGTTTCAAACATCTTTTGTCTTTGCCTCTTGAACTTCATCGGGGACTCTAGCGCCCGGTCTTTTCTGTTTTGTGTTTCTTGCATATAGCCAATTCGCGCTTCTTTCATCAAGCATTTCAGATAGCACCGGTTCTCCTTTCTTCTTCCTTTCGGCCTCCTCGCGCCCGCCATTTCGGGATATGAGCCTTGTAACCACCGAGCCAAGATGGTGGTGGTACTTGTTCTTCTTGGCTAGCTCGAGTTAGCTTCACTCTTTTTTTCGAAGTCGGGATCATCCCTCTCAGTAGTTTGAAGATCTCCCACTTTGGGCGGATGTAATCTTATAGTACCTTTTTGTCGGGTCCCGGTTCTTCTTGGCATACTTGGTATTGAGTTCCCACCTGAAATTTCGGAACGAGATTGCACACTTTGCTGAATGCATCTTGCATCACGAGGTCTGCGATCCCGGTGGGAAAATGAACCTCTCCCCGCAACCGCCTCCATACCTCTGTCTTCGTATTTTCGGCACATCATTCCATGTGCGATTTGTGATGTGAATCTCATCCCTAACTAAAAAGCCAATTGCGTTCCGAAAACTTGGCGCGCACCTCTTCAGTGCTAGAGGCTCTCCTTTCATAATCGACATCGGTGACCCTATATGTTTTTTTTCGGGCATCTTGTTTGTTCCTCTCTCGGCCTCGTTTCCGATCACTCTGTTTTCTTGTCCTTTTCTTTGAGGTGGATGTCTCTGTTGTTTCTGGCGGTGCGTCACTTGGCACGTCTACTTGTTCTTCCTCGTCGCCTAATCCGATCATTCGAGACAAAACCTCCCATTGTCCATTTGAAATCGTAAGTACTACATTAAAGAATCCATAACTTAGTACATATATATATATGAATGGAGCAGCTTACTATTTTTACCTCATCATTCGTTGGATCATAGTCTGGGTCATCCCGCTCTGGACGACGAGTCCTATCCGGGCTAGGATGCGGATCACTTGGACTATGGTATCCTTCGGAACCTCCCTGGCTGCTATGGTTTGGAGAACTCATCGACAGAAAAAGCTAATTAGAAAACGCTAATTAGAAAACCCTAAGTATAACCCTAAGTATTAATCTCTAAATCGAACCCTAATTATAAAACCCTAATTATGGAACCCTAAGTGGAACCCTAATTAGAAAACACTAATTAGAAAATGCTAATTAGAAAACCCTAAGTCAAAAACCCTAAGTTTAACCCTAATTAGAAAACCATAAAGGAAAACCATAAAGGAAAACCCTAAGTATAACTCTAATTAAAAAACTCTAAGTATAACCCTAAGTATAACCCTAAGTATAACTAATTAAAAAACTCTTAACTATAACCCTAAGTATAACACTTGGCGCCAAGCACCTAATTGTGAAACCCTAATTATGAATCTCTAAGTGCAACCCTAATTAGAAAACTTAAAAAAGATCAAAGAGTATTTACTTATTCAGCGTGGAGGGAAGACCGATTCGACGACAGTGGAGATTGGTGGTGTACCCCTTTGACGGTGGTGGAGAACGGTGGCTTACCCCTGTGACGGTGGCTAACGATGGCAACGATCTGTATATTTATAGAAAAATAACAACCACATAAGTATTAAACTAATGTAATAAAGAAATTTTTTTATAAGCAAAGCAAAGTAATAATTTTTTTAGTATATAAGTATTTACATCTACTTAGGATACAATAATGAACTAATTATGAAACCCTAATTTAATTAATTGCTAACTATCAATCAATATAAAATTTCTACTAACACATAAATTAATACACTAATTAACTAATTATGAAACCCTAAATAATTAATTAGTTAATCAAATGTATTAGGAAAAAAAGGAAAAAAAGGAGGGAGGCGTGGCGGCCTGCGAGCCCACGATGGCCCAAAGAAGGCCCGCCCGCCCCTCCTTCTTCTTCCCCTCCCTCGGCGGAAGCGCGCTGGCGCCGCCGGCAACCCGCCCGCAGCACCGGCAAGCCCCCTGGTGCTCCATGCCGGAGCTCCGGCGACGTAAAGACGGCGACGGACCTCGAGCTAGGTGTAGCGGGCGGTCGCCGACGCAGCGGCGGCGGCCGCGCTGGCGCTGGGCGGCGTGGCGGCGGCGTGGCGGTGGAGGTGCTCGGCCCGCGGTGGACGACGGTGGACGGCGGGCAGACGGCGCGGGCGGAGCTCCGACGTCGACTTCGGTGGTGGGCGGCGGCGCGAGGCTTCCTCCTCTCGCAATGGGCGGCCCGCGAAATCCGGCGGCGCGTCGGCGAAAGAGAAAAAAGTTCGCGCCCACCGGTTGAAATTTTCTAAGTCCCGCGGCCGAACCCTATATATAGAACATATTTCTACAGGCGGTTGGTAACGTCAACCGCCTGTAGAAATCATTTCTACAGGCGGTTGGTAATGTGAACCGCCTGTAGAAATGTTTTCACTTATTATTTTATGCTGATTCTTAAGAAAATTATAACAAATTCTAGGAAATTCATAAAATAGAAAATGATATCTTTTTGAAATCCTTGTGAGTAGATCTATGCATTAATTATTTTGTTTCTTTTCTCTCTATATATAAAGTCAATTAATTATTTTGTTTCTTTTCTCTCTATATATAAAGTCAATTAATTATTTTGTTTCTTTTCTCTCTATATATAAAGTCAATTAATTATTTTGTTTCTTTTCTCTCTATATATAAAGTCAATTAATTATGTAGAAAGAAAAGGACTTAAATTTTCTTTAATTATGTAACACCAAGAGAGATATTCATGAGACACATATAAAAATATATAAGAGTAGTACCATAGGTTACAAATTGTATTGCATAAACTATATTACATGACAAATGATGTTTTCATGAAATAGAATCATCTATTCAGCCCCTTTGTTCTTCCATGTCCATCGTGGCGCACCCGTGGGGTTTAGAATTCTGTGGAATGCTACGCTCAACATTTCGTATCTTCGATTGATGGTCTGTAAAGAGAGACATCTCACTGAACTGGTTAGAATCATCTAGGTCAATTGCATCATCAGCTCCTAAAGCTTGTTGCTTTCCAGGAAGAACTACATGCTTCAGCTTATCGGTACTTTTCTTTTCATTCTTAGCAACGATTTGTTCGGCATAAAATACCTGTGCAGCACGGTTAGCAAGGATCCATGGGTCATCTTTGTAACCTACTTTACTTAGATCAAGAACTCTTAGCCCATGAGTATCCACTGTGACATGTTTATCCTCAACTCATTGGCATCGAAACACTGGTGTCTGAAATGTACCATAGTGTAGTTCCCATATGTCCTCAATGAAGCCAAAGTACGTATGGATTTCCTCATTTTCATCTATGGCCTCGCACCGAACACCGCTATTTTGTGTCATGCTCTTTTTGTCTCTAGCAATGGTACAAAATGTGAAACCACTAATGTCATAGGTGTGCCATGTAGTGATCTGGCGTGATGGTCCAACTGCCAACTGCTTGATAGTTTGTTGCTCAATTGTTTCTCCATCTGGAAGATTCTGATCCATTAGCCAAGTGGTGAATCGATGTTTGTGTTCATTCATTATCCATGCTTCAGTTTGCCCCCCCGTTTTCATCAGCGTACCTCTTTGAGATGTTGGTCGATCAAAGGTTCCATTATTGATATTTGATGCGGGGATGCTATGATGTGCTTCGAGTACAATATGGTAATCAAGGAATAAATGATTTCCGTCCCATCCTACCACATCCATGTAGCCTGCCCTCATGTCGAGACGGAGGTAAACCTATTGCAACTTCACCTTTTAGGAAACTACCACGAGAATGGAGCAAATGGACTCAATGGCCTCTTCAAGAGTGTACCCCTCTATCATGGCTGCCTCAGGACGAGCACGAGTGGATACATAGGAATTTAGTATTGACATGAAATGCTCATACGTCCACATCTCATGCAAATACATAGGACCTAGTGCCTCTATTTGAGGCACCAAATGCACCACAAGATGTACCATTATATCAAAGAATGATGGCGGTAAACACATCTCAAGCTGTGACACTGTCTCCCCGCTGCGAAGTCTTGAAGAGAATCTAACTCATCATGGTCGATTACCTTCTGTGATATTTTGTTGAAAAAAGAAGCACAACCTTGTGATTGCCATTTTTAAAAATGCTGGACTAATAGCCCTGATGGCGATAGGTAGAAAAGTTGTCAGCATTACATGGCAATCATGTGCGTTGTAGTTGGTAAGTGTAAGGTCCTTCATCGACACAATGGATCTTATATTGGAGCGTAAACCGGCCGGAACTCTCGGTTTCTTCAACCACACACAAATTGCTTCTTTCTCATCTATGTTCGGGTTATAGCATGCTTTGCGGGAGGTGGTACTTTCCATTTTCCCCAAGAACCGGATGAAGCTCATGTTTTATGTCTAAATTGACCATGTCTTGACGTGACTTTAGTCCATCCTTTGTCTTGCCCTTCATATCAAGCAAGGTGCCAATGATGCTTTTAAACACATTCTTACGAACGTGCATTCCATCGATTGCGTGTCGTCGTACATCAAGATCTTTCCAAGATGGCAAGTACTTGAAAAAAATTGACATTTTCTTAAATGTAGCTCCTGGAGTTGGCTTGACATCCTTTCTAGGTTTTCCATCTATTGTTTTTTTCCAAAAACAAAAATGATGTTTTTCACTATCTCAAACACTCTGTGACCTTTACTGTTACCCAATGGAGCAGTAGACTTAAGTTCATTTGAATTGTCAAAATATCTATCCATCTTTCTTAAGCGGTACCTGTGTCCTTTTGATAAGTAGCGCCGGTGCCTCATGTACACTAGCTTGTTGGATGCACCGAGGGACACATAAAAGGTTTCATCAACGCATACTACACAACCAACCATTCCCTTGAATTGACCTCGATAATACAAAGAGAGCGGGATAATCGTTGATTGTAACAAAAATAATTGCTCTCAAAGTGAATGACTCTTTCCTATATTCGTCCAACATGTCAACACCTGTGTCCCAAAGAGTTTTCATTTCCTCCATCAAGGGCTCCAAGAATACATCCATGTCAACACCGGGTTGTATAGGTCCGTAAATAAGAATGGTTAACGTAAGATATTTGCGCTTCTCACAATGGTGTGGAGGGAGGTTGTAGATAGTGAGGATCACCGGCCAAGTGCTATGCTTGCTGCTCCTTTGGGCAAACGGATTCATTCCATCAGTACATAGTGCAAACCTAACATTTCTTGCATCCTTAGCAAAGTCTGGGTGTTCTTCATTGAATTTTTTCCATTGTGTGCCATCAGCTGGATGTCGAAGCTTTCCATCATTTTTGTGCCTATCTGAAGCATGCCAGGTCATAAGCTCTGCATCCTCTGGATTAGCAAACAAACACCTCAATCGATCAACCACTGGAAGGTACCACATCACCAAAGCAGGAACTCTCCTCTGGGCAAAATAATCTACTTCTTCTTTTTCTTTGTTGTTTGGTTTTAAACCCTGTTCGGACTTTTTTCTCTTCTTTCCTTTAGAAACTGAAGTTGCATTCTGTTCTTCTAGATAGTCTTTTTTTGTCTTATACCGACTTGCACCACAGTTTGGACACTTCTCTAAGTCTGCGTAATCACCTCGATATAGGATACGATGATTTCTGCATGCGTGGATCTTCATGTACACCCATAGTAAAAGCGGACTGATGAGCTTCTTGGCATAGTAAGTGTTAGTAGGCACTTTGTTCTCTTTGGGAAGCATATCTCCAAGAGTACTCAATAATGCATCGAAGCTAGCATCGGACCATCCAAACCTAGCTTTCAACATCAACAACTTTAGCACAGACCGCAACGTCGTGAACTCTTTGGTACAACCCTTTGTCTCATCATACAATGGCTCTGTTGCTGCCTTCTTTAAGGCTTCCATTCCTTTCATAAAGAACATTGATGGATCAGTATGACGACGCAATAGTGTAGCCATGAGTTCCAAGTCTTCACACCCTTCATCTTCCACTTCATCCACCACTTCATCTTCAACATTTGGCATATCAGGTTGACACCGAGCTTGTGTCTCATGTATGAACTGGCATCCGTCGTCAACAAGCATGTCAGGGCCATTGGGGTTGATGTTCACAGGGGTTGTATCTGGATATGGGGTAGAGCTACCCTCTCCATGCTTTGTCCAAATCAAGTAATCATTCATAAATCCTCGACGGAGCGATGAGAAAATATTGTTTGTGTGTCGTCGAAGACCGCAATATTTTTACAATCTACACAAGGACAAGGTATGTGCTTCGTTTGTATTCTCCATGCATGCATCTTAGCGGCTTCAATAAAGCTTTTGACCTCTGGTATGTATGATGGATCAACTCTTGATAAATTATACATCGAGAATGATCTCTCCATCGTTTACCTATATATATAACTATTCATTATAATATATATATTTTAATCAATAATCCTAAGGAAATGTGGTATGTATGATGGATTCACTAACCTTTTGATGATCAACAACCTCCTCTTTATAGTTAGAAAACCTCACTCTTGTATATATATTTTCCAAATTATAGACGTTGAGGCCTAAGGTTACCTAAGTATGAGAGAGGAGGCATGGCAAATAATTAATCAAATCTTCCAATTAATGGGAATCCAATACAAAAATATACATAGGTACTTCTCTCTAATTAATTTAAACACTACTAATTATTTAATTAAAAATACATAGTAATAAATTGGAGTATTATTGAAGAAATACATAGTAATAAATAATGGAAAGAATAATTAAACACTTCTCTCTAAATAATTTGAACACTAGTAATTATCTAATTAAAAATAAATAAAATTAAATCTAATGAAATGGTACCCTAGCAAATAATAAGAAATAATCTTCAATTTTCTTCTAACAAATGAATCTATTCATGCATGACACACTAAATCTATAGAGGAGGGATCCTTTTATTCAAAAATAATTATGGCAATAGCTAAGAGACATAAAAAGTCCTTCTTTGATCACCATATCTAATAGAGAGAAAACACTAAGTATGAAATAATCAAATAGAGAGAAAACCCTAGCTTCTTCCCCCTCTCACTCATGGTGAAACCCTAGATCCAAAAAGTGGCTACAAATGAGCAATATTGGCTAAAAAGATGCAAGAGAGACATAAACTAACCTTTTTTTAGCAACCTCCTTCTAAGATTTGAAGATCAAAACCTCCCCCTTGTATTTTAGGAAATCGGACCTCCAAATCGCCAACAATGGAAAGTTGGCGTCGGGTAACCTGTCTTTGGTCGGGGAGGAAGGAGGGGGGTATTTATAGCGGACCTAGCAATCGGGCGGTTGTCTAAGCCAACCGCCCGGTGGAAACTATGACAACACTGGCGGTTGGCTAAGTCAACCGCCGGTCTTGATGGTTCCATTATCACTGGGCGGTTGGCTTAGTCAACCGCCCGCCGATAATACATTTAACACTTGGCGGTTGGCTAAGTCAACCGCCGGTGTTAATGGAGCCATCGATCGGGCGGTTGACTTAGCCAACCGCCCGTTGTTGTTGTGTTTTCATTGGCGGTTCTAAAGCCGGGCCACGTGATTTTTAATATTGGCGTCCGATAAACTCAACCGCTTTGTACAAATAAAATCCCGGCGCCAACAAAAATCATTTACGTACTAGTGGTCCACTGTATGTTAACTAGTCATTGCCGACCATTAGATTTACTCTAGTGACCTGTCCGGTGCGACCATTGGAAAATTCTGGTTTACTATCAATACGAGCGGATCCTCTCTGGATGCATCTCAAAGCGCTAGTGAAATCTCAAGTGCACCACCACATTGCTCTGGTGTGCTCTCTTTATTTCTCAATCATATGTGCCTCAATATTGTGATGAGGACCTACAGGCACCTTCAATAGTATGAGCTAGTTACTAGCTCTAAGATAACTTCTATAATAATACTAACTTTTAGCACATACTTCCTTTGTAAAGAAATTAGATATCGTTTAGGACAGCGACACGGTCTCTAAAGTATAATTTTGACTTAATATTTTTATAAAAATACTCATCACAAAGTGATATATTTATATTTTTATGAAAGTATTTTTCAAGACAAATCTATTCATATAGTTTTCACATTTCTAAACTTAACAACTTAAAAGTTATTCATAATTTATGTTTCCAATATTTGACCCAAATCTTGTCAAAAAACAACATCTAATTCCTATACGGAAGAAGTAGCTCATAACATAATAGCTCCACATGACATGACATCCTCATAAAATCTTGGAATGTGTGCATGAGACTGGATCTTAATCAAAAGCTAGTTTTTCTCTCTTGCTCTCTTCTATATTAAAATATGAAACAATATGCCTTTTTGCTAATTCATAAGTTACCATTGGAGCTGCACTGATGCTAAGCTCGGGTGCTTACATCCGAAGTATGTCATGTGTTGACGCTTAGAATTGCTCTAGGCAACACACCAGCGGGGGCTAGCACGCCCAAGGGGTTGCAAATCAACCCACAACCAGCAAAGGAGGAACGGCGAGAACAGCGAAACCCGATCTAGAGACCGGTTAAGCCGATTTGGAGCCCGTTCTTCGGCGTAGAAAACTCCCGAACACCTCCCGGGAAGACCCGTCGGGGAGGAGCACGTGGAGGATGCCCTAGGACCAGCAAGGCCGCCTAGAACGCCGCTGAATCTCGCCGGGAGACGCGACGAACAGCAGTAGGGGTTGGAAGAGAGGGTAAAAGTTGGAGTAGATGTGTTTTTGATCGATTGGATAGATGGGATCTCAATCGGCCATGATCCTCTCATATATATAGAGGGGGGTGGTCTTATCCCAGTAGGAAACCGCTCCAATACTTATTTTCTAAGTTTCCCACAAGTTTGGAAGAGTTCGGGTCGCAACCGGAAAGTCCTGATCCGAACTGACGAGGTCTACCGGAACTTCCGGTCGAACTTTCGGTCTCAGACCGGAACTTCTGGTCATAGAATAGACCGGAAGTTCCCGGAGCTCCGGGGTCGGCACAGGCCGGAACTTCGGTCACGGACCGGAAGTTCGGGTCACACTACCAGTATTTTCCCGGGCCATAACTTCTTCATCCGATCTCCAAATCGGGCATTCCATATATGATTTTTGACCATCTCGACGAAAAGAACGCAATGGTGAGATCAAATCAATATTTTGACAACTTTATAAAATGGACAATTTTGGTTGTCAACACATGCCCCCCTGTTTTCAGGTGAATGATGCATGAACCTAAAAATACAATTTAAAACCAAATAGCGACGATACCCATCTTATCGGCTATCTAGTGACTAAGGGCGATGTATACATCGGTCATTTTTGTTCTAAGGGCGATACATGTATCGGCCATTGTTTGGAAAGCACTTAGGCTTCTTGCCAAACACTTGAAAAATACTTTTTCATGTATCTTCCGTTTATTGCTCTCGGGAGACTTTCACCTTGCAATGTCTCTAGCATATATGAATTTCCAAATATCACTTTGATCACTTTATAAGGACCTTCTCAGCTTGGTGACCATTTGCCAAACTTGTTGCTTTTCGATCCAATTGGTAGTATGGTCTTCCAAACCATCTCTCCAACTTGGAAAGATTTGCTTTTTACTTTCTTATTGTATGCTCTAGCAACCCGAGCTTTGTCTTTCTCAATTTCCTTAAGAGCCTTTAATCTTTTATCCGCCACCTCATCAATATTATCCATCATTAGGTCATGATACATAACAGCAGATAGATCATTTTGTTTAGCAAGCCTATATGCATCCAAATTCACTTCAACGGGTAACACGGCCTCTTGACCATAGACTAACTCAAAAAGAGTCACCTTTGTAGCACCATGCCTTGATATGCGATGTGCCCATAGAGCTTCAGACAAGACTTCATGCCACCTTCTCGGATTATCCTCAATCTTTTCCTTAATAAGCTTGATCAAAGTCTTGTTGCTAGACTCAGCTTGACCATTAGCTTGAGCATAGTATGGAGATGAATTGAGAAGCTTTATCTTAAACAATTCGGCAAATTCTCTTACCTCTTTGGATATAAAGGATGTCCCTTGATCCGTTGTTAATGTTTGAGGAATGCCGAATCTATGAATAATATGCTCAGTAATAAACTCAATCACCTCTTTATGTGTCATATTCTTCAACGGGACTGCCTCGGTCCACTTGGTAAAGTAATCTGTAGCAACCAAGACAAAACGATGTCCCTTTGAAGATGGGGGATGAATTTGGCCAATGAAATCTAGCCCCCAACCACGAAAAGGCCATGGTTTGATTATAGGATGAAGCATTGCAGCAGGCGCAAGCTGAATATTACCAAACTTTTGGCACTCCTCGCACCCCTTATAGTATCAAAAACAATCGGCCATCATAGTAGGCCAATAGAAACCAGCCCGACGTAACAACCATTTCATCTTGGAGCCGATTGATGCGCACCACAAATGCCTTCATGGACTTCTCCCATAGCCACTTTTGCTTGATCAGTTCCCAAACACTTAAGCAACAAGTCTTCGGTGGTTCACCGGTAAAGCTCGCCATTATGCAGAGTGTACTTGAATGCACTCCGCCAAACACTTTTGTCAACTTTCGAGTTGGGATCCTGTAAGTATTTTAACAAAGGAGTTCTCCAATCTCCCAAATTGGTCACACTATCACTGGGATGTGGACTGGATCGATTTGGAGCTTGATCGAGCGGCATGGCCAAGCCGACCTCAGGAAAGTCGGCTAGGCCGACTGGGTTAGTCGGCTTAGCCGACTTGGAGGCCGGGCTGCCTCCCAGCGAAGAACCGGCTAAGCCGGACTGGCCAACTTGGCCGACTCTCAAAGTCGGCTCAGCCCGTTCCAGAGCACCTGCATAGAAAAAGTTTGAATCTTGATACATCGGCCCTTTTTGAATATGAAAATAATACTCCTTGATAGCAAGGCCCGATGCCTGTTGAGCTAGCAAGTTGGCCAAATAATTTGCATGCCTCGGAATATGCCGAATTTGAAATTCAGCAAATGTAGCAATAAGATCAAGGCACTTGTCACGACGCTTATTTAGTGATCCGTCTAAGCATTGAAATTCACCAGCGACTTGTTGTACCACCAGCAAGGAATCACCATAAGCCACAACATGCTTTACATCCATGGAAGAAAACATTATCAAGCCGAACAAGAGAGCTTCATATTCGGCTTGATTATTAGTACAATGAAAATCTAATCGACTTGATAATTTAATTTCAGCATTGCTAGGAGAAATAAGAACAATGCCAACACCTTGGCCATCTTTACAAACCGATCCATCAAAATAAAGCTTCCATGGAGTAATAGTAAGATAATCAATCTCATTTTCTAGATCTATACCATGCTCAACAATAAAATCAGCAAGGACTTGTCCCTTCATGGCTCTTAATGGCTCAAAAGTCAAGTCATATTCAATTAGTGCGTATGCCCATTTGCCAATCCTTCCACTAAGGATTGGCCGATATAACATATGCTTGATTACATCAGCCTGGCAAGCAACTACACATGTACTAGATAATAAATAATGTCTCATCTTAGCACAAGCATAGTATAATGACAAGCACAACTTTTCAATATGGGCATACCTTGTCTCGGGATCAAGAAGACGACGACCAATGTAGGCAATCACGTATTCTTTATCTTCATCTTCTTGAGTCAAAACAGCCCCGATTACTTTCTCTTCAGCAGCAATATACAATTTAAATGGAACTCCTCTCCTTGGTGCACGAAGAACTGGTGGTGTAGACAAATATTCCTTTATCTTTTCAAAAGCTTCTTGTTGTTTTGCCCCCCAAGTAAATTCAGATTCATCCTTCAATCTCAATAAGGGGGTAAAAGGAATAATCTTCCCAGACAAGTTGGCAATAAACCTTCTCAAGTAGTTCACCTTCCCTAAAAACTTTTGCAAGTCCTTTTTGCATGTAGGAGGCTGAACTTTCTTGATCTTCTCAATTCACTTTGGATCAATCTCTATGCCTTTATCATGGATAATGAAACCCAAAAACTTTCCAGCCGATACACCAAAAGCACATTTGAGTGGATTCATCTTAAGCCTATAGCGGCGCATCCTTCCAAAAGCAAGTCGCAAATCGGCTAAATGAGAAATTCGAGAAGCCGATTTAACAACAATATCATCGATATAGATCTCCACAATCACACCAAGCAAATCATGGAAGATCAATCAAATTCATAGCACGTTGATAAGTAGCACCAGCATTCTTCAATCCAAATGTCATCACAACCCACTCAAATAATCCAACAAATCCAGGACATATGAAGGCCGTTTTAGAAACATCATCTTCGGCCATAAAGATTTGATTGTAACCAGCATTACCATCAAGAAAGCTAAGCACATTATGTCCCGAAGCATCATTAACAAGCATATCAGCTATAGGCATAGGATATTCATCTTTTAAGGTAGCTCTATTGAGATCTCTAAAATCAATACAAACTCGGATCTTGCCTGAATCCTTCTTTTCAACAGGCACAATGTTAGAGACCCAATTTGCATACCTGCATGGACGTATAAACCCCGCTTCCAACAACCGATTAATCTCTTCTTTAATCCGGTCGTATATAGCAGAATTGAAGCGTCGGGGATGTTGTTTGTGAGGCCCCGAATCCATCCTTGATGGGGAGCCGATGCTCAACTAGCTCGCGGCTCAATCCAGGCACCTCTTTGTAATTCCATGCAAAGCAATCAGCATATTTCTTGAGAAGCACGATTAATCCAGATTTATAATCGACTTCTAAGTTCTTATTAACAAACGTCGGCCGAGGCACAGAACCATCCCCAATGTCAACTTGTTCCAAAGGGTCAGCCAACGTAAAACCTTGGCCCAACTTATTGAGCTCATCAAAATCATCAATAGCCTCACATGCATCGGTCTGAGAAGCCCGATACTGCTCAATACGATGTTTTAACCATTCTAAATTAGCATCCATTGATAAATTACATGATGATATTGAGCCGATTATCAATCGGCTTCAATGATATAGGTACAAATCCCTCTTTAGTAACACTAATAAACTAAAAATCAGAAAGATCTCTACCAGAAAGAGAAGCAATACCATCATGCCCCCCGAGCGAAGGAGCATCGGCTGTAGCTACATAAGCCGATGAATCCGCATGCACCACCTCAATCTCATCACCGATCCACTGAATGAGACATTGATGCAGGCTAGAGGGAACACAACGATTGGCATGAATCCAATCATGCCCAAGTATCAAGTTATAGCTACCTTGGACGACGGCGACAAAGAAAGCTGTAGCTAGAGTTTTGCTCCCAACAGTGAGCTCCATGGAAGTAACACCTCTAGCCGGAATAGGAGCTCCACCTCCAACACCAGTGATGGTCATGTTGGTCTTGATCAACTCCTCGTCGGTGCCACCAAGCTTCTTGTAAAGTGTATATGGCATCAAGTTCACAATTGCCCCGCTATCCACCAACATGCTGTGAACCGGTGTGCCATTGATATGGCCCTTCAAGTGCAGCGGCTTGAGATGGTTGACAGAATCTTCAGGTTTCTGAAACACAGCACTTTGTGTGGCAAAGTTGAATTTCATCGTCGTTGAATCATCCCCAACAATATAGTAATCTGAAGACAAATAAATAACATTGACTTCTCCCCTTTCCGGAGAAGGTTCGTAGTCCACCATCTCCTCCTCAGGAACCTCTGGAACCTCAATACCAACCAACGTGGCAATGGTAGAGGCGAAATCACCAGAAGATGCATCGGAGATCTCTGGAGCCGTGGGAGTTGGCTCAACCGACTCAAAAGTCGGCTTAGCCGACTCGGACTCTCCGAGCGGCGATCCACAAAGGGGAGCCGGCTTAGCCGACTCAAGAGTCGGCTTAGCTGGTTCGTCTTCCTTTGGCACATGCGCTGAAATAGCCGGCTGAGAGTTATTGGCCAATTTGCTTTGATTTGCCGGCTGCTTTAGCTTGAAGATTTCCTCCCTCATCTTTTCCAGCTTCTCTCTCTTTTGTTGCTTGTGCCTTGCCCGCTGCAGTTTGCGCCTTTGAGTTTTATCCAAGCCGGGAGGACACCACTTAGGTTGATTATATTTGGGATCCACCTCGGCTTTCTTCTTCTTTTCAACTTCAACAACAAAGCACTTGTCGTTTCACCTTGATTTGTCACTTTGAAGCTGGATTCTCAATCATAATCGGCTCATCATCCTTTATGACAGGAACTTCTGTAGAGCCGATTACAATAGATGGAAGAGAATTGGGCTTCGGCATGGGAGCTTCAAGCATCTTCTCATCCCTGTTAGGCACATAAACCTACTGCATTGGCGCCTTTCCTGTTTCCTGTGGGGTCATAGTTCTTGATGTGATTAAACGGCCATGATTACCAACGGTAGAGCTCGATTGGCTGAAATCCAATCGGCTAAACACGGATGGTTTGGCATAAGGTGCAGCAGGCATTCCCCACCCTTGTTCCTGCATCATGGGCGCTTGAGGAGGATACGGCACCCAAACTCCATAAGGTCCCCATTGTGGCGTAATAGGCGGTGGAATTGGGGGACCCCAACGAGACACATGAGGAGCAACTCTTTGCGGCAGTGTTGATGCGGATGTCATAACCAGTTGCTTTGCTTTCTCATCTTCTCGCTTGGGTGGAGTAGATTCTCTTTTTTTAACGGCCGATTCTTGGAATCGGCCTTTTCCCTCTTGTACTTGGACATAAGCCTGTCGAAGATGCACTGTCTTTTGACAAAGACGCCTTTGTTCTTCTTCTCATTGGTCTTCCAAGTACCTATCTCTGGCCTCTGCGGCACAAACGTGCGCAAAACCTTGGCCTCGGCCGGGGCGTCGCTGCTGGAAACCTGAGAACCGGCCTGGCCGACCTGGGAAGTCGGCTCAGCCGGCTTGGCTGGCTTAGGAGGGGCTAAGTCGGCTTGGCCGACTCCTTGAGTCGGCCTAGCCGGCCTGTGCTGTGCCGCCGCCGTCTCGTACCATCTTTGCTTGCTTAAGTATCTTGTCGACCCAGCGGTGATCTTGAGCTTATTTCTACCTTCTTCGTCCTCCTCGAACACCACCTTGCGCCCCGAATTCACATTAACATTCGGTGCTACACGTGGGTCGCTGATAATCACTTTCTTGCCTTGAGCTTTATCGACTTGCTCCGGACGAATCAAAACAGCGGGATCCTCTTTCTCAACCACATAGGCGGGAAAAGGAGTCTTGTCGACCTGCATCTCAGTAAGACTCAATCGTCCCTCATTAAGGGCCGATTGGACTGTCGACGACGGAAAACATTGCAATCATTAGTGGCATGAGAAAAAGAGTTATGAAATTTGCAATATGCCCTTCTCTTCATCTCATCAGGTGATGGCAATGTATAGTTAATCCTAAGATAGCCGAATTTAAGCAATTCATCAAAAATTCGATCACACTTAGAAAAATCAAAAGTAAACTTCATCTCCTCACCCCGATTCTTTTGAATCGGTTTGAGAGATGGGCAAGTGACTAGTTTATTAGGTGCTGGCCAGACAATTTCAGCAGCACACAAAACTCACTATTTTCATTGTTCTCACTTTGTCCGAAAACTCCTCCAAGACATGAGTATTCGGTCGGTAAGACTTATGACCATCACGAGGTTCTTTAAGGCGCGATTCAACGGAAACGGCCCTCTCTAGTAATTGATTAACATTTAAAAACTCATGATGCTCAAGTTTCTCCTTAATACTAGGAAGCAAGCCAGCAAAACACAAATCAACTAAATCTCTATCAGAAAGCATTAAATGGAAACAACGGTTCTTAATGTCTTTGAAACGCTTAAAAGAAATCAAGAACGGGCTCACTACGTCCTTGACGAACCGATGCAAGATGAGACAATCTAGTTTCTTGGACTCCATTATAAAAGTGATTATGAAACTTTTCTTCTAACTCAGCCCAAGAACTAATAGAACATGATGGCAAAGAAGTAAACCAAGCAAAAGCTGTACCAGTAAGTGATAAAGGAAAATAACGAACATTCATATGATCCATGGTACTAGCTTCACCCATTTGAGCCAAAAACATGCCAACATGCTCCATTGTAGTTTTATTATCATCCCCACTAAACTTAACAAAATCCAGTACCTTCCAACCAATAGGTGCCCTCAAGAAATCAAAAGTGGAAGGGTACGGTTTGTGATATGCATGTCTAGTGGGTTTGATTTGCACACCTAAGCTATTCTCAAGAGACCTAGTCAAATCTTCTTTAAACCGATTCAAAGTGGCATTGAAATCGGTAGAAGGAAGAGTAGGACCTGCATTAAGAATGGAAATAGCACTAGGTGACACCGGTGGGTTCGGAAGGACCGTATTTGCCCCCGCCGATGCTCTATTTGCTGCTGTCCTACTATCGGTTTGTGTAAAACAAGCCGAATTTTGAACATTGACAGCTCCTTGAACCATAGCATTAGTTAGAGGAACATCGGTCCTATTGTTTCCAACCAACAGAGGGCCCGATGACAATCTACTAGCTGCTGCATGATTGCTTTGATTGGAGTAATAATTCAATGGCATACCAAATTGGGGCTGCGGAACACCCGATTGATCATAATCGGTTGTCCGTCCGTCTAACTTGTCCATACGATCACTAAGTATGCTAGCAAGATGTTGAATACTATTGTTATATACTTTTCTTTCATCTACTAATATCTGAGCAAAATTAGCATGAGTAGGATATGGATCATCATAGATAGGAGGATTATTAGTTACCTCAGTCGCCAGAGCAACCGTTGTAGCAGGTGCAGCAGAAGCGTCTGGTGTAGCCGTTGATGTAGAGGGTATCAATGCAGCGTAGTTAGGCTCCTTGTATTGAGTGACTTTGTCACGCCGATCTATAGTACAACTTTCCAAGAAAGCTTTGAGAACGGCGTTGACCTTGTCATCAACTTGTTTCCTTAGCTCTTCGGGAAGATCATCAAGGGTGGGACATCGGATGTTGCTTGTATCGACTCTTGAGAGATCACCATCCCCTCCTTTGTCTTCCACGTCTCTGATTTCAGGCATAATGTGTGCTGGAATTGAAGAAAAGATTGGTTATTATCAAACAACCGAACCAATCCTTCCCTAGCGGAGTCGCCAAAAAGTGTGTTGACGCTTAGAATTGCTCTAGGCAACACACCAGCAGGGGCTAGCACGCCCAAGGGGTTGCAAATCAACCCACAACCAGCAAGGAACGCAGCGAGAACGATGAAACCGATCTAGAGACCGGTTAAGCCGATTTAGAGCCCGTTCTTCGCGTAGAAAACTCCCGAACACCTCCCGGGAAGACCCGTCGGGGAGGAGCACGTGGAGGATGCCCTAGGACCAGCAAGGCCGCCTAGAACGCCACCGAATCTCACCGGGAGACGCGACGAACAGCAGTAGGGGTTGGAAGAGAGGGTAAAAGTTGGAGTAAATGTGTTTTTGATCGATTGGATAGATGGGATCTCAATCGGCCATGATCCTCTCATATATATAGAGGGGGTGGTCTTATCCCAGTAGGAAACCGCTCTAATACTTATTTTCTAAGTTTTCCACGAGTTTGGAAGAGTTCGGGTCGCAACCGAAAAGTCCTAATCCGAACTGACGAGGTCTACCGGAACTTCCGGTCGAACTTCCGGTCTCAGACCGGAACTTCTGGTCTTGGACCGGAAGTTCCCGGAGCTCCGGGGTCGGCGCAGGCCGGAACTTCCGGAAGTTCTGGTCTCAGACCGGAAGTTCTGGGTCAGCACCACAGTATTTTCCCGGGGCCATAACTTCTTCATCCGATCTCCAAATCGGACATTCCATATATGATTTTTGACCATCTCGACGAGAAGAACGCAATGGTGAGATCAAATCAATATTTTGACAACTTTATAAAATGGACAATTTTGGTTGTCAACATCATGCATGTCTCCAACTCTGCCTCAAACTAGGCCTCACCAAAAAGCACCAGTGCACCCGCCAAATATCTGGTGCCACGAGAAAAGCTCGGGCGGTGCTGTGTAGTTTCTTCTTGTATATTTGTCCCGCTTGACTCGTATGATGTTTTGAGCCTCTTAATTGTCTTCTAGAGTCTTCATGGTTGCTCTTTAATCTTCTTTTTGATGTGTTGGTTCCTTGATCTTCATCAAATCCTCGCTCAAGTCCATCTCTTGCATCCATTAACAACTAAACAATGTTCAAAAGGCGACATCTCCTCCCTGTCTAGACTCGACTAATCGCTAGGTGAGAGGTTTAGGTGGACCTCTAGGCGACGCTTTGGCAACGATTCGGCGGCTCTCAGGCACTCTAGGCAATGCGGAGGCGGCGTAGTAGGTGAGGCGGATGTGAGTGCGCAAAAAAATTGACACCATGGGGACGCTGGCGCAACTGGATTTGGGATCGGGAAAAAAGGTTCACGTGGGAAAAGGATACGAGGGAGATGGGGGAAAGGACACGGTTGCTTTTCTTCCTGCTCTTCCTTTGTTGTCGCCAGCTACGCTCCTCCCTCACTTTGGGCGGGTAGCCCCAAGCAGCCACGCCCCCTTAGCCTAGAAATTGATCCCACCAGTCGCGCTCCTTGCTACTTGGAAGCTGGTCCTACCAGTCACGCTTCTCCCTGCCGTGCTCATAGTCTCGTCGGTCGTTCTTCTCCATGCCTTCCAAGCTCCTCCCCACCGGTCTCTTCATTTCGCCAGAACCTCCTCCCTACTGGGCACGTCCTCTCCCACCACCCAATCCCCTCTCCCCATCGGTCTCCTCCCTAAGCTGAAGCCCCAAGGACCAAGGTCGGTATGTCCTCCCCTGCTCCTCTCCTTTGTTTCCATTGAAGTGCTCTCAAGTATGAAATATTATTGCCTCTTGTCTGAACCTGAAATCTGTCCTAATTTATGATTACTAAAGGCTTGGTATTTGTAATTTGTTAGTTGCATGTATGTTACTTGAGAGTTCACAGGATCTGAATCACATGTATGCATTTGTAATTTTTGAACTCTGAATCGTTTATAATCTGAATCTGAATGACATGCTACTCTGCATGTATGTAATTTGTGATCTATACTGAATTGTGAACTCTGAAGCCTGCTCCTCTTTTATCTAACTAAATCTTGTTGGCTGCATGTATATATTTGTGATTGATTGAATCTGAACTCTAGAGTGGTTCAAATCATTTGTTGACTCATTTCCTGAACTCTGAAATTAGGATTTCGACAACAGAGGTTGGACCTACAACTGTAACTGTCCTAAGAAGGAATTCAGAGGATGTGGGATGGGAATATGGGGTTCTTGTTGATCCTATCAACAAGGACAAGGTGAAGTGCAAACTCTATGACAAGGTGATGTAAGGAGGGATTTATCAGTTGAAGTAGCATGTGGCCTATGAAGGAAAGAATGTCACAAAATGCAGGGCCACCAAATAGGCAGCTTGCAAAAAGGAAGAGGGAGGAGAAGATTGTTCGTGAGCCAAAACTTAGAGAGGAAGTAAATGCTTCTCGAGTTAGAGGTGGAGAGTCAGAGGAAGTCACATGTATTAGAAATTCAGAGCCTCACAAATTAGGAGCCATTGACAAATGCACACGTGCTATTGATCCTTAAGCACCAAATCGGAATCTTTGACTCAACAAAATTTGAATAAGGAGCTTTGGAAAGAAAGAACGTATGAGGTGCATAAATATATTGCAAGATGGGTCTATACACATGAAAATTTCCTATTCTATATTTATATTTCAAAATTCATTAGATGCTATTATGGTTGTACTGAACACTAATTAACCTTATTTTTTGTATCATTGGCAGCAATACTATTCAATGCATGTGACAATGTTTAGTTCAAGCAAATGTGTAAAGCAATTGGATAATTTGTGGCTAGGTTTGAACCTCCAACTCAGTATGATCTGTGAGAGAGATTGCTAGAAAAAGAATATGCAAGAACCAAGAGTGCACAAGAACATGAAGCTGAGAAGGTGAAGAACGGGTGCTCTGTTATGACTTATGCTTGGTTAGATAGGAAGAGGAGAAGCATAATGAACCTATGTGTTAACGGTTATTAAATACCAAATCTATAGGCCAACTAAGTATCAGAGAGGGTATAGTATTGATATAGTATTGATCGATGATGAACTATCTTATATGACCGTAAAGCATTTAGCTCAGTACTCGAGTGGGTTAAGTGGCCGATATTATGTAGAGAAAATTGGCTACATAGCATTAAAAGATCATATCTTTGGGTATATACCATTAAAAGATCCAATCTTTGCTATGTACCATTAAAAAGTCAGATTTTAGTGGATGCTCTCACTTCTGTTAAGTCTCTGTTAACACAAATATGTATGCCCTTAGACTTTACAACACAATAGCATGAATTTACTAGCACCCTTATAACGTTATATACCTCAGATTCAACAATATATAACATCCTTCACTGTAAAACATCAATCTTCCAAAAGACTACAGAGCAACCATAATTCACATATGAGCTATGTTCGATAGCTTGATGCAGTTGGCTCCTGTTGCAGTCCCCTCTCAATGGGTACTGCCTTCGCTGGTACTGTTGGCTACCAATAGTACTGTTGGTTGCTGCTACAATACCTATTGAGAGGGGACTGCAGCAGGAGCTAACTGCATCAAGCTGTCAAACATAGCTCATATGTGAACTATTGTTGCTCTGTAGTCTTTTGGAGGATTGATGTTTTACAATGAAGGATGTTATATATTGTTGAATCTGAGGTATATAACGTTATAAGGGTGCTGGTAAATTCATGCTATTGTGTTGTAAAGTCCAGGGGCATACATGTCTATGTTAATGGAGACTTATTAACAGAAGTGAGAGCATCCACTGAAATCTGACTTTTTAATGGTACATAGCAAAGATTGGATCTTTTAATGGTATATACCCAAAGATGTGATCTTTTAATGCTATGTAGCTAATTTTCCCTATTATGTAAGTGTGGTGCTTATATACTATTGACCTACGGATGCATCTTGTAGGCTGGGTTGGTTGGTAGATCATGGGTGTGACAATCCTGTTGAGTCCTATGTATTCCACCCCTTATAAGATTAGCAGAATGTGGTTGCGAAGGAGGGGCATGCTATGTTCTCAAACCTGCATAGTGATGTTCCTTGTGTATAATCTAAAGTCATCAATGCTATAGATGAGAGCATATGTGCTAGAGTAGATGTAAAGACTTAGTAAACATGACACTACATTAGAATTTAATCTCATAACTAATCTCCTATTTTTGCATTGCTATATTAGAAAGTTTCTATTTCTATCTTTAAGTGATTTATCATTGCCCTACACTTATCATATATATCTATTTGGTTTACCTCTACATAAGTATGTCCTATGTTATTTGGATTCTATCTAAGCATGCATATACATCAATACTCACTAGCCACCTTTCCCATTGGATTAAATACGACAATTGGGTTGACTCGCAATAAAATGCTATAATGGTATTTCATCTATGCGCTTGCGGATACTTCATTTATATATTCTAAGATAGTTGCATGATAAGATACCCACTCCTGATATCATTGCTAGGGATGAAAACCCGGTATTTCTATGCTGACGTTAAGGAGTGCCAACACTATGCACTACTTGTGCTGATGGATCTAGTTTTATTAGCCCAAAAGTTGTCAGATGGGTCACACACAAGTGAAGTCATCTTTGAACTAGTGGACAAAGCAATCAAAGATATTGGTCTAGATGTTGAAGCGCAAGTAGTAATAGATAATGCTTCTAACAACATGGGAGCAAAGAAGTTATTGCATGAGAAGAGACGAAATATATTTTAGACCTCTTGTGCAACTTGCACAATTGATGCTCCAAGAAATTGACAACATGCCACAGTTCAAGAAGGTGATTGACCAAGCAAAGGCATTCACCATATTTGTCTATGGGCACATAAGAGCATTGGAGTGCTTGAGATACTTCACAGAGGGAAAAGAGATAATAAGGCCAGGAATGACTAAGTTTGCTTTAGCTTTTCTCACTTTGAACATCATGCTACAGAAGAAGGAACAACTAAGCACATGGTGGTTCATAGTAGGTGGCAGCGGCGAACCTAGGGTCCGATGACCCTAGGTGCCCGCCCAGGCTCTAGTGCCGGCACATACTAGAGCTTTGATTATTATAACACTTTCTATGGCAAGTTTGTGGCTTGAAGATGCATACGGCCTATTGGCATACTATGATTTGCCCATGCTCAACTCACTGGCTGGGTCCGCTAATGGTAGGTGGGACACATTGAAGAATGTGAAGTCAAAAAGGGAAAAGATGCAACAATAACAATATCGAGTCTAGCATTTTTGAAGGATGTGAAGATGCTTTTGAGTGTTTTCGAGCCATTGATCAAAGTTCTATGTTTTGTTGATGGGATGTGAAGCCATCGATGGGTTTCCTATATGAGAACACTAAATGCAAAGAGAGACATAGAGAGATCAAGGAAGCATTGGCAATAATGTTGAGTCCTGCTATAAGGATGTTATTGCTATTATTGACAAGTAGATGAAAGGAAGACTTGATTCACCATTGCATTTGACTGCCTATCTGCTGAATACATACTACAGTTATAGTAGCCCATCAATCTTTGAAAATGGCAAAACAATAGAAAGATTTATTAGTAATGTAGATACTTTTTATTATCATGATGAGGACAAGCAAGATCAGGTTGTCAACACTGAACTAAAGAAGTTTTAAAATAGAGAAGTACCATTAAACAAGAAGCATGCAAAGATGTGAAAATTTTTATTACAACCTAGGTAGAGGTAACTCATGTTACATAGTCGTTGCATAGTTTGCGATTTGCATCTTTTAATTTATAACTAATATTATAGAGTAGCTGCTCATTTATTTCAGCATCTTTTTGGCGGCAGTATGGAACCAAAACACCATCTCTACAAAGGATGGCAACAAGGATCCTATATTGGACATCAAGCTATTCTGGTTGTGAAATAAATTGGAGCACATTTGAAATGGTTAGTCCCTCTCTAGTGTCCAGATTTTAGCATTCAGCACTAAAAAACATGGATCTATTGTAACTCATGTTACATATTTATAGATTTCGATGCTAACATTGACCTAATTGGAAAAATGTCATTGTTATCGTATATGTAATTTCATTCTTAGGTTTTTATTATCATGTGTTTTATATACATGTACCATAAATGTTACTAATAATTTATAAGGTCTTTGTTATCATCTTTACTGCCAGCTTTATCGAACATTTTTCATAGATCTTTACATTACTTTTTAGAATCAAGGGTCATGGCCAGATGTGACAACCTTGATCGTGCATGCCCAAACTATAGACACCTCGATCATGCATGCACAATGGTTGGTTCTATCATGTCCAGGCGAGAGACATGCCGGGGGTGATGTATGGACCATCAGAATAATAATTAGAATTGTGTACGTGTGGGAAGGCTATACCACTCTATTGGCATTTCTTACCATCACTACTAATGATGTAATCTCTAGCAACATGGGCGGGCCTACAGTGATTCAAGGGTATTCAGTTGAATACCCAAAATTTTTGGCAAAAAATTCATATATATAGTGTATACATGTCAATATATTAGAAAAAAAGAAAATACAGTCAAATTGAATATCCTATCCAACAATCCGCTACTTTCTTCTCCCACCCAATGGCCCAACAAGGCCATCGGCCCAAATTTACACCCGCACGCTCGTCGCTTGGTGCTCCCTTCTCAGTTTGCAAGTTCAAGTTCAGTGCTTCGTTATCTTGGCTTCTCAATTTCCCCATTCTAGACATTCTGTATATTAGGAATTTAGGATAGCAAATGTGATGTGAATCACTTCTAAAATGGAACGAGGAGAGATTGGAATGGAGAGAGATTGAGTTTGTGTGCAAATTAGTTAGTCCCCAATTTACAGTTACGTGGTCTAATTTACTATCCTTAATAATTTAACTTTAGTACCAGAAAATTTTATTAATAATCTGTAAGTTCTCTTACTATTTTGTTGTTTTATAGCCTCCATACTTGTATTTATGTTCAAATTTTATGAATTTATAAAATCATACTATCGATTGTGTGTTATATACTTGCTATATGCTATACAGTTAGAACTATGGTGTTATACATGTCAAATACTAGGATTATAGAAGTCTAGGTTGTTAAAGAAAAATTGACCCCCTACATTTTGAATACCCAAGCCACAAATCCTGGGCCCGCCACTGTCTAGCAATGACACCAAGAGACATGTGTTGGTATTTTTATATTGTGACATGATTCTAAACTATGCATGTAATCAAGCAAACAATGAACAAGATAACTAAGAACATAATGAATATAAGAACCAATATCATGATTGATATGAATGTAAAAAGGGGTACAAGGGCTATACCAAGCCTCTAGATGACACGACCCGAAATCTGAGAAAAGCCCAACTCATTATGAGCTAAACTTATATAACTATGTTATGGCCATCTAGATTGGGAGTTCTCTCTGGAACAAAGGTGATGGCTCTCTTGATCCTTGGTGTGTGTCTGATGCCTTCGGGAGGTGGGGTCTTGGCCTCATAGGTGGGATGGTCCAAGCAATCGCTATGTTATCGATCCATGGCAACACCAATCCATGTCCCTTGGATCAAACCAACCTAAACAAATGGTGAGATCGATCAACAATGATGGTGGAAAGAAGCAGGCACCGACAAGTGGCCCTAAACCCTAAACCCGACCCCCACCTTAGATCTAGCGTGGAGGGGTCATTCTCTTCTCAGATGTGACTACTAGGTGGCCCTAGTTGTCTGTCCCATTGCGGACAAACGTGATTTGTGGCGGAAGTATGGCCCACTTGGCCCACTTTATATATAAAACCTACTGCAGTCATTAAATCACCAAAAATTTGTGAATATAGTTAGTTTAAACCTCTATATCTATATTGGTGATTAATTTTCAAGATAAATATTCACTAAGTTGATAGTTTATTAATGATGTTAGCGACCATCACACACTCTCGGTAGGTATATTGAACCAACAGGCAGCAGTGATGTTGGATCATCACTACTGGTTGATATATTGGGCCGTTGGTGATGTTGGACCGTCATTGCTAGATCTTTGGTTGATCTGGCAGTGATAGAGCTAAAGTACAAAAACCCCATCCCAAAAGCCCCTTCCTCCTCCACCCAGCCCAAGAGCACATTCATGGAAGGATACGTCTTTTTACTCTCCTCTGTTGCGGCCATTTCTCACCAAATCTCTCATGGGGCTAGTTTTGTAAAGGATTAACAAGATCTTGCTTTAAGGTGCAAAAACTAGCATTCGTCTAAACTTTTAGCTAATTTTGTTGGTCAAAGTTTCTTTGACTCTCATGCTCTTGTTCATTACCAAATTTGTAGAGCTTTTTCCGTGAAGTCAGCTGAATTTTGGTGAATCCACTTGCTATATATGGCAATACCATATTAGTACCTTTTGTGTACCCATGTAATATGTATCTACATGCTTTAACAAGAATATTGGTTTGCATTCTTGTCATCAGTGTCACCATTTGAACTCATGAGCTAGACACATATAATTTAATTTGAGGATATATTACCTACCACCTATCAAACAATAATTTAGACATGTTTGCATTGTGTCCTATATATGATTTGGAAATTGATTAATATTGGGCATTATATTTACCTACCAGGTATATATTCGTAGGGCACACATGCATAAACTTGAAACATTTATAAATCTAGTGCCACTAAGTTACAAATTTTTTGCTAACAGAGAGGTTACGACTATGTACGGTATGAGTCTTAGAGATGCAGTATGTGATGGGCATCGACTCTTTTAGCAAGGCGATCAAATATTATGTTGCATGTAATCCATAGGAGGAACCCTGAGCAGATTCAATGTCACTTGATTAGTGTGACATCCTAAAATTCAATTTCCAAAATTATTAGTAATTAATTTGGAGCATTTATTTATTTTTTTATGCATTTAACATATGCTAAATATCTGTTTTTAAACAATTAAAATTAAACATAAGGTTTATAAATATGTTTGTTGCATTCTTGCTAGAGTAAGTGTTTTGTTTGAGTGTAGGAGTAAGAGCATCTTCAACAATTCTTCATCTCAGGTTGTCATTTTTATTTTTTTGGCAAAATGTTATTTATCTCAAGTTGGGAAAAAGAGCCTCCGCCTCAAGATATATGCGTGCTTTCGACTCCGTCTTGATCCATCCGTCCGTAGAAGAGGTAGTAGAAGGGTATAAAAATAATTTTACTTCTTTCTCGGGGTTTTACGATGTAAGTTTTCAAGAGGTGAAAGGGTATAAACATAATTTTGTTTCTCTCAGGGTTCTAGATGTAAGTTAGATTTAGGTTTAGCAAATGAATTATGCAAAACTATTAGGGATGAGCTCTTTTTTTATTTGGCATATTTTTTAGAAATTGACAAAATACAAAATTTTTTAAATAAAATATAGAAAACTGTTAGAGATGCTTCAAGTTGGCTGGGGTCAAATTCAAATTTCATGAGTTTGATAAAAAAATTCAGCTTTGGAATAAAAGATTTTTATTTTAACATTTCTCCTCTTCCTTCCTTTTAGCCGAACAACAAAGTCAGCCCAGCCCCCCTTTTCATTTTTTTCCAGGCACGCAAATCTGCGTTGGGCCGCCTTCTCCCTCTCCCCGTATCCTCGGTAGTCGGTACTCCCAGTCCCAGCCAACGGATCTTTTCGCCGCTGTCGTGCCGCTGCAGGGGACACGTCACAGGTACCTCCATTTACCAAATTGCCCTTTTTTTTTTCCCCCTCTTTCGATTGTAGCTTGAAGCTCACACCAGCAGCTAGCTTCCCACCTCACAGGCTCAGAGCATCATCAGCTCACTCCCTTCTCCATCCTCTCCTCAGTTGTCTCACCAACTTCCCCAATCCCACCCTAAAGATCCAATTTCGATCCACGAACCCCTCCCAAACCTCAAAAAAGATCGCCGCTTCCAGGCCCCCCGCAATGGCTGCCGGCGGCCTCGCGCTGCTGCCCGCCCTCCTCGTCGCGGCCCTCTGCGCCGCCGCGTGGCGGGCCGACGCGGCGATCGGGGTGAACTGGGGCACCGTGTCCGACCACCGCGCCCGCCCGGCGTGGTGGTGGACTTGATGCGCGCGAATCGGATCAGCAAGGTGAAGCTTTTCGACGCCGACCCGGGAGTCCTGCGCGCGCTCGCCGGCAGCGGCATCCAGGTCATGGTCGGCGTTACCAACGGCGAGCTCGCGAGCATCGCGGGGTCGCAGGCGGCTGCAGACGACTGGGTCGCGCAGAACGTGTCCCGGTACGTCGGCCGAGGCGGCGTCGACATCCGGTGAGCCCCCGTCTTTCTCTGGATCTCTAGCTCATTGCAGCATTGAAGTACAACGTTTTGACTCTTGCTTCCTCAGTCTTAGTGATTGGTTGGGCAACCTAGGATTTATGTAGACAGTTTACTTGACTTAGGTATATGTTGTGTCACCTTTTAGCTTTTAGTGGAGTATTCGCTTTGTTGAGCTCCTTAGATTCTTGTGGAGCCGAAGATCTTTTTTATGTTTCTTGTTTCGTGGATGAAGATGAGATGTTTCAGGCATCTCCTATTTGGATGAAACATTTCTAGATGCAGTGCTTTAGTTTATTTAGCTTTAGTGGAAAGTTTTTCCTATATTTGAGCCAATAGTTGATTGTTTTGGTGCAGAAGATAATCTTTCTCTTAATGTGGTTGCTTAGATTCGGAGTATTGTAATTCGAACTATAAGATGAAGCTGGTGCATTTGCTCATCAGCTGTTCAGTTGTGTCATTGCTAAGATAGGGTCTAGTTGTTTGAATTAGCAGTGACAATGTGACATACTATCTGGCTTCATTTATTTATTTTGAGTGTTTATCATAGACTTCAATTTGTACATCTCTAATCTGTTTAAGCATTCTTTCTTTTCTTTCAGAATGCTTCCCTTAGCAATATGGTTTTGTTTTAGAATGTGTCTGTTGATGGTAAAGCGAAGGGCCCTGAGTTGCTGTCACGTCAGAGCAAGCAATCACTCTATTGTTCTTCATATTGCATACAATGTCAAACAAAAATTAAATTTCATCCTTTGAGTTGCCTAACACAAATCATGTTATCCTTTGATTACACAAAGCGAAACTGACCATTTTAATCGGTAGACACCAATTATAGTGAGGTTAAGAGTGATGTGCAAATAGTTAATAAAATGTTCTGGAATCATTGCAGAATGTACTGCTCAACAAAACTGGTATAGTTGAGTTTGGGTTAATGATGCTTAGTTACATACAGCTTGCAAGTGATGTGTTTTTGTGTGTTCTTTACAAAGTAACATACTTTTTCATCAAATTTACACTTGCAATCATGAATGTGGTGTGTCCATACAAGATTGACTCCGAAATAGTTGATCTCTTTGTGGTTACTAACTCTACATTTTTTACAGATACATTGCTGTGGGCAATGAGCCTTTCCTCACAAGCTACCAGGGTCAATTCCAATCATATATCATTCCAGCAATGACAAATATTCAGCAATCACTGGTGAAAGCTAATCTTGCTAGCTATGTAAAGCTAGTAGTTCCCTGCAATGCAGATGCATATCAGAGTGCTTCTGTTCCATCTCAAGGAGTATTCAGGACTGAATTGACTCAGATAATGACCCAGCTGGCTGCTTTTCTGAGCTCCAGTGGGGCTCCATTCGTTGTCAATATCTACCCATTCCTCAGTCTTTACCAAAGTTCAGATTTCCCACAAGATTATGCCTTCTTCGAGGGATCTACTCACCCAGTAGTAGATGGTCCAAATGTGTACTACAATGCATTTGATGGGAACTTTGACACACTAGTTTCTGCTCTCAGTAAAATTGGCTACGGGAACCTACCAATTGCAATTGGTGAGATAGGTTGGCCAACTGAGGGAGCACCAAGTGCAAACTTAACTGCAGCAAGGGCATTCAGTCAAGGGCTTATCAATCGTGTTACAAGCAACAAGGGAACTCCACTCCGGCCTGGTGTGCCTCCAGCTGATGTATATCTTTTCAGCCTTCTCGATGAAGAGGCGAAGAGCATACTACCAGGAAACTTTGAGCGGCACTGGGGGATCTTCTCCTTCGATGGGCAAGCCAAATACCCCCTGAATCTTGGTCTAGGAAATTCAGTACTGAAGAATGCCAAAGAGGTTCCTTACCTTCCATCACGTTGGTGTGTCGCAAACCCTGCTCGGAATCTCGACAGTGTTTCAGAACACATGAAACTTGCTTGCAGCATTGCTGATTGTACCACTCTGTACTACGGAGGTTCATGCTATGGCATTGGGGAGAAGGGCAATGTTTCATATGCTTTCAACAGCTACTATCAGCAGCAGAAGCAAGACCCAAAGAGTTGCGATTTTGGTGGGCTTGGGATGATAACTTACCTTGATCCATCTATGGGCGAGTGCCGCTTTCTTGTTGGTGTTGATGATAGCAAGAGCTCTGCAGTCGCCTCTTGTGGCAGTGGATGCTGCGGGGTCTGCTGTGGAATGTGGGTTTTAGCTTTCTGGGTGTTCATGTACCTTAGAATGATGGGTTCTGCTTGATTCTCAAAATGATGTGCTGGGGCATGATGCTTGTGCCCATGTTAGATAGACTGTACTCTTGACTTCTAGGTCTAGAAAAGGATTGCACTGTCGCCATGTGAGATTAGGAAATTATGCTTGATATATATAATATAATTTAATTTATTGTTGAAATGGCCCTTTGCAATTATGCTCATTTCTGAATATCTGTTCCCGGGGCATATATTAAAGATGTGGTAAATAGTCCTTCTGTAGCACCTAGGGGAACCAAAGAGATATTTTATTGCCATGCATGCTGCAGTATATATGATACTCGATACACGATGCGCTCACAGAAAAGTAGCGGGATACTACAACAATCCAGCTGAGTCTATTCTGTATCATCATAATGTTTATGATTTATGAACAGGCACAGCCTCAGAATCTTCCTCAATTCAGCGGGCAGACGGTGGCGGGGTGGGCGGGCAACAGTTGTCGCCGCAGCAGGCGTGGCCGCAGGTCACCTTCGGCTGCTGCACCAGCCAGCAGCATTGGCATGCTGAAATGAAATGAAACTAGAACATCGGGCGCCCTTCGGGCGCCTTACAATGATTTAAGGACAAAATAATTTATAATCAATAGATACGGCTAAAATACAAAGCACAATTATCACTAATATTTTCGCAGAAGAAGAGTAAAGATACCATATCATCTTATACCTAACACAAATGGAGCATTCACAAATATGAGTTGTACGACCATCGCAGCCATTGTGGTTTTGTTCAGTCATATAAAGCTACTATTGTCAGTAGCTTAAAATGCCGATGCAAATACATGGTGATCATTACGTCCTCCAGGCTATCTTGACTATTTGGCCAAATTTATAGATACCAAAATATTTAGCCAGATTTATAACAATAATTTTCTCATGTCATAAAGATCTCAATTAAGAAAATTCCTTTGCGCATAACACACAATGATCTTTGAACAATAAAAAGAAAATTAAGCCATGAATGTCATCAGTCATCTTTGAGAACTCTCTTACATCAGGCAGCACTATAAAGGGTCACTCAACAATCTCACAGAACAATTTAGGGGGTGAGATTTGAAAAACAAAACACAATCTAATTACATGCAACCATAACGAAATTCATAAGAGTTTGTCCTGAACTTGTTCCAGAATAAAGACTCATTGAATCTCTGATTGACGTGCAGTCAATATCAATTTATACTCTTAAACCACTCAACGGTGGCTGGACGGAGGAGTTGTTTGACGATGACAGTGGGTACCTGCTTCACAACTCAAGAGAAAATTTAATCATCCAACCTTGAAAAGAAATATCTTCCAAGCTGTCTAAAAAATTAGCTTTTCTGCAAGCTAGTCCAAAATCAGTGGTAACAAGGCCACTGAATCGGTATACGTGGTGCACAGAGTTATAGGCTGGGTAGCTAAATTTGCCGACATATGAATGCTAATGATCCAGGTTATAATTGTAGTGAGCATGTAATCACGAATCATCATAAAAATTAGATATACAAGCAGCAGGCCAAAAATGGTAACAGTAACTTATCGCAAAAAAAATTAGCAAATCTTATAACACTATGATATACTCCTATTGCTGCTGTAGGCTAGCATTGGACTAATTAAAGTGACAACCATTGATTAAAGAATAAGTGACCAACACATCTTCATCACCTGTCAGTGAGATAAGCCTTCTTTCCCTGAAAACACATAGGATTTTGATAGTTCCATAAGCACAGTTGTAGCATATTATTTCTCATTACTGTGAATCCACAAATGTGCCACAGATTAAAAGTGCTGACTAAAATCAATTTCATCATTTTAGAAATCTCCTTTAAACACAAGATGACACACATCAATCAAAAAATAGGTGACCAACTGCTTCCTGCTCATTACTGAATTTAAGCAGGTGAGGTCACTCATAGTTGTTCTAAGCAGTCTACGGTTAGATAGTAACAGTAGTAAAATGTATCAGGATTTGGAAGTCTTATAACCAAATACCAGTTGCAAATGAATAGACCAAAAACTATGCACTTATAGCTGATTATTAATACTGAAACCTTAAAGACTAAGCATTGTTTGCATTGTGGAATGTATAGAGAAGGACATGAGCTCTACCTCAGTCCAGAATTGGTAATCCAGGAAAATCCAGACGGCTGTCCTTTGACATACACAACCAATTCATTAATGAATCTATCAGATTTCACATACAAAACCAATTTGATAACGAATCCACTGGATCCAATGCAAGTCCCAGATTAGCAGTGATCGTGTGTACCTTGCCGAACAATGAATTGTATAAACGACCTCGCTGGCGGACGCCACGGATGGGCATCATAGGTTGCCGACAGACGCCGAGCGAGCAACATAACGATCCAGGTGTGGGAAAGATGCTGCTGCGGACGAGAGGGCAAACAGGCAGTGTTCCCTCCTGCAGGTTGACACAATCACGCTAGGAATTAGAATCTGGGGTTCGATTTGGAAGCGCAGTAAGCCATGAACCGAAGCATAGGGAACATTCATCGAGTTCCTACTTGCCGCCGCCGCCGCTCACCTGCCGGATCTGTGTCACACCGCCTGGCTGCCATCATGGGGCAGCACATAGAGGACGCCGATGCGCCATCTGCCACCTGCCGCCGCTGATTGCCCGCCGGATCTGCGTCATGGCACCCGGATGTCACCATGGGGCAGCATGCATGTTGAGGCCGACAAGCCCGCCTCCGCCGCTCAAGCTCACGCCACCTCTAGCGTTCGCTCGAACTCGGATCTGGGAGGAGAAAAAAAGGAGAAAGAGGAATGACAGGGAGGTAGAGTTCGGGTGGTTGAGGGAGGAACGATGGGGGAGCTAGGGTGTAGAGGCGAGCTTCCATTCTTGAGCGATGGCGGTGTGGAGACTAAGCAGGAAGGAGAGGGTAGGGAGGAGCGGAGGGGCGGGACGGGGAGAGGAGAGGAAAGCAAGGAGAGGAATAATGCGGCTGGGCGAGGGGCTGGGGCACCATTGTGCTCGAGCTCGCTGGCGGCGGCGGCGCGGCGCTTCGCTGCCGAGAAAGACAGGAAGGAGAGGGAGGGGAATGACGAATGAGGAGGGAGGCTAGGGTTCGGGTCGACTGGGGGCTCTCCTGCAAATCTCCCCCTGGGTTCTTTTTGTAAAAGAGGAGCAGCTACCGAATTTTCTCTTCTTCGTGTGGGAATAAAATTTATAGTAAGGATTTATATAGAAAAAACACAGATATGGGTACAATTTATGAAAGGCAAAAAGGACGGCGGGTTATTTTCTTTGAAGATGGAGGGTCTATTTGGAAAACCGATAAAAACGCGTGTCGCGCCGCAGAGTGGCCACCGATGCTTCGAATTCTGTCGGAGGAGCAAACCCAAGTGGGTTTAAACCAACTCCGATGCATCCATGATCAGTATCAGGATCAGGAAAAGTGTGAGGTGATGCTAACATGCTAACAGCAAATGAGCATGACTGATGGCCTAACTGCCTGCAAGGCCGTCAGGTACACTACTGATGTGAATTACTTAACAGCATCTTTGGTGGGATGTCTAAGTCCTATGGATACCAAGAAATGACTCGATCGATCTACAGAGAAAAAGAATGTTTTGCAGGACTTACGAAGTGAGGCCATCGCCGTTGTGATTAAGAGTGCAAGCAGAATGAACCATGCCACAAGGGCGAGGGCAGTGTTCTTCATGCGGCTCATGTGTTGAATCTTCTGAGTTTTTTTGTTTTTTTTCCTGTGAGAACAGCTGAGATGCTTCTGCTATGTATGTATTATGTATATAAAGGGATCGAGGTGACCGCCTATGCAATTGTGATAAGATGCAGCCGCTTTGCTGGACTTGGACTGATCGGACACTGCAGTTGTTGGACTGTTTGTCTGTTAACGCCATCTAGATCTCTCTGTGTTGACTCCTGAGATGGTGGTTTTGATAATTTGTTTCCTAGCTGACGCCTGATGCTCCGTTTCTTTGAATACAACATTTTTTTTCTTTGAAACACCTTCGAATCTCTAACTTTCAAAAGCAGGGCCAAGCTCGGGCAGCTCATTGGGCCACGTCGCCCTTTTTTTTTACGACCGTTCGATCTCAAAGCCGACATTGATCGAACCGTTTAACCCGGCCGTGAAGCTAGCACGCTTCGCGAACTCTCGTCCCTCGCCGCTCCTCCTCCCCACGGCTTCGTCGACCGCCGCTCCTCCTCCCCAGTCTGCTTTGCGCCGCCGTCCCCTCCCTGCTCCAGTTCCTCCCCCACAGCCCGGCGAGCCGGTATCCTATGGCGACACAGAGGAGCGATGCGGGCGGCTGTCCTCACTAGGCGGCCTCGACCCTGCAGCCTGGGCGGCCGAGCCATGGTGGGCGCCCGTCCCGCGAGGGGATGCTGCAGGCGGCAGCAGGACGGCCGCGCGAGGAGGCCCCCAGGCAGCAGCCACGGCGAGGAGTCACTAGCGGGGCTCCTCGGATGCATGCAAGATTCCCGCCATGCCCTGGTTAGCGCGTAGCACTGCACGCCACGGTGCTCGGGCGCCTTCTCCACACATTTCCGGCGCTCCAGAGCCTCCAGTCCTCCACATCTCAACGTCTTCCTCGCTCAACGATGCCTAGCTTGTCGTGGCGATACGTGGAGGAGCCAACTGATGCAATCGTGAATGCCAACGCTACTTCTAAGTAGGACCGGCATCGCTTCCTCCAAATATACACACCTACACGCCACACTGTTATTGCTGCTGCGGAGAAGAAGCTGAGCAGGGCTCCCATGAGGAAGAAGGCAAGAAGCGTCGGGGCTGTGCATCTTGCTCATGCCTCTGTGCTCCATCCACCCACCATGTGCTCGATCAAATGACTACAAGGCTTACTCTTTTTAGCGGGCACCTATACTTGCATATGAAGGGCTTCTATATCTGATAGAAAACTTTGGTCTTAATTCGTAAAAAAAAAAAAAAAAAAAAAAAACTTTGGTCTTTGCAGATGAAGGGCTTCTATACCAAAAGTTTCAATCCATTTCTACATTGAAACACTGCCTTTTTCTTGACTAATAAACTTTGGTGGTTCAGTTATGCACAATGAAAAAACACTGAACATGTGAACTAGGTACATATACTATCTGATGCACTTCTAAAATCATTTGTGTTGATCACTTGAGATGTATTTAATGGCATATGCTTTTAAATAGTGATGACATGTGTCCTCTGTGTGCTTCCAAACTCTTGCAGAGCTTCAACATCTGAGGAACTGCTTGCCTGATCAGGTTCAGCGTATTGATGAGAGGTTAGCTGCCCTTGTCAATTGCATACAGTAGATTGATTTATATTTTGATGCTAGGTAGTTATATATATCATAGGATTAGGACTAGCTTTGTTTTGGGCAACCTCAAAAGATGCTTCATCTCCTTTACTTGCAATCACAATCTTACAAGTTTGGTCTTATAGTACATTGCTTCCACCGGTGAAGGTAGCTAGAAGATGAGAATGTCTGAAATCAAGAATTACATAGCGTATCTAATTGTTTCTGATTACACTGTGATAAAAGTGGAGATAGTAGCTTTAGTTCGACACAAATGTACTTTTGTTGTCAAAGTTCTACAAAGCAAGAGCATAATCAAAATACCCTATCTTTGAGGTCCTAATAATAAAGGGAAAAATGGAAAGCAGCCAGCTATTCCAACCTTAAAAAACATTTTTGTTATCGTCTGGAACTCAGTATCTGAAATGATTGATCGTCAGGTTTTTCCATGCTCAAACTTGCAAATTTTATCAATGCATATGCATATATCAGATAATTTCGATGATAACAACATAAAACTCTGCAGTAGTTTGCTAATTCTATTTTAGTTTTTGCCACATGGATTTCATCCCCCGTATCCTAATTTTGGCATCTGATATTTCTGCTTCTGTTTGATAAAATTTCCATGGCCTAATTGCTTCTTGCAGGCAGTGATGATTGGTATGTTTATTGGTTCTGCGCTCCATACCACGACTCCATTCAGGAGCAGCGGTGGAGTCATCAAAGGCAGTGGCCAACTAGCCAATGATCCAGCAGAAGGGCCAGCACGGTTACGCAGCTCACACTCAGCTATAGCATCTCTCTGTTGAAACTTGCCCACATTGCGTTACCTATTGCGAAGCAATGGATAAAGTGATTGGTCAATGAGGTACACTGATTCTCACAAGCATTAAGTTGTGACAATATTTGAACATAAACTCCATATGGAGTTCAAAAACGATTGAATTACATCCACAACTTATATATCCTATTTATTTGTCTTCATGCAATTTTTAAGGTTTTATATTACCATGTGTATCTATTTATCTCCTTTGAAATGCCATGGTTTCTAGAATATCATTGTGATCGATACCAATCATAAGCTGATGTTTGTATTTTACTGTCTATAAAATTTCATAAATGTTCCTCCACAAATATTCAAACCACAATTATAACTAAATGTTGTTCTGTGTTCCCAACTTTTCACTTATAAAAACAGAGATGTGTTAAAAAATATGTGCAGTATTCTATAACTGTAGTATTTAGAAACCACAGTTTTAAAAACCACCACCATATAATACCAGAGTATTTAGAAACTAGAGTTTTTCTCTGTTTTACAAAAAACCATGAGGAGCAGAGTGTTTGGCTATTGTAGTTTTCTTGCCGGCAATTTCAAATCTTCCAGCTGCATGCAGACGTACAAATATAACACCACCGGCTCTTTTTATAGCAATCAGAAACCTATTATTTAAATAATGAAACTTTTTATAGCATCAGAAATCTATTATTTAAATAATGAAACTACGAGTATGCTCGCACATTACAGACTCATCTACGCAGGACGGGATCCAAATCTGAGGGTCAACGAGCCAATCACCAAGCGTACCTTGCCCTTTTCTCCCGTCCTTCTCTCCACCTGCCATGGCAGTCAAGGCTGGGCGTTCTGTTTCCTGGATCAAAGAAAGAAAAACATGGAAACAAAAAGGACTGTGCATGCGGATAAGAAAGAGCGCGAAGGGAAAAGAGACACGCTGGTGTATGCGCGTCGTCGCCTTGGCGACCTCTGTGTAAAAATAAAGAGGTATGAGGCAGAGTTTTCTAGACTCCAAAAATACTGTGGTTTTGTTAATGCTATAGTTTCTAAAACTTCAAACTAAATTGCATCCAAACACCTTCTTTGTTTAAGATACCCCGGTATTTTAAAAAACCACGGTATTAATCTAAAACTCTAAAAAAAAACTTTGTATCCAAACAGAGCCTTGTCATTAAAAGGATATCAATGTGTATGTAATCATGTTTATCTATTGGAAGCAGCTGCTCTGCACATTGATACTCTCACATAATCACACAACGCGGTCTGGCCTAACATAGGTAGGCGCGGCAACGCTGCGTTTGCTTTCTAGTACAACTTCGATTGTGCTGTGGCCATATGGATTAACCAGTTACAAAAATTTACTACACACCGAATTTCCATCATATAGCTTGTATCAACATATATCTGGATTTTTGTCACCGGATAAACAAATCAGATTTCAAATCAAGGAACATGAACCCTCCAGGATTTTGGGGACAAGGAATTTGAAGAATCACCAATAGCTAACAGATATTTTGAATTTTTCATGCTGCTTTCATTTCAACATCTTTTTCTGGGAAAAACAAGTTCATATATTGGCTGGTATACCCTAGTTATCAGGAACTCTCTCTTACTGGAGTTACCGGCAATACCTGATTGGTGACCCTAGAACCTTTCAGGGGTTCTGCCATCTCAATCAAAGAAATATATGGTTCACGAGACGTGGGTTCTCGCCAGTCGTAAGTTGGAAAGAAAAGTTGCAGGTGAAAACATGTAACGAGCTGGACAGAAATACAGTGAACAAAACTGACAAATCAATACTGCTATGAAAAGAAAACAACTGAGGGAATATTCACACAATTTAATCGGTAGCCTCTGTCTAATACATTTTCACGGCAGTTTAAACCTGTAGAGAAAGCCCCAGCTTCATTCATGATCTGCTGGACTCCTGGAAGTCAATGTTAGGCAGCAAAATTTCTGTGTCGTGAGTCCCTGGGCCTCATGTGATCCGTATGAGTAGAACCACCATCGTAAACATGCAGATCGTTACGATAAGCATAAACCACCGCATACATGTCGTTTTAGAGATCAATGAGTAAAGCTCCACTGTACAAGCATTTGCATGGCCGGTGCCTGCCAAGCTATGCTCCACAGCTGTCTCTGTTGAATAGAGTATCTGCAATAACAGTACGTGAACATTCACCGCAAGTGTCCAGCCAAGAAGAAAAATATGGAAGCTAATCAGAATATGTTGTAAAGTAAAATGAGACAGAGAGAGCACAAGTGGCTACTACACAATTCATCCTGTGGTACGTCTGATATTTCCATGGCGGAACCTAAACTTTGAGAAAGGGTAAAGCGCAAGTTATATGTTTCCACAATGACAGTGCTGCTCTTTTGAGGACATAAAAATCAGTCATAATAATTAATTGTACCATAGATTTAATGTTTAGGAAAAAATTACCGAATGCTAACTGATATGTTTGTTTGCTAAGTTTTTTTTTTCGAAAATGCAAGAGAGCTGCGCTTCTTTGTATTAGAGAGAAAGGAAAGGCCCCCATACATCACATCATACGGGGACCAAATATGAGAGGTGGTTATATTAAATTGCATGATCGCCTTGAATATAGGGGGAAAAATGGACCCGGCCACCAAACTGAACTCTAGCACTAAGCTCTAGACTTTTTTTTTTTCCAAATGCGCGGGAGAACTGTGTATCATTTATATTAAGAAGAATAAAGTAGTGGGTTTAGAAAACCCATACAGCCACACACACATACACACACACCCTTTTACATACAATGGTGTATCTCTCACATTTTTCAAACTTGACCCAAGACCACTAGAGGGACTCATGCATTGACTGGCTCTAGAACAAGGAGATTGGATAATCCCCAAGCCCCAGCCAAACTGAGACCTTTTTTGGTCTGAACATCAACCCCATAGTTTGTACTTGCCCACCATGCATCAAAGGTGTTTCTGTCAGGCTGGGGGGAGAGGTCCTGCAGGCCAACCTTATGCAGAATGTTGTACAAACTTGTCTGAAAAAGACACATGAGATCAGTAGATGATCAATCGTTTCCTCAGCCTGATCACAGCGCAGGCAGCGTTCAGGGTGGGGCAGACCTCTTTTAGCAAGATGGTCCGCAGTCCGGCACCTATGTGCCACTAACCAAACCTTATGCAGAATGCTCTAGACCTTGTAGTTTCTTTGTTTGCTAAGTTTTATCAGGTGACAAAAAACAAAGTGACATGACAGTATAAAGAAAAGGTCTACCTTCTCCATCTCCTGCAGGGATCGGTTCATCATAAGACTGCTCTCATTTAGTTGGTGTGCTAATTCAACCATTTCATCAATCAAACCTTCTCGCAGCTGTCTGCAAAGAAAGAGGTGAAACAGCATGTATAATCAATTTCATTCATCCATTTATGTAATGCAAGCCTAAACTCTTCATTGCAAAGGGTGCTCGTTCGGGAAAGAGAAAATAAAAATTCAGTTTGTCAAACAAGAAACATCTAAACCACACACAGCCTCTGCCACATTATTCATGAGAACAGTTGAAGAAACTGTAAAAAGGTTGTAGATATGCCAATAGGCAAAAAAGAAAAAATTCCAAACCACTAGAAAAAATGGAAATTCAGTTTATTAAACAAGAAACATCTAAAGCACACGCAGCCTCTGCCACATTATTATTTTTTTTTTGAAGCAACAGGAGGAGCCAGGGGCTCCTACTGAAAATTTTATAAATATAGAAGAGAGTACAAGGAAAAAGAAAACAAAGCAAAAGAAAAGACTATACTACAATACAGAACTGAACAGAACAGGGGGGAGGAATCAGGGTACATCAAAGGACAGGAAAAAATCCATGAGAACAGTTGAAGAGACTGCAAAAGGTTGTAGATATGCCAATAGGCAAAAAAAAAAAAATGGCAAACCACTAGGCATAATACAGTAAATAAGAGATGATGGTTAACATGAAAATGAACCAATTTTGAAGGTACCTTTGAGATGCCGGTGGGCTAGCACCTTGGTGATGAGCGATTGACAACACGGTGTGCGTGTGACGTGTCTCTTGGCAGGCTGTGGTTGCAGGTGACAGGTGGAGACAAGGTACATGCGGCGACGAGTGAAGAACGAGGATAGGATGTCGTGTCGAAGAACCGCTGGGGCGGAGAAGGGCGGATCGAGGCTTGCGTTCGAGGGACAGGCGATCGTGTGGTGTACGCCTACTGTACCGGGCTACATGGCGGGAGAACGTCGAGGGAGGTTTCCGGATCATGCCACAAAATCCGGGGTTCGCTGGTTGAGCCACAAAGCCATGCATCGCACGGACGCCGTGGCGGCGAAGCGTTGGCGAAGATGGAAATTCCGGCGATCGTGATACGATTTCGGATGGTCGTGGCGGCGACATCGTGATGATCACATCGCGGAGATGGAGGGATCGCGGACATCGTGGAATTCACCATGGAAGATTATGCGTAATTGGAATTTACGCTCCTATGTTAAATTTATTTAGCATAGGGGGTTATGTGTAAAAGGTAGTGCCACCCTCAGGGTTATAAATATGTGGTACCTAGGGTTGAGAGAGTCGGACCTTTTTCTACAGTGCCGCGGGTACTGTTCACGGGGGTGAACAGTATCGTCGCTACAGTAATAGGGGCCACCTCCCTCCCTTTTTGTCTAGCCTAGGGTTTCAATTCCCAAATGAGGGATTTTTAGTTGATCTCTCTAATTAAGAGAGGGAGGATGATCGGGCGGAGGCTAGATGCAATTCTGTAGAACAATTACTTGGTTTAATCATTTATTTTTGAGTCGTTTGTTTGCATCTTGTTGATCCGATCTGCAAAAAATTATTTGCGTCTGCCTTTTCGCTTTTGGATCAACTTGTGTGCCCGCGCCGCCGGTCCTTCTTGTGCCGTTCTCTTTTTATGTGTGCGGGGACAATTCACTGAGAGGGGGGAGCGCCGTCGCTAGTCTTGACCTCAAAGCCGCTGTCGCTGATTGCACGTCCACAGGTCCTGTAGAGTTCACCGATAAAACGGACCTGCACGCGCCGTCAACTCCTCGCGGGACAGCGAGCTGCACTTGCCATCGCATGCGGCACGGGCCGGACGCACCTGCTTTAGTTGACATGATACTCGTTTGATTTCAGCAGCAAGAACCGTTGGTATTCGGGTTTGTTCATATCGAAAAATTTTTATTGGCTCCCATTCACCCCCTCTCGGTCGCCGATTCGGTCCTTCAATTGGTATCGAGCCGGTTTAGGTTTTCTATACCTTAATCGGTGCTGAAAGCCATGGCGACCAATGAAAAGTTTGATGTTCGCGCTCCGTTTTTTGATGGGACTGATTATGATTATTGGAAGGCACGTATGACCAACTATCTCAAAGGCAAGTCGCTGAAGCTATGGAAAATCACACAAAATGCTACATATGTGATTCCGGCTGAGGAACCGACTGATGCCGCTGAGATCGGGCTTCTTGAAACAAATCATCGCTACTGTTGCTATTTTACGGGCTTCTATTAGTAAAACTGAATATGATCGGGTTTCTAGTGAAGATCTCGCTTATCGATTTGGGAAAAACTTAGAAAATATCATGAAGGCTCAAACACTGTGAAAAACCGAAAATTTGAGATTCACCGAAAAGAGTTTGATGCTTTTTGCCAATTGCCTGATGAGTCTATTGATGACATGTTTGCACGTTTTCAAGTGATTGTTAATAAGATGAAAGCCATGAATAGCAGTATGCCTTATGATGATCATACTAGGGCTCTCAGATTATTACATCCACTTAATGATGAATGGGATATGAAAGTTGAGGCGATCGTTGAATCTGCAGGTTATGAGACTCTCACCACTGATGAGCTTTATAGTAAGCTCAAATCAAAAGAGATCGAAATTGTTTCTAAACGCAAATTGAAAAATCCCACAGCTGCTTCTTCTTTTGATATTCCAATGGCTTTGGTTTCTGGAAATAAGACTAACGCTAACGCTAATCCAAATGTTTCCAGTTTTGCTTTGTCTTCTTTGTGCCATGTTGCAGATGAGGAGTTGGAAGTGCTAGATGATGATCAGCTTGTATTGCTCTCCAACAAGTTCAAGCGTGTGTATGACAACAGGCGCAATAGAAGACGTTCAGATGGCTGCTACAACTGTGGTGAGCGAGGACACTTTGCTGCTGATTGCCCGAACAAGATGAAGTCCTCCGAGCAGGGAAACAGTTCCTCTAGGCGCCAGGAGCAGTTCAGAGAGAAGAAGAAGAAGAAGGAAAAGCAATGGAAGAAAGGAGGACAAAAATACTCTGATAAGCAAGTCGCTAAGGCTGCACATGTTTTGTTATCTTCTTTTGGAAATTATGTTTCAGATGGCTCGTCAGACTCCAGCGATTCAGACTCCGAGGACGAGATACCCAAGAAGAAGACTGATGGACTTTGCTTCATCACTGACGCCGACAGCAACGGGGGGATATGTACTATGGCCTTGGAGGGCGATGTAGCAACCGACAACAACGACGAAACTTCTGATGATGAGGTAGATACTTCTGCAGAACAAAGAATTGCTGATTTAACTAAAATTGTTCATAAGCAAAATAAAGTGTTGGCTAAACTTAAAGCTGATTATGATACAACTTGTGCTGAATTAGCTACTCTGAAAAATGCTACATCTACTCCTGTTGAACCTGGTGAATGTGAAGAATGCTCAATTCATATGATTTCGCTTTCTGAATTGCAAACCAAGTATGCTTCCATTGTTGATGATCGAGATAAACTTAATGCTGAATTAAATGAACTTCGTTCTCGGTCGAATTTGCTTGGTGCTTGTGTTTCTTGCCCGCTTCTGAAAGTTGACTTGGATAATGCCTTATGTCGGGTAAAAAATCTTGAAGAACACATTTGTTCTGATTTGCCAGATTGCACGATTTGTCCAACTTTACAATCTGAATTAAATGTTGCTAAATCACGTATTGTTGAGTTGGAAAAACATACTTGTCCGGTTTTTCCTCCATGCTTAACTTGTCCTAATTTTGTTGCTGAAAATAATGATTTAAGGGCTAAACTTGCTAATTTGGAAGAAGAAAATAAGCATTTGAGAACTATTCTTGGTTGGTGTTCTATTCGTGAGACCCAAATTGGTATGTCTATTGCTCAAATTAAACGGGGTGAGCGTTTTTGGTCCTGGTTATGATTTGAAACATGTTTTTGGTGAAAAAAAGTGGACCACCTGCTGATGAGAAGAATCCACTTTTGGCTAAATATACTGGACCACCTCCTAGGAAGGGTTCAAGTGTCACCTCTGATGGGTTGCTGGTTGAGACATCTAGATCTGCTCCTAAAAAAGCAGGTTTGGGTGCCTAAGCCAAAACACTTCAAGTGTGTACAAAAATGCTAAGCCAAGTGGTTTCTCTTGTGATGATTCTGCTAAGCATACTTTTGTTGCTTCTGGTTCTAATGCTAAGGCCTCCTTTCGCGCCAGCACGTAAGCTTTACCATTGTGATTTTTGTGATCGTGATGGTCATCTTCATGAGTTTTGTTTTTCGGAGGATGCGTACTGAACGACGTGAGCAGTACCCCACACGTGGTACTCATGATCGTCGTGTTTTTAGATGTGAGCGATACCCTGTACATAGTACTCATGATCGTCCTGCTTTGCGACGTGAGCCAGCTGTTCGTTCTTCTGGTTTTCGCTCACGTACTCATGCTTCTGCACCACGAAGGAATGACAGGCCATGTTTTCCCTCTCGTGGTTCTCGTCGTTCTTTTGAGAGCTTTGATTTTGCTAACGCTTCTTTTGAGCAAGTGGCTCAGCACTGGTTTTCATTACATTATCCTAACCCCAGTGTTGAGTCACTAGCTCACCCTCGCTCTCGTTATTGATTGCAGGTTGGAGGCGAGGAGGACATATGGATAATGGACTCCGGTTGTTCGCGCCACATGACCGGAGATGATAAATGGTTCTCCAGCCTCACCCCCACGAGCGTAAAGGAAAACATCACTTTCGGGGATAAAAGTCAAGGTAAGGTAATGGCGCATGGCTGCATCAAGGTAACAGATAAATACATGTTAAAGGACGTCGCATTGGTAAAGAATTTGCATTATAATTTGCTGTCTGTATCGCAACTTCTTGAGGATGATTTTGAGGTTCGTTTTAAGAAAGGAAATTTGCGTGTTCTGGATTCTGCTGGTAACCTTGTTTGCAAGATTTCTCCTTTTAGACGGATTTTTAAAGCTGATTTTTCTAAATCTTTTGGTGAAACTCGCTGTTTAGTTGCTCATGGTTCCCCCTTGATTTGGAAGTGGCATCGTCGTTTGGGCCACTTGAGCTTTGATTTGCTTTGTCGCTTGAGTTCATTGGATTTAATTGATGGTTTACCAAAACTCAAGTTTGAAAAGGATTTGATTTGTGCTCCCTGCAAACATGGAAAAATGGTTGCTGCTTCTCATGCACCTGTGACTCAGGTGATGACGAGACGACCGGGTGAACTGTTACATATGGACACTGTTGGTCCAAATTTGTGTTCGGTCCGGCGGTGGGAAGTGGTATGTGCTCGCCGTTGTGGGCGATTTTTCTCGATATTCATGGGTGTTCTTTTTGGAATCTAAGGATGAGACTTTCTCATATGTTCATGATCTTGTTCTGAAGCTGAAAAATGAGTTGTCAAATAATGCCGTTAGAGCAATTCGCAAAGGACAACGGTGCGGAATTCAAGAATTCTCATATGAAAGCGTTTTTGTTCGTAACAAGGTTTAGATCATCGAGTTTTTCCTCACCTTACGTTCCTCCCCGAACGGTGTTGTTGAGCGTAAAAAAATCGTACGCTTGTTGAGATGGCTAGGACAATGCTTGATGAACATAAAACTCCTAGACGTTTTTGGGCTGAGGCTATCAACACCGCTTGCTATGTTGCTAATCGCATTTTTCTGAGAGCTTTTCTGGGAAAAACATCTTATGAGTTGAGATTTGGTCGACCTCCCAAAGTTTCCCACTTTCGAGTTTTTGGTTGCAAGTGTTTTATATTAAAAAAGGGAAATTTGGATAAATTTGAATCGCATTCTTCTGATGGGTTATTTTTGGGGTATGCCTTGCAAGGGCGAGCGTGCATCGTGTGCTTAATCTTTCTACTAACCGCATCGAGGAGACATGTGAGGTCACCTTCGATGAGACAATGCCTTGTTTCTCTTCAGTTTTTTGAGTGTGCAGGTGATGATGAGATTGGGCGTAATATTTTTGAGGATGAGAAAGAGGAATACGGATGTGATGACGACGGCGATGATGATGCCCAGCTGCGGCAATGGCAGGGGGAGCCTCGACACGCGCAGCTGAGCAGAGTCCTCCACCACTTTGGACGGTGGACCATCGCCGCCACGCATATCTCAGCGTAGCCCGCCGCCGCTTCACTGGATCAATTGATCATGCACCGGCTGCGCTTGAGGGGGAGGCGATTTCAGAATAGACAAACACCACGACACATTCAGAATCGTCATCCTGCCAAGAACATAATAGGTACTTTGGATGAACGCACGACAAGGAACAGAGGTATGAAAAATAAAAATTATTGTGTTTTTGCGCATACTGCCTTTGTTGCCTCTTTTGAACCCCGAGATGTTGGACATGCTTTATCTGATTCTAACTGGGTCAATGCCATGCATGAGGAGTTAGAAAATTTTACACGGAATCAGGTTTGGGTTTTGGTTGATCCTCCTCCTTCTTGTAAACCAATTGGAACTAAATGGGTCTTTAAGAACAAACAAGGGAAAGATGGTCATGTTGTTAGAAATAAAGCTAGGCTGGTTGCTCAGGGCTTTTCTCAAAAAGAGGGTATAGATTATGGTGAAACTTTTGCTCCTGTTGCTCGTTTAGAAGCCATTCGTATTTTGCTTGCATTTGCTGCTTCACGTGGATATAAGCTTTATCAAATGGACGTGAAAAGTGCTTTTCTGAATGGTTTTATAGAAGAAGAAGTTTATGTTAAACAACCGCCTGGTTTTGAACATCCCAATTTTCCTGATCGTGTTTTTAAGTTGCAAAAGGCTTTATATGGTTTGAAGCAAGCACCTCGTGCTTGGTATGCTAGATTGAAAACTTTTCTGCTTAAAAACGGGTTCATAATGGGTTCAGTTGATAAAACTCTTTTTCTCCTCAGGCAAGGCAATGACACTTTAATAGTTCAGATTTATGTGGATGATATCATTTTCGGTGGTTCCTCTCATGCTCTTGTGAAAAAGTTTGCAGATGTGATGAGCAAAGAATTTGAGATGTCTATGATGGGCGAGCTGAATTTCTTTCTTGGCTTACAAATAAAACAAACTTCGGAAGGTACATTTGTGCATCAGGGAAAGTACACGAAGGATGTTCTAAAGAAGTTTGCGATGGTAGATGCGAAGCCAATTTCCACGCCTATGCCGACTAGTGCAGCTTTGGATGCTGATGAGGACGGAGAGCCCGTAGATCAGAAGGAATATCGAAGCATGATTGGGTCGCTGCTGTACTTGACTGCTACTAGGCCAGATATACACTTTGCTGTGTGTATGTGTGCTCGTTTTCAGGCGTCCCCCAGGACTTCTCATCGTCAGGCGGTGAAACGCATAATGAGGTATCTTCGATTTACTCCTGCATTTGGCCTTTGGTACTCTGCTGCTTCGACTCTCAGTTTGTGTGGTTATTCGGATGCTGATTTTGCTGGGTGTCGTTTGGATAGAAAGTCCACATCGGGTACTTGCCATTTTTTGGGTTCTTCGCTTGTTTCTTGGTCCTCTAGAAAACAATCTAATGTTGCTCAATCTACTACAGAGGCTGAGTATGTTGCTGCTGCTAGTTGTTGTTCTCAGCTTTTATGGATGATAGCTACCCTTCGCGATTTTGGTTTGTCGTTTTCTCGCGTTCCTCTCTTGTGTGACAGCACTAGCGCTATAAGTGTTGCAAAGAATCCTGTGCTTCACTCTAGGACGAAACACATTGAGGTTCGTCATCATTTTCTGAGGGATCATTATGAGAAGGGTGATATTGATTTTAAGCACGTTGATACTAGTCAGCAGCTTGCTGATATTTTTGACTAAGCCACTAGATCAAACCACGTTTGCACGTCTGCGTGGTGAGTTCGGGGTGTGTTACCCATTCTAGTATCATTGTAAGTTGCTTCGGTTACATATGCTTTATACTTGTTTTGGCTAGTTTGCGACCGATGCTTTTGGAGAGGTTTAAATACTTTGCTTGACCAATTTTTATTTTTTTTAAAAAAAATGACATATATATACTTCAAAATTATGTTGGGCTATGCTTGCTTTTCTGGATTTAGTGATTTGTTGAATACTTGACATATATCTTGCTCATGGTTCGGTTGCCAGCTTCTTTTAGTGGTTTTTCACTGCAAATGTAACTCACAATGCAAGTTTTAACTGGGGAGTGCATAGTGTGGTTGTGAGCAAACACTCTGAATTCCCATATCTCTGCTATTTCGCTCATGATCTGCTTGCCTTACTGAGAATTTATATATGGGCACAACTCTGATTTCCCCGTGTCCATGCTGGTTCTCGCTCATAATCAAAATTAAATAAACTGGCTGGGCACAACTCTTGCTTCCCATATCCCTGCTTGTCATGCTCGCAAAAGCCAGTATTAAATATGACAAGTGAATGCATTTGTGGGCGTTGCAGTGAACTTTGATTGAACCTGTGTATCCGTCGTGTGAGCTCGCTATATGTTTTGTCTTCAGCTTGGCACTGATTTTGGAATATGCATGTTTTTGCCTGGCAAATTTTTTTTAAAAAAGAGATTTTAGTTCTAAAATTCTAATGGTCATGGCATTGTGTTGCTCCTTCTCTGAGTAGCTAGTGTTGCTGGTTAGCGTTTATAAGTATTTGGTATATGTCTCAGAAGCTTCGACTTGTGCTTTCTCACATGCTTTTCTCTAAATTGGTTCCTTGCATTTTATCTTGATGGAGTGCTTTGTCAACAAGGGGAGAGTGAGTAGCGCACAAATTCATTTTGCAGGGGAGTTTGATTTCGTTTTTTTTGCTGAGACTTGACATGCTTGTTTTGAGGGGAGTTTTGCTGAATTTTGATTCACTTTGGGGAAGTGATTTTTTCTTGATTGTGTCGAGCCTAGCTTTTTCGCTAGCCCATGTCTTTGGGGATCAAGATTGTTTCTTTTTCTTTCTTTTTATTTTTTACTTATGTTCGAATAAATTTGTGCGGTGTGGTGTTGTCAATGCACTCATCAAGGGGGAGATTGAGATGCCGGTGGGCTAGCATCTTGGTGATGAGCGATTGACAACACGGTGTCGTGTGGACGTGTCTCTTGGCAGGCTGTGGTTGCAGGTGACAGGTGGAGACAAGGTACATGCGGCGACGAGTGAAGAACGAGGATAGGATGTCGTGCCGAAGAACCGCTGGGGCGGAGAAGGGCGGATCGAGGCTTGCGTTCGAGGGACAGGCGATCGTGTGGTGTACGTCTACTGTACCAGGCTACATGGCGGGAGAACGTCGAGGGAGGTTTCCGGATCATGCCACAAAATCCGGGGTTCGCTGGTTGAGCCACAAAGCCATGCGTCGTCTTGCGGGGCGCTTCGTGCGGCGTTGGCGAAGATGGAAATTCGGCGATCGCGATACGATTTCGGATGGTCGTGCGGCGACATCGTGATGATCACATCGCGGAGATGGAGGGATCGCGGACATCGTGGAATTCACCATGGAAGATTATGCGTAATTGGAATTTACGCTCCTATGTTAAATTTATTTAGCATAGGGGGTTATGTGTAAAAGGTAGTGCCACCCTCAGGGTTATAAATATGTGGTACCTAGGGTTGAGAGAGTCGGACCTTTTTCTACAGTGCCACGGGTACTGTTCACGGGGGTGAACAGTATCGTCGCTACAGTAATAGGGGCCACCTCCCTCCCTTTTTGTCTAGCCTAGGGTTTCAATTCCCAGCGAGGGATTTTTAGTTGATCTCTCTAATTAAGAGAGGGAGGATGATCGGGCGGAGGCTAGATGCAATTCTGTAGAACAATTACTTGATTTAATCATTTATTTTTGAGTCGTTTGTTTGCATCTTGTTGATCCGATCTGCAAAAATTATTTGCGTCTGCCTTTTCGTTTTGGATCAACTTGTGTGCCCCGCGCCGCCGGTCCTTCTTGTGCCGTTCTCTTTTATGTGTGCAGGGACAATTCACTGAGAGGGGGAGCACCGTCGCTAGTCTTGACCTCAGGCTGCTGTCGCTGATTGCACGTCACAGGTCCTGTAGAGTTCACCGATAAAAAACGGACCTGCACGCGCCGCCGTCAACTCCTCGCGGGACAGCGAGCTGCACTTGCCATCGTCATTTAAGCACGGGCCGGACGCAATCTGCTTTAGTTGACATGATACTCGTTTGATTTCAGCAGCAAGAACCGTTGGTATTCGGGTTTGTTCATATCGAGAAATTTTTATTGGCTCCCATTCACCCCCCTCTGGTCGCCGATTCGGTCCTTCAACCTTAAATAAGAGATGATGATTAACATGAAAATCAACCAATTTTAAAGGTACCTATGTTCGTCAATTCGAGCCTTAGCTGCTCCATCCAATATGATAGGTGCTCCAGCATCTCTTTCCTTCTCACTGACAGTTTGTTCACCCTCCACTTGGGAACCACTTAATAAAAAATCATAAGATTACACAGATCTACCATAAGGAGAAGGATATGTTGCAAATTTTCACATGCATGTGAACATAGTTAACTTACATCAATCTCCTCCTTAATCCTGAGGATAAGACAGTCGGACTTCCAACGTGGTGCCCTTTAGGACTGTGTCCTTTGATTTCATTTACTGCTTTTGCATCATCTGGCTAAACCAGTACAAATATAGTTATAAGAAGTGCCGATATGTGTACTACAGATCATAAATCATACTTCTGCATCTAAACAACAAGGCACCTAAATATTGATAATTTACAACCGCAATACCAAACGACAATGTTATCAAATAATCTAATCAATCCTAGTCGCCATGGCACCGATAAACTCGACTAATCATGATTAATCGTGACTAATCCTAGTGCATAGCTGATTGCCATGGCACCGATCAGCCCAACTAATCGCAATTGATCACGATTAGTTACACGACTTGATAAGCCAAACAATATAACAGCAGAATACTACATGATACTTACTCATGGTATGAAAACCAGAAATATTCCAAGCACTAAACTGCGTGTAGTGTACACTATGCACCCCATATTTATCGAAGTTAACATATTAATAATAGAACTTAAAGTATTCGTTACATTTACTAACATTTCATGAAGGTATAATATTACTAAGAATTTGATCATTAAACAACTTCATAATCTTTATGATAGTATGATAGTTATAGCCAAGGATATACTTTCGAATAAGATGTAATGTAACACTTCAGCCTTGAATGGACCTTGAATTTGACTACTTCCTTCAATATCGTCCTAAAAATGTTATTAAGAAAACTCTAATAACCATTTTAACATGAAACTTAAAAGGTATGGCAGGAATTGATTTGTATAGAATTCACGGTTGATTTGCACATAGTTACTAAATTCAAAATCACAAGATGCAAGAACAACTCCATAAATACCCATCCATATAGATGCAGTCCATCACATAACCAACCAATGAAAAATGGCAGTGGACAATTTTGTGGGGCCTCAAGGAGATCCAAGCTCATACTTTATACAACAGTTAGACAGCAAGACAGCGAAAACTCATACCAGTTCAGGAGCAAGTATTGCAGCAAGTTCTTCAATCTTGTGTGAATATTCATCCAGTTTTCCTTTTGAAACACTGAATCAACAGGAACTCACGAATTAACAAATGTTCAGATGTTGCAGTAATAACACAAGTAATGACCAAAATAGCAGATGTCAAAAATCACTACTCTGGATCACCAAACCAGTATTTTCATTATTCTGAATAAACAGGTCAAGAAAAATGCTAGAATGTTTGGTGAATTCAAAAAGCATGCTATCTATTAATGGACATAAATCAAAATATACAGTTCTAGAGTTTGCACAAGCCTATTATGCTTGTAAAGTGAGCAAGTACATTAAAGCAAACATAAGACAAAAGGAAATATCTAACTTATTTAACACTTAAAAATGTGAGGTACCAAAATAACAAAATTGAATAAATAGCCCTTATTTTGGCATCCACAGAATGAACAAAGGGGATCAATGAGTCGATGGACTGCACTAGAAAAAAAATATTGATTAATTTACGCATCATTCGATACTGTTTACTGAGTCCTTGCTTGACATATTATTATGAAGTATCCTTCGTGGCGAAACCTCATTCATCAGCACACAAATGAAATTGTTCTAGAATATAGTAATACGCCATTAGTGCATATTAGAAGCCAATTAATTTGTTAAAAACAGAGCTTCATTCTACTTCTTTGATTCATCTTGGAATATAGGTTGCCACCTAATGCATTGGTTAGATGAACCAGTGCAAGATAGGAATGGATTAACAGATAGGTTTGCAACTTACTTAACAGTTACTGCCGTGGTCCTCAACCCCTAAGGTAGGAGGGCCACGGCTGCGTAGTTCGTAGCTGGAGCTGGGCAATGGAGGCGCCAGGGTTCTTCCCTGGACGCCCAAGGAGGGGGATGAGATTAGAGAACAGCAGGGAAGATGAGAGATTAGGATAACTTCATTGCCTGTTTTCTCAGATGGTCTGCGAGTACACATATAGGAGCAAGGCTCCTTGACTCTACTGCCAGGCATTAATGAGCCAGCTGCTACTCTTAATTAAAGGAGCAATATCTCCTTGGTACAGAGGCCCAGTCATAACTAACTGGCTGCTAAACCCTTCCACTACTCTTCTTGATCAACGTGAGGCCTTAAACCTCACCCACCCTGTCTTCAATAAGCTCCTGGCCACGCATGCCCTTGTGAGCTGTGCCTCGTGCTCGAGGCCGGCGGCTGTACTGTCGGCCCCACATCACATCTCTCCCCCCCTCGACGAGCAGCTCGTCCTCGAGCTGGAAGGTGGGGTACCGAGCTTGGAAGCTGTCGATGTCTTCCCATGTCGCGGAAGCTGCTGGTTCTCCTTGCCAGTGGACCAGGACTTGACGAACGCCCTTGGCGAGGCGTGTGCGCGTGGCGCGTTCTGGTACTGGCTGACTAGCACCATTGTGAATGGGAGGCAGGGCTGGTGGAGAAGCTGGTGGAGCGCCGACGAACTTCTTGAGCAGCCCGACGTGGAAGACGTCGTGGAGCCGGGCGCGAGGAGGCAGCTCGAGGCGGTAGGCGACCTCGTTGATGGCGACGGTGATGCGGTATGGGCCGTAGAAGCGAGGGCGCAGCTTGCCCTTCGTGGTGTCAGGCAGTGAAGCCGGGGTGCGGTGGCGAAGGCGGAGCCACACCCAGTCACCCACGCTGAAACGAATGTCGCGGTGGTGGTTGTCGTAGAAGCGCTTGTACACGGCCTGGGCCTGTTCCAGCCGTGCCCGAGCATCAGCCAGGAGCTCGTCACGTTCCGCCATGGTCTTGGCCACTGCTGCCACACGAGTTTCACCCGGCTCATATGAGCGGATGGATGGTGGCTCGCGTCCATACACGATCTGGAACGGCGTTGTCTTCAGGGTGGACTGGTACGCCGTATTGTAGATGAATTCTGCCCATGGCAAGCAACGCAGCCACTACTTGGGACGGTCGCCGGTCATGCAGCGGAGATACATGACAATGACCTTATTGGCAGCCTCCGTCTGTCCATCAGACTGCGGATGAAAGGCTGTAGTCATGTGGAGCTTGATCCCTGCAAGTCGCATCAATTCTTTCCAAAACAGTGAGGTAAAGACTGGGTCTCGATCAGAGACGATGGACTGTGGCACACCATGCAGGCGCACAATCTTAGAGAAGAAAGCTTGAGCCACCGATTCCGCTGAGTAGGGATGAGCCAGCGGAATAAAATGGCAGTATTTCCTGAACCGATCCACCACGGTCAGAATTACTGACTTGCCGCCCACCTTGGGTAATGCTTCAATGAAGTCTAGACCTATGTCAGTCCAGATCGAGGAGGGCACTGGCAGAGGCAGGAGTAACCCAGCCGGGTGTAGATGCTCTGTCTTGTATCACTGGCATGTGACGCAGGCCCGGACAAAGTCCTGGACAAGCGCCCTGAGGTTGGGTGCATGGATGTCGCGCTGGAGCCGATGGAGGGTGCGCTGGACGCCCTCATGTCCGTCCTCATGGACAACAGTGAGGAGCTCCTGGAGGAGAGGGGCACCCGGCGGCAGGTACTACCGGCCCTTGAAGGTGACCAAGCCATCGGTTATGGCCTAGGGAGCTGCGCGCTGGGCGGAACTGATCTCCTGCTGGAGGGCGACCAGCGCAGGATCATGCTGATTTGCTTGGCGAAGGCGGCTGATGAAGTCGAAGCGGGGGGCCTGAGATGGCTAGGACCACTGCCTCCTCTGTGTCACGGCGAGAGAGAGCATCTGCCACTGTGTTGGCGCTGCCAGCCTTGTACTCCATTGTGAAATCGAATCCCAGTAACTTGCCCACCAAATGATGTTGGGGAATGGTGGACAGCCGCTGGTCCAGCAAGAATTTCAAACTGTAATGGTCAGTTCGCACCAGGAAGACGCGGCCCCAGGGGTATGGCCTCCAGTGGCGGATGGCCAAGACGAGGCTGATCAGTTCGTGCTCATAGGCCGCTAGTGAGTGATGACGCGGCGCGGCCGGGCGGCTGAAGAAAGCCACCGGGTGCTGGTCCTGGAGGAGCACGGCGCCAAACCCATATGTTGAGGCGTCACATTCCACAAGAAGAGGTGGTTGAAGTTTATTATTAGAAAGATCTTTGAATCTATTTTTAATAGATTTATTTAGAGTCATAATATTGTACGCATTTTCTACGTATCGAGTCAATTTAATTTGTAGCGTGAAAATCTAAAACAACAGTATTCTTCAGATGGAGATAGTATATCTGGATTTTTTGTTCTAAAGAAAAACGGCCGTATATCGAGTAGACATAACGTCAGGTGATGTCATCAAGATAGCTAGGAACGAACAGGGAATAGCACGTTCCACGTTCTACCTCCGGCTCTCCTTCTCCGTGCTTGCCATTGTCGACCAGCTCATAGACCTCCCCATCCTCCCACTTTGCCTCCACCCGAACAGCCTCGAGCACGCCACCACGTACCGTGCCATGAACATGTCGGTGGCACTCAACCTGCATGACAGGGAAGCAATTAATCATGCCAGAATTCCACAGCCAACAAATCCCTCCATGTGTAATTTACTTTATTCTCTTTTAACAGTACAATGCATGTAGCAAACTCGTTGAGAAGCGTTATGAGAGAGCGAGGCGGCGATGCCGTGGCGAACACGCCGTCACCGGGCTCGTCGTCGACGCTGTCGAGAGAGAGAAGCGGAGACCTAGAGGGTGGTGTTGCGGTGACCGCGTTGGTGTCTGGCACGCCGTCGACGGTATTGGTGGAGCGAAGCGGAGAGCGGAACGGCGATGCCGTGGGTACCAAGTCGGTGCCGGGTTCGCCATTGACGCCGACCACAGAGGAGATTGTCCGCTTGATTGCGGAATGCGTCACAGGAAAAGGGAGGAAAATTCTCACCGAGGGTACTGTTGAGGCAGCTGTTCTGGAGGATCATGCGGAGGCTGTCGCCGCCGCGACGATCTCGTCGGCGTCTTCAGGATCAAGGAATCAGTGGGCACCAATCAAAGAGGGAAGTAAGGAATGCAACAAGGAAGGCAATGCGAACTGCAATCGAGGATATGTTCAGGAATTTCCATCGATCCAGGAGAGTGTGCGCCGCCGAGCACAGGGGCGGCGGGTTAGCATCCCAATTGATGTGTCACAGAGACGCTTTGAGAAGGTTGCTGCTGGTGCGGAGTTCCCGTTCGAACAAATTCAAGCCAGTTCAGTGAAGATCAAGGAGATACCAATTAGCTTGGTATGGCCCATCCATGGCGGCTCGCCGCAGCGCGAGAAATTGCAAACGCCGAAGAGGAAGGTGACACAGGGGACATTCATCCCGGGAGGTCCCACAGGTCAACGTCCGTGGTTCCGATTACCGCCCAAGGTGAGGATAGTGCCTGGTATCCTGGGGCGTGCTCCGTTGGAGGCCACACGTGTCACAAGTGTAGATGGTGGTTGTCAAAAGGTGAGTGGAGAAGGAAGGTGTGGAGAGCAGCTAGGGTATTCCGCCTTCATCGAACGCGGAAGCCTCGAATCGCATCCAGTGTCTAAACCTATTCTGTTTCCAAACCCTAACGCATCTCCACCCAAATCGCCTTGCCATATCGTATCTCCACCTAAATCACCTAGCCCCAGATCCAATATTGCTAGATTTGTAGGTCATTTGTGGGGAAAACCAGTGAGATCCTTTGCCTCGGCGGTGCAGACTGCACCGGCTGGAGTTGTCATGGTGAAGATGAACCGCGGTGGAAAGCAAAATTGGGGTAGAGGCGGTGGTGGCGGTGGATGGAAAGGTGGGGAGCTCAGGGGAGAGGATATGGAAGAGGAAATAAAGGAAGAGGAGGTGGAGCTGGGAGGAATGTATGGGAGCGCCGTGAGCAAGGGGGTTTCGATAAGGCTGGCGGAGCTGATAAGGCTGGACAAGCTGGAGAGAACATGCAGCAAGAATCTGGCGGCAAGGGAAAAGATGAAAAATGGGAACAAGCAGCTGCCAAGGCTACTGAGGATGCCGCTGGGGCAGAAGAAGGGGAGATGCAAGGAAAAGCTCAAGAGGAGAAGCAGGCCTTGGGTAAGAATGCTGGTAACAATCAACCCAATACTAATCAGCAGCAGAATAGGATGGCATGTGAAATCTGTGGGCTATTCAATCACTGGACTAGAGATTGTAGGAGGTTTTACTGTGAGATCTGTGGCTTTAACAATCATGTTGCATATGATTGCAAAAGGTGTGTTCCATGGAATTCTGGTCCTGAATTGTGTGCTGCTCAAGTTGAGGATCAGAGCTTCTTCTACATTGAGGAATGTATTGATCCAAGAGTGTCAAGGGATAAGGAGAGTATTGTTGTCATTTCTGTTCTGGAAGGACATGCAACTGGGAAACAGATTGAGAAGGAGTTCATGGACCTAGTTGGGGCTACTTCTTGGAGGTGGATTGCCAGGCAGGTTAGTGAAAATAGGTTTGTCATGAAGTTTCCAAATGCACAGAAGGTCAAAGAGCTCAGTTACTTCCCTACTTTGACCATGAGATCAGTTAATGCTCAGATGAAGATTTCAGCTTGGTCACCTAAACTGGGAGCCAAGGGGGAACTACAAGTGGCATGGTTCAGAGTTAGGGACATTCCTATTGATCAGAGATCTATTAGGACCTGTGCAAAAGTAGGTGGATTGGTTGGCAAGGTTATAGAAATTGATGAAACCACAAGACTAAACTCTGAGGTGGTTAGAATGAAGATTGCTTGTAGGGATGTTCTCAAAGTACCTAGAGTGGCTGAAGGGAATCTGGGCATATATGTGCATGATTTTATCTTTGAGAGGGAAGTTGAGGAAGCTGAACTTACAAGAACTCTTTCTAGTGGTGTTAAAGTGGGAAGAAATGATCCACCCAACAAGAAAGCCAGGACTGAGAATGTTGAAAAGGCTATAATCCTTTCTGGTGAGTCCAGTAAATAGGGTGAGGTAAATGCTGGGGGTAGCAATACCAAAAACTCTAGTGGACAAGATGAGTTACCTCATGATAAGTTTGGGCAAGGACAGAATGACAATCCTATCAAAGTGGGTGATCTGGAGCTAACAAAGACAACAATTGCTAGTCAGGAGAAAGTGGCTGAGTTGGGGATAGAGATGAGGGAAGAAACTGAAACTAGTATGGGTGAGAAAGTGGATATTCCTGAAGATATTCAAGGATCTGATGGAGACAGTGAATCTCTTAGTGATAAGTTGAGGAAGATAGATGCATATTTGGAAGGCACACAAAGCTCCCAAACAAGCAAGGAGGTTGAGCAACAACAAGCTTGGAATGTGATGATTGGCCCTGACACAGTGACTGGGAACCTGATAGCAAATCAGGCACTAAAAACTCAGATAGATATCTCTGGAGAAGGTGGAAGTGCAATGGGTATGAATAGGGATGTCACTATGCTAACAACCCCTTCTCTGGATGAAGAAAGCATGCCAAATGAAACTGTAATGGCTTCCCAGAAAAGTATTATCACTGAGAAAAAGAGAAGTGAAGAAAATCAGATGAGAACTGGGGAATGTTACAAAATTCAGAGTAACAATGATGGAAATAGCACTAGTTTGCTGGATTCTGCTGGAGAAGGAGGCATGGAAGATGAACACAAGAATCATGAAACTATACCTGAGATGAGGAGGAGTGTCAGGCTGAGGAAAGATGCCCACCTAACAACAAGCCAGAAGTATGAAGCAATGGCCAAGAAAAGAGCTCTGGAAGGTAACCATGATACAGCCTCATCACATAGTACTAATCCCTTAGTGAATCTGTCAAAAAAATATGGGAATTGTGATTAATGATTCTAATTTTGCTACCCTTAATTTAGTCAATGATATCTGGAATGCTAAAAAAACCTATTATCTAAGCAAAAGGATAAAAATGCAATTAAAAATGATGATATAGTGGCTGAATTTGTACCTACTTTAGAGGAAGACAAAAGTGATGTGAATGATGATGATGATTCTGAGCTTGATAAAATCTTGGGACAAAAATCTAGGGAATTAAAAAAAAAGGATCAAAAAAGTCAAAATATCCCCAAAGGGGAAAAACAAGACCAGGAAGATCTTGGCTTGCAACTCCGCATTGCGAGAGGAAAAAGTTCTTCTCGAATCTGGGGAAAAAGAAAGGAAGAAAAAAAAGATGACAAAAAGATCTGGGCTTATTTGGAATTGTAGGGGCCTTAAAAAAAGGTGTCTCTACGTATCTGAAAAATCTAATCTCTGAATATAAGTTTCATTTCATTGGTCTTCAAGAAACTATGGTCACTGATTGTTGTGATTCACTATTAAGAAAGTTTGATATCAATCGAGATTATTTATGGAAATGGAACCCTTCTATTGGGAAATCTGGTGGGATACTTGTTGGAATTAAAATTGAAAGATTTGATGTGGGCTTATTCAAACAAGGTGAATTTATGCTGCAAATGAACTTGTGGGATAAAGTATCAAGAATAAAATGGAATCTGATTGTAGTCTATGGGGCTGCACAAGAGGAAAATAAAATTAAGTTCCTTACTGAATTATCCAGGTTCTGTGCATCAAACTCTGATCCATTACTAATTGGGGGAGATTTCAATATCATTAGATACTCCAAAGAAAAAAGCAATAATACTGGGGTACACAAATACACCCCCCTGTTCAATTCTCTCATCCACTTTTATGAATTGAAGGAAGTGATCATGTCTGGTGGTCTATATACTTGGTCAAATAATCAAGAAGTTCCTATTCTGGAAAAGTTAGATAGGATTTTGATTACCAAGGAGTGGGAAATGGCATTTCCTAAAACATTTGTTAAAAGTTGCCTAGAGATATTTCTGATTATAACCCTTTGATTATCACTTCGAGGGAAATTCCAATCTTCCTTTTATCCAATTCAAATTTGACTTGTCTTGGCTCAAGAATCCAGAGTTCTACACACTAGCGGAAAAAATATGGTGCAAGCCATGTAATGCTAAATCTGCACTTGATAGAATACAGCAGAAACTGAAATTAGTCAAACAATATTTTAAGGGCTGGGGTTTCAAGTTGCGAGGGAGAAATGAGGAAAAAAAAGAAGCATATAGAAAAGAATTGATGGAGATTGAGGAAATTGAGGAAAATGTTGGATTATCCAGTGCCCAAGTTGAGAGGAAATCATGGTTGCTGTGTGAAAATATGAAAAATCTAGAGTTAGAAGAGAGCTACTGGTATGAGAGGAGCCATAATAATTGGCTGCTTAAAGGTGATGTTAATACCTCATATTTTCACAATATAGCCAATGGGAGGAGAAGGAAAGGGAAGATTATATATCTAGAAAAAAGATGACACTATGATAGAAGGGGAATCCAATTTAATGAAACATACCACAGAATACTATGCCGAATTGTTTGGACAATCAGAAGAACATCAAATACAGATGGACCCTGATGTTTGGGACAACATCCCCCAAATTTCTAACACAGATAATGCTGAATTATGCAAGGAATTCTCTAAAATTGAAATTAAAAATGCCCTGTGGCAAATGGAAAAAAAAATGCCCTGATAAAATTCCTATTGAATTCCCTGCATCACTGTTGGGAGATTGTGAAAGGAGACATAATGGAATTATTTCATGATTTCCACTGCCTTAGAGCTGACATTAGCAGATTAAATTATGGTATTATTACCCTGTTGTTGGTATTTCTTATGCACAATTAAAATATGAAGGATTCATAAGCGCCGCCGAAAAACCATTGTAGCATTTTACCGGGAGTATTCCGGGTATCGTTATTTATATTTTACCACTGGGGAAACAATGGATAAAGACATTGATAGTTCACCATCATGTATCCATTAACTTAATACACCAACTAGACTAAAGTAGAAGGGTAAATGATAGATGATAGGAATTATGCATATATGACACACACAGGAGAATTCTATGATAAAAGAGTAGATAGCTAAAGTGAGAGGACAACGGGAGAGCTCAAGGTTCCTAAATACTTCTCTATTACTTTGGTTCTATATAACTAATTCATGGTAGATAAAGCAATCACACAATAACACTTTGGAGCAACAGTACCTTTCCAACTCTCGAATAAGACTGGGAAGAAGGTAATCGGGGAAGGCTGCCAAAAGCTCTACGAGACACCAACTCCGACGTGGTGGAATACGAAGGCCTAACAGAGCTGTCACCTCTGGGGCTACCACAACTAACCGTAAGAATTGGGCGCAACCTCAGGTAAACCCTAGCCTAGACACCATGTCTACACTAAAGATTACTATTTAGTCACGATCTATAACTAGAGCACCCAATACAGACGGAGATCCCATGCCAAAGTAAAACAACTATACTAACCAATTAAATGTAATGCATAAAAGTAAATAGAGAAGATAAAATATATTAAAGCATAAGTCTTACAAGAATAGATACAAGGATATACCAGAACTCTGACGACTCCTCCGGAACTTGAGCAACGGTGGAGATGCAAACCCTAAGGTCGTAGGAAGCCCTCCGTCGAAGCGGGCCCTGAACGGCCTCTGTAGGGCGCCACCCTGTAGCAAGTGGGCCCCACCTTCAGTAAGTCGCCTTCTCGTGCCTTCTAGAGTCTTCTAGTGTTGGTTTCGGTGTAGAATTGATATCTTTTGACTCCGGACTCCGAATATAGCAAATGATATGTCCGTTTCGATCGTCTCGACGAGCCCGTCACAATGGTGTAGTCCAATTTCTTATTTGAGATACTTGTATTTGATGAAAAACTGGATATACCTGCAAAACGATCGAGAACAACACAACTCGTGGAACTCGTTAGAATCAAACCCTACAACTATGCTTTATGATTCATTTTATATTAATTCATGCAATAATTGATGGTATAAAATAGGCATTAAGGACCGTCAACACCTGTTACCCAAGATTAAGGAGGCCAAAAAAATTCAACAGTATAGGCCCATTTGTTTGCTTAATTGCTTATACAAATTGATCACTAAGACATTAACTATCAGATTGGAGTCTGTAGTGGATACATTGATTCATCAAACTCAAACTGCCTTTATGAAAGGAAGGAATATTGTGTCTGGAATTATGTGATTGCATGAAATTCTGCATGAAACCAAAAAAAGAAAAGAGATTGGAGTTGTTCTAAAATTAGATTTTGAGAAAGCTTATGACAAAGTAAGTTGGAAATTACTTTTCACTTGTTTAGAGAAAAGAGGCTTTGATAATGTTTGGTGTAATTGGATTAAGCAAGTGGTTTCTGGAGGAACCGTAAGTGTGAAAATGAATGATAAAATAGGTACTTATATTAAAAGTTATAAAGGAGTCAGACAAGGAGACCCATTATCTCCTATTTTGTTCAACCTGGTGGCAGATTGCCTCACTAGAATGATTCAAAAAGCACAGTCTGAAAAGTTGTTCACTGGACTCATTAGTCATATCATACCAAATGGAGTGGCTGTTTTACAATATGCAGATGATACCATAATTCTGTTGGAAAATAATATTGAGGGTGCTGTAAATATGAGAACGTTGCTCTATATGTTTGAACTATTATCTGGCCTCAAGATAAATTTTAATAAAAGTGAGATATACATGATTAATGATGAGGGGACATGGGGGCCCATCTATGCTGAAATTTTCAATTGTCAAATTGGTTTATTCCCTATCATATATTTGGGAGTTCCTGTCAGTCCAAGCAAACTGAAAATAATTGATTGGCTTCCCTTAACTGAGAAGGGAAACAAGAAGCTTGATGTATGGAAAGGAGGAACCATGTCTATTGCTGGTAGGACTACATTGATTAGTGCTAGTCTGAATAATACTCCAATTTATCACATGTCTGTATACCTTTTACCCAAAACTACCATTAATACCATGGAAAAAAACCAGGAGAACCTTCTTCTGGCAAGGTGGTGGAACAAAGAAGCGAATGGGAGGATATATGCAAAAGCAAGAAAAAAGGCGGTCTGGGAATAAAAAATCTGAGAAAAATGAATATCAGTCTTCTATGTAAGTGGTGGTGGAAATTAGAAAGAGAAGAAGGACTATGGCAAACGTTCGTAACTCATAAATACCTAAAGAAAAAATCTCTGCATGAAGTGTCACACAAAATGGGAGATTCCCCAATGTGGACAGACTTACTCAAAATCAAAGATTTATATCTTCTCAATAGAATAGTTGAGATCAAGAGGGGGGATAATGTAAGATTCTGGCTAGATCCATGGTTATACTCTGAGTCCTTGTCGTCTAGATTCCCACTGTTATTTGAGTTATGCAATGAAAAAACAATATCTATGGCTAAGGCTATTGAATCTAGTCAGATTAGTTTTAGAAGATGGCTATACCCTGATTTGAGAGAAAGTTGGAATAATATATGGAATGATGCTTTGAATTTTAGCCTAAGTCCTATACAAGATGTGGTTAAGTGGAGACTGGGGAGCAATAAAAAATTTAGTGTCAGATGATTATATGATTGGTTGACTGAGTCTGAAAATGGTCCATCTCACAAACAAATTTGGAGAGGGAAAATACCAGCAAAAATTAAGATATTCTTATGGCTAATCACAAATGATGCTATTTTAACCAAAGACAATCTGAGAAAGAGGAACTGGCAGGGTGACCCAAGCTGTATGTTTGCAATAATGTAGAAACTGCAGATCATCTGTTTTTCACTTGCTATGTTGCAAAAACGATCTGGTCTATTATTGCTATATGTCTGAATGCCAATAACATTCCATGTAATTTTCAGCAATGTTGGTTATGGTTTGACAAATGGTTACCAAACAATAAAAAATCTCATGCTTGTGGAATTGCGGCTGTCTGTTGGGCTATCTGGAAAGCCAGAAACAGAGCTTGTTTTGAACAAAAATTAATCAGAAACTCGATTGAGATCATTTGTCACATGAGTGCTCTTCTAAAATATTGGGCAGGCTTGTTCTCGGAGGAAGACCGTGATCAACTGTGTGCAGGGGCTGACCTGATGCTCCAGGTGGCCAAGGAGACACTGGCGATACAGACGGCACGCCAGGTGGACCAGCTATTGCTCCAGGATGGTCAGGCTGCAAGTGATGAAGTAATTTGAAAAATGAGGCTTTGAAAGGCAAAAACTGTGTTTTCTGTTGGGTCTAATGATGTAATATAGAAGTTGATACTTTTCCTCTGCTCTATGTTGCGCCGATGATGTTCCGGCCTGGGTCTTAGTTTAAGTAGTTGTGCTGGCGATGCCCTTGGAAATCCCTTCGCTTTCTTTAGATTCTGTCTAGGTCTAACCTTTTCTGGGCACCTCCCCCTTCTTTTGTATCATGGATACTGTGTATTTCCATTATGCTCTATAATGGAAATGAGATGATCTCGTGTGGAAAAAAAAATGTAGCAAACTCGACTGTATCAAATTATCAGTTAGTATAGAAACAGTTCGGCAAAATCAAGTGGTGGCACAAATACTAAAACAAGTGGGTGGACAGTAACAACAGAAATTTACTCCATTTCAAAATACAAGACATATACTAGTTTTTGCCCATGTTTTCAAGTCGTCTAGTCGGTCCTGGTCGCCTTGGGACCGACCAGGCAACTAATCACGATTAGTCATCGACCAGCTCGATTAGTCAAGCCTGGTCGACCCTGGTCGTCCATGTAGTCGTCCTATTGGGGCACGAGGCCGGGCGTTGAGGATGGAGTGCGGGAGACAGGGCAGGTCAAGGGAGAAGCGAGGGACGAGCAGGAGAAGACGGAGGAGCAAGGGACGGCGGCGCAGCAAGAGGCGGAGCTCAGCGGAGTATGCGGAACCGGAAGGGACGAGCGGTTTCTTGACGGTTTGCGACCGCCCGTGCGTGGGGCTTAACGGGCGATGCCCGATCCGGTGGCCATATGGATTAACCAGTTACAAAAATTTACTACACACCGAATTTCCATCATATAGCTTGTATCAACATATATCTGGATTTTTGTCACCGGATAAACAAATCAGATTTCAAATCAAGGAACATGAACCCTCCAGGATTTTGGGGACAAGAAATTTGAAGAATCACCAATAGCTAACAGATATTTTGAATTTTTCATGCTGCTTTCATTTCAACATCTTTTTCTGGGAAAAACAAGTTCATATATTGGCTGGTATACCCTAGTTATCAGGAACTCTCTATTACTGGAGTTACCGGCAATACCTGATTGGTGACCCTAGAACCTTTCAGGGGTTCTGCCATCTCAATCAAAGAAATATATGGTTCACGAGACGTGGGTTCTCGCCAGTCGTAAGTTGGAAAGAAAAGTTGCAGGTGAAAACATGTAACGAGCTGGACAGAAATACAGTGAACAAAACTGACAAATCAATACTGCTATGAAAAGAAAACAACTAAGGGAATATTCACACAATTTAATCGGTAGCCTCTGTCTAATACATTTTCACGGCAGTTTAAACCTGTAGAGAAAGCCCCAGCTTCATTCATGATCTGCTGGACTCCTGGAAGTCAATTGTTAGGCAGCAAAATTTCTGTGTCGTGAGTCCCTGGGCCTCATGTGATCCGTATGAGTAGAACCACCATCGTAAGCATGCAGATAGTTACGATAAGCATAAACCACTGCATACATGTCGTTTTAGAGATCAATGAGTAAAGCTCCACTGTACAAGCATTTGCATGGCCGGTGCCTGCCAAGCTATGCTCCACAGCTGTCTCTGTTGAATCGAGTATCTGCAATAACAGTACGTGAACATTCACCGCAAGTGTCCAGCCAAGAAGAAAAATATGGAAGCTAATCAGAATATGTTGTAAAGTAAAATGAGACAGAGAGAGCACAAGTGGCTACTACACAATTCATCCGGTGGTACGTCTGATATTTCCATGGCGGAACCTAAACTTTGAGAAAGGGTAAAGCGCAAGTTATATGTTTCCACAATGACAGTGCTGCTCTTTTGAGGACACAAAAATCAGTCATAATAATTAATTGTACCATAGATTTAATGTTTAGGAAAAATGACCGAATGCTAAATGATATGTTTGTTTGCTAAGTTTTTTTTTTCGAAAATGCAAGAGAGCTGCGCTTCTTTGTATTAGAGAGAAAGGAAAGGCCCCCATACATCACATCATACGGGGACCAAATATGAGAGGTGGTTATATTAAATTGCATGATCACCTTGAATATAGTGGGAAAAAAAAGGACCCGGCCACCAAACTGAACTCTAGCACTAAGCTCTAGACTTTTTTTTTTCTCAAACGCGCGGGAGAACTGTGTATCATTTATATTAAGAAGAATAAAGTAGTGGGTTTAGAAAACCCATACAGCCACACACACATACACACACACCCTTTTACATATAATGGTGTATCTCTCACACTTTTCAAACTTGACCCAAGACCACTAGAGGGACTCATGCATTGACTGGCTCTAGAACAAGGAGATTGGATAATCCCCAAGCCCCAGCCAAACTGAGACCTTTTTTGGTCTGAACATCAACCCCATAGTTTGTACTTGCCCACCATGCATCAAAGGTGTTTTTGTCAGGCTGGGGGGAGAGGTCCTGCAGGCCAACCTTATGCAGAATGTTGTACAAACTTGTCTGGAAAAGACACATGAGATCAGTAGATGATCAATCGTTTCCTCAGCCTGATCACAGCGCAGGCAGCGTTCAGGGTGGGGCAGACCTCTTTTAGCAAGATGGTCCGCAGTCCGGCACCTATGTGCCACTAACCAAACCTTATGCAGAATGCTCTAGACCTTGTAGTTTCTTTGTTTGCTAAGTTTTATCAGGTGACAAAAAACAAAGTGACATGACAGTATAAAGAAAAGGTCTACCTTCTCCATCTCCTGCAGGGATCGGTTCATCATAAGACTGCTCTCATTTAGTTGGTGTGCTAATTCAACCATTTCATCAATCAAACCTTCTCGCAGCTGTCTGCAAAGAAAGAGGTGAAACAGCATGTATAATCAATTTCATTCATCCATTTATGTAATGCAAGCCTAAACTCTTCATTGCAAAGGGTGCTCGTTCGGGAAAGAGAAAATAAAAATTCAGTTTGTCAAACAAGAAACATCTAAACCACACACAGCCTCTGCCACATTATTCATGAGAACAGTTGAAGAAACTGTAAAAAGGTTGTAGATATGCCAATAGGCAAAAAAGAAAAAATTCCAAACCACTAGAAAAAATGGAAATTCAGTTTATTAAACAAGAAACATCTAAAGCACACACAGCCTCTGCCATATTATTTTTTTTTTTTGAAGCAACAGGAGGAGCCAGGGGCTCCTACTGAAAATTTTATAAATATAGAAGAGAGTACAAGGAAAAAGAAAACAAAGCAAAAGAAAAGACTATACTACAATACAGAACTGAACAGAACAGGGGGGAGGAATCAGGGTACATCAAAGGACAGGAAAAAATCCATGAGAACAGTTGAAGAGACTGCAAAAAGGTTGTAGATATGCCAATAGGCAAAAAAGAAAAAAAAATGGCAAACCACTAGGCATAATACAGTAAATAAGAGATGATGGTTAACATGAAAATGAACCAATTTTGAAGGTACCTTAAATAAGAGATGATGATTAACATGAAAATCAATCAATTTTAAAGGTACCTATGTTCGTCAATTCGAGCCTTAGCTGCTCCATCCAATATGATAGGTGCTCCAGCATCTCTTTCCTTCTCACTGACAGTTTGTTCACCCTCCACTTGGGAACCACTTAATAAAAAATCATAAGATTACACAGATCTACCATAAGGAGAAGGATATGTTGCAAATTTTCACATGCATGTGAACATAGTTAACTTACATCAATCTCCTCCTTAATCCTGAGGATAAGACAGTCGGACTTCCAACGTGGTGCCCTTTAGGACTGTGTCCTTTGATTTCATTTACTGCTTTTGCATCATCTGGCTAAACCAGTACAAATATAGTTATAAGAAGTGCCGATATGTGTACTACAGATCATAAATCATACTTCTGCATCTAAACAACAAGGCACCTAAATATTGATAATTTACAACCGCAATACCAAACGACAATGTTATCAAATAATCTAATCAATCCTAGTCGCCATGGCACCGATAAACTCGACTAATCGTGATTAATCGTGACTAATCCTAGTGCATAGCTGATTGCCATGGCACCGATCAGCCCAACTAATCGCAATTGATCACAATTAGTTACACGACTTGATAAGCCAAACAATATAACAGCAGAATACTACATGATACTTACTCATGGTATGAAAACCAGAAATATTCCAAGCACTAAACTGCGTGTAGTGTACACTATGCACCCCATATTTATCGAAGTTAACATATTAATAATAGAACTTAAAGTATTCGTTACATTTACTAACATTTCATGAAGGTATAATATTACTAAGAATTTGATCATTAAACAACTTCATAATCTTTATGATAGTATGATAGTTATAGCCAAGGATATACTTTCGAATAAGATGTAATGTAACACTTCAGCCTTGAATGGACCTTGAATTTGACTACTTCCTTCAATATCGTCCTAAAAATGTTATTAAGAAAACTCTAATAACCATTTTAACATGAAACTTAAAAGGTATGGCAGGAATTGATTTGTATAGAATTCACGGTTGATTTGCACATAGTTACTAAATTCAAAATCACAAGATGCAAGAACAACTCCATAAATACCCATCCATATAGATGCAGTCCATCACATAACCAACCAATGAAAAATGGCAGTGGACAATTTTGTGGGGCCTCAAGGAGATCCAAGCTCATACTTTATACAACAGTTAGACAGCAAGACAGCGAAAACTCATACCAGTTCAGGAGCAAGTATTGCAGCAAGTTCTTCAATCTTGTGTGAATATTCATCCAGTTTTCCTTTTGAAACACTGAATCAACAGGAACTCACGAATTAACAAATGTTCAGATGTTGCAGTAATAACACAAGTAATGACCAAAATAACAGATGTCAAAAATCACTACTCTGGATCACCAAACCAGTATTTTCATTATTCTGAATAAACAGGTCAAGAAAATGCTAGAATGTTTGGTGAATTCAAAGCATGCTATCTATTAATGGACATAAATCAAAATATACAGTTCTAGAGTTTGCACAAGCCTATTATGCTTGTAAAGTGAGCAAGTACATTAAAGCAAACATAAGACAAAAGGAAATATCTAACTTATTTAACACTTAAAAATGTGAGGTACCAAAATAACAAAATTGAATAAATAGCCCTTATTTTGGCATCCACAGAATGAACAAAGGGGATCAATGAGTCGATGGACTGCACTAGAAAAAAAATATTGATTAATTTACGCATCATTCGATACTGTTTACTGAGTCCTTGCTTGACATATTATTATGAAGTATCCTTCGTGGCGAAACCTCATTCATCAGCACACAAATGAAATTGTTCTAGAATATAGTAATACGCCATTAGTGCATATTAGAAGCCAATTAATTTGTTAAAAACAGAGCTTCATTCTACTTCTTTGATTCATCTTGGAATATAGGTTGCCACCTAATGCATTGGTTAGATGAACCAGTGCAAGATAGGAATGGATTAACAGATAGGTTTGCAACTTACTTAACAGTTACTGCCGTGGTCCTAACCCCTAAGGTAGGAGGGCCACGGCTGCGTGAGTTCGTAGCTGGAGCTGGGCAATGGAGGCGCCAGGGTTCTTCCCTGGGCCCAAGGAGGGGGGATGAGATTAGAGAACAGCAGGGAAGATGAGAGATTAGGATAACTTCATTGCCTGTTTTCTCAGATGGTCTGCGAGTACACATATAGGAGCAAGGCTCCTTGACTCTACTGCCAGGCATTAATGAGCCAGCTGCTACTCTTAATTAAAGGAGCAATATCTCCTTGGTACAGAGGCCCAGTCATAACTAACTGGCTGCTAAACCCTTCCACTACTCTTCTTGATCAACGTGAGGCCTTAAACCTCACCCACCCTGTCTTCAATAAGCTCCTGGCCACGCATGCCCTTGTGAGCTGTGCCTCGTGCTCGAGGCCGGCGGCTGTACTGTCGGCCCCACATCACATCTCTCCCCCCCTCGACGAGCAGCTCGTCCTCGAGCTGGAAGGTGGGGTACCGGGCTTGGAAGCTGTCGATGTCTTCCCATGTCGCGGAAGCTGCTGGTTCTCCTTGCCAGTGGACCAGGACTTAACGAACGCCCTTGGCGAGGCGTGTGCGCGTGGCGCGTTCTGGTACTGGCTGACTAGCACCATTGTGAATGGGAGGCAGGGCTGGTGGAGAAGCTGGTGGAGCGCCGACAAACTTCTTGAGCAGCCCGACGTGGAAGACGTCATGGAGGCGGGCGCGAGGAGGCAGCTCGAGGCGGTAGGCGACCTCGTTGATGGCGGCGGTGATGCGGTATGGGCCGTAGAAGCGAGGGCGCAGCTTGCCCTTCGTGGTGTCAGGCTGTGAAGCCGGGGTGCGGTGGTGAAGGCGGAGCCACACCCAGTCACCCACGCTGAAATGAATGTCGCGGTGGTGGTTGTCGTAGAAGCGCTTGTACACGGCCTGGGCCTGTTCCAGCCGTGCCCGAGCATCAGCCAGGAGCTCGTCGCGTTCCGCCATGGTCTTGGCCACTGCTGCCACACGAGTTTCACCCGGCTCATATGAGTGGATGGATGGTGGCTCGCGTCCATACACGATCTGGAACGGCGTTGTCTTCAGGGTGGACTGGTACGCCGTATTGTAGATGAATTCTGCCCATGGCAAGCAACGCAGCCACTGCTTGGGACGGTCGCCGGTCATGCAGCGGAGATACATGACAATGACCTTATTGGCAGCCTTCGTCTGTCCATCAGACTGCGGATGAAAGGCTGTAGTCATGTGGAGCTTGATCCCTGCAAGTCGCATCAATTCTTTCCAAAATAGTGAGGTAAAGACTGGGTCTCGATCAGAGACGATGGACTGTGGCACACCATGCAGGCGCACAATCTCAGAGAAGAAAGCTTGAGCCACCGATTCCGCTGAGTAGGAATGAGCCAGCGGAATAAAATGGCAGTATTTCCTGAACCGATCCACCACGGTCAGAATTACTGACTTGCCACCCACCTTGGGTAATGCTTCAATGAAGTCTAGACCTATGTCAGTCCAGATCAAGGAGGGCACTGGCAGAGGCAGGAGTAACCCAGCCTGGTGTAGATGCTCTGTCTTGTATCACTGGCATGTGACGCAGGCCCGGACAAAGTCCTGGACAAGCGCCCGGAGGTTGGGTGCATGGATGTCGCGCTGGAGCCGATGGAGGGTGCGCTGGACGCCCTCATGTCCGTCCTCATGGACAGCAGTGAGGAGCTCCTGGAGGAGAGGGGCACCCGGCGGCAGGTTCAACCGGCCCTTGAAGGTGACCAAGCCATCGGTGATGGCCCAGGGAGCTGCGCGCTGTGTAACATTCTAAATGTTAATCAAGTGCATTGCATTTGCATCATTGCATAAAGCATCATTTTGCATTTGATTGCAAGCAAAAGCTATTGCAAGTTTCTATGTGTGCAATATATATGAATGTTAACAATCCTCAAAAGTGGGTTAAAAATATTTAGAATTATGTTTGAGATAGGGTTTATATACAACTTTTTGCTTAAACATGCTCACATGTGATGATAATGTCCATTATGCTTGTTATCAAGTTACTAAGTAGCTTAACATGTAAGTATGTGATTTATTCAGTTTTTGGGGTTAAGCCCTAAATGAAAGTTGTAGTACAAAATATATGCAACAACTTTTATTTAAGGCTCTAGAGCTGAATCCCATCCTAAATTGCTCAATTAGTGGCCCTAGATTTGAATTTGAAGTAAAATCAGGAAAGGGACTTAGAAGTCTGGAAATTCAGCAAGAAAGTTCAATGTTCAGGGCTATGTATTGTTATTTTTCATGAACTAAAGTCTGGAAACCAGTTCACCTTTTTCTGGTACAAAGCTTGTACTTTCATTCCATGGAATTGGTTGGGCTTGATCTTTTCTGGTTTGTCATTAAATAAGTGCCAAAGAGTGCTAAGTGTGGTAATTAGTCTCTAACTTAACTGAATGAGTTAGGCAGTTTGTTTTTAAGGTGATTTAGAGCTCTGTAGTTTGCAAACCATTAGGAATTAGATTTCGAGCTTTCAAGTGGAGTTGTAGTGCATCTATCAAATATTGCAACGGTGGAATTAAATTGCAATTTGGTAACTTGAGCAGGGAGTTAGAGAGAGGAGAAGTAGGCGGTTTCAGTCGGCTACAGTACTCCTGCAGCAGCAGCTTCTCGTCGGCACCTCTGTGCCCACCGGCGATTGGTCGCCGTTGCCACGCCATGCTTGGCTTGTTGCTCATGTCGCGCTGGAACCAATGGACTGAGGAGTTTGTTTCCCGCCCATACCGTCGTGCCCATGCCGTGCCACCGGCCGTCCAGCTCGCCGCCGATTTTATTCACCGCCACACTGCTCACCGGCGACACGGGAACGGTTCCCCGTGCTTCGTGCGGGCGTAGCCGTGCCCTGCCCGCCGCGTGGTCAAGTTCGCAAACACTCTGGCTGCCTCCCAGTGCCACCATTGCTTATAAATAGCCATTGCCGGCCGTCGTGCGATCTTTTTCTTCTCCTTCACTGCCGACGACCGAGAACCTTTCGCCGTTAAAATTCACCGCCGTTGCTCTGTCACTTTCCAATTGCGTTTGACAATAGTTCCGCCAGCTCTCTACGCCTCGATTGCAACTAGTGTCACGGGTTGCCATCGACCGAATCGCCCAGACCACCCTCGTCTCCCTCGCGGCCGGCCAGAACGCCGCCGTGTTTGACACCGCCGTCGCCAAGCTCCCCCAGTGAGCTCCCCATCCTACTAGTTGATGTTTCGTGTTCGCTTTGATCCGTAGAACGTAATCAACATGTCCTTTCTATCTCTACCGTGCAGGACACATCGGAACAACCCTTCGCCGTCGTGTTCACGTCACCGGAGCTACCTTGTTCCGCGACCAACCACTTCTGAACCGTCTCCGACGCACCCTACGTGAGCACCATGACCGTAGATGATCACTAATGGTTGCCAACACTACTAATTTAACTCTATGGTACATTAACGGCCGGAACGTGCTGCGCCGGCGAGCTTAAGCTCTGCCGAGCCACCGCCATGCGGTCAATAGCGTAGATAGGTTTCTACCGTGCGATTGGAGAGCAGGATGTGTCCACGGTAACGTTTTGCTTGCAGTCGTAGCCCTAACACCGCCAAAGAAGCAACCGTTGATCGCCGCTGTTGAGGCCGTGCTCCGCCGTGCCACCATGGCCGTCAGAGTACGCGCCGTGGTACTCGGGGAGGCCAAACAACCCCCTAGGAAGGCGCGCGGGGTTACCCCGAGCACACCGGTCTTGACCTCGTCGTCGGTGACCTCGCCGCCGGGCGAAATCGCCGATCAACGGCCGGCGCCGCCGCCATGTCAGCCCGAACTACTGTTCCTGACTGCCGGGGCCCGCCTGTCAGCCACCGCCGCACTGCGGCCTTGCGAAGGAAGAGCCACTGTGCACGGCTGTTTCCTTTTTTATTTGAAATTCTAAATAGTGCTACAATTTTTCTTTTTGTATAAAATTTATTTGAGCTCCAAAAATTATGAAAATTTTTGTATGACTTCCCTGTGATGGAATCTATGTGGGAAAAAATATAAAACCTGGAAAAGTAGTTATTTTTGTTTGATCTAAAATTGCTCCTTTTAATTAATAAATGGATGTTCCTTGATTTTTCTAGAATAAAATATTGATCCAAAAATCATGAAAATTATTTTGCAACCATTTCATGATATTCTTAACCTTCACAAAACGTTTGAGAAGAATTTGAGGATGTTTTATAAAATCATTATTTCTAAAATTAGAAATAAAAGAAAAGGAAAGGGTATGATTTCATGTGTGTTATATTTGAATCTTCTAAATTCATACCTTACTGTTTTTAGATTCTCAGAGTACTGTTTGGCCTTAAATTATTTCAATTATTTTATACATGTCTTATTATTTCATGTCATGTTCTTGGAATATATAAACAAGTGTGTATGCATTATATATACCTTTAAAAGAGGACAATTGCTATGTGATACTTGTGTGCCTTTCTAAGTTACCATTTGCCTTGGACTATGATACCTTCATAATTTTGATATTTCCTTATTGAGCAATAAGAGTTCTAATACACTTGTTAGCAATGGATGCTTGCTACTTTTTAGTAGTTGCATCAATTCTCCCAGAGAGGAGATATGCACCTACTCGTGTGATTTAAAAATAAGTAATCTTGGCCTCTTTTAAACAATCTTGATAATATAGTGTTGTCATCAGAGAAAGAGAATTGCACACATGGAACCTTATGTAGTTTTTCATCATTACCATTAACGTGATCATCGCATTGTGCATCAATTCATGTTATAGTAATTCACCTTGCGAATTCTATATGCATTCTTGGTATTTATACAATGCATACATTCATATAGGATCCGAGGGAGAACCTACCATCGAGTATACCGTGATCGAGGAGGATCCGCAGGAGTCTCCACCCGGAGGAGAAGAAGGAACCACTGACTCGATCGCTGCCGGACTGCCCAAACCACAGTCCCTCTACCTTTCACCGAGGCAAGCCCCGGAGCATTCTATTAACCTATTCTATTTTGAAATGCAATTATTTACTCTCATTTACTTTACTTTATATATTACGTCTATAGGCTTTGCGTGATACCGTTGTTGCATGAATCCCTTGTCCACTTAAATATACCTTTTCCATTCCACTAGTTTGAGTAGATAGCTTTAATGCTTAGCCATGCCTAGATGATTAGAAGACGGATGATTCCTGTCATCCACAATCCGAGGTTGGTACCTGTGATGTCCTTAATCATGTGGTGGTTAATAATTGGAGACCGGACGGAATTTGGTGTTTTCCGTCTGTGTCGATTACGGACCGAGCCGTATTCTGGACCTAGGTGTGAGATTGAACGTACCTTCACATAACCGCCAAATAACTCGTTTTGACGGTGAAATTGGTTAGCTTATTCGAGGTAGTTCTTGAACCGCTTATGCATTGCTGGGACGATCGAAAGGTGGAAGGGTACTGTCCAAGACCCTGTGTGACTACGGGCTACGGGCTGAACAGGCATGACTTGTGAGGATGCAGTACCATGAGCTTTGCATAGTGTGATCAAGCCTATCTTTCGAATAGAGCGGCAAAGGACTCGAAAGGGCTTTGGTCCGGCTTGCAAGAGTGTGTGATACGGGCTTTACCCAGCTGGTGTAATCGATTCGAATCGCCGTCTCTCCCGGATAGTGTGAAACTTGTACCTTTTCGCAGAGACGTAGTTAAGAAATGATAACTAAATGTTGAGATTGGACGAATTATACTGGATGCCTCACTTAATAGAATTGTTTGCCATAAGTGTAAGAAAAGAGCGTAGTCAATGCAAAAGTAGTGCTAAATAGCTAAAGTACACTTGACTTGTAACAATTGAAATAAGGATCAAATTTAGTAAGCAATTTCTGCAAAGCTTGCTAGGCGACAAACTTTCCTTTCATACTTGTCATGTACCCTTGGAGCCTTTATCTTTTCTCTGTCGGGTAAGTCTTGCGGAGTACAATTGAGTACTCAGGGTTTTACCAATCGTTGCAGGTGACCTGTTATCTGAAGGTTATTGCGTTACGTGCTATAATCCTATGGATGACGTGGATGAGTAAAGGCCATCGGGCTTGGCCATATCTATAACTCTATCACCATGCTTGTAAAGGAGGCTTGAATAAAACTGGTGATGTAAAAACACTTATGGTATTATAGTTTGAAATAAAGACTACTTTTATGTAACATATTTGGAACCGGTGTTGTAATAAGATTCGATGTATAATTATTTCCGCGGTACTCTGTATGCTGATGTATGGTATACCTTAATCATGATCCTGGATGTATGATGATTTACCGAGGTCCTTTGTGACACTCGGCGGACTACCGGATTCATTCGAGAAGCGGTATATGCATGTCAACGTTATTAACGGGGACAGTTACGCTTAATCTCGGATGAATTGGTCGGTTACATCACAGTGGTACGAGCAGGGATTAAGGTTAATATCATCATCGGGGTATTTAAAAACAAAAGCCTTTTGGTTTTGGAAAAGTTTAAATTGAAACAAAACTAGTTTTATCTAGGATTTCAGATTTCAAAACTTCACCAGTATCAAACCTCCAGTTAAGCCCGCATAAGGACTATCAGGTGGCTATGCTAACTTTGGGGGTTTCATTTATTGCATGTGTGTGAATCAATGCCTCTACGCTCAGGTAAGAAGATAAGTGTGAATGGTTATCTTGTCACCCGATGACCTAAGGGTGGTGGTGACCTCATATGGAAGTATATGCACATGCATATATGAAAGTATGCAGTATAAACTGTCTTTTAAATTATGTAACGATGCACCTACGCCCAGGTAAGAGTGAGTTGGGAGAGCATGATCGGACAAACGCCGGTCTAGGGGAGTGCTAGTGTGGTTACCGGAATATTTACATGTTACACACATGTTCATATGAAGGTACTTAATTGTGGGTGATATGATGATGATTCGGGTAGTTTAGTGCTACATGTATGTATACGGGGTATGCATATGTGGGGAGCATTTAAAGTTACTGCTTTCATTGTGTGGATATACATGTCATGTGGGATGCGGGCTAAAATGAATTTTCTGCAGGTACGCTAACTACGAAAACGTGTAGTAAATCATTTAGGTACGATTTGATGAGAGCACGTAGGATTGCCACCGTTTAGTATCGATTAGAAATCCGTTCTTTTCTGAATTATGTGAGGACGAGTAGAAGCAAGCATGCATCATGATCATTCATTTGCTTATCTTGTTGCATTAATGTTCTCCCCCCTTACAATTTATAGATAAGTAAAAGTTTGATTTTAATATGATATCAATTGCTCATTGTATCACATATGATAACAGAAAATGGAGCCACTGGCCTATACTGAGGAAGGTACTCTGTTGGAGCATTTTGGTACACTCAGTTTGCTTTGGAAGGTGTTGGAGAATTTTGGGTATACTACACCACCAGTCTACCGTTGGAGGCATACCCGAGTTTATGGTACTCCAGGGTGTGCCTTACTTCTTCATATTCCAGCTTTAAGTGGCACTTCTTCTTGGCATGAAATGAGAGTTGAAAAAGAGGGATTAAATGAGTGGGAAGCCAGGCAAGTAGCTGCTTTTGACATACTCTAGAAAATATGTCAGGAGCATACCGAAGAAATAGGAACCACTCTTATGTGTCTTTTTCCACCCACAGATCCTACTAATGAAAGTTGGAGCCAATGAGGGATTACTTTGACCGATACAAGCTTACCCAACCATAATCCTACCCTCACTATCACTGCCATTGCAAACTTAGCCATCACCCAAGCTTACAAAGCCAGAGAAGCCTCCCACAATTTTTGGCGCCAGAGGTATAACCTTTGCAACATAGACTTGAAGGTGACCGAGAACTTGTGGGAGTCTCGCCAAAAATACCACAAATGTAGTGATGGACTATGCCATCCAACACGAATTAAATATGAATCACCAATATACCATGATGTGGAATGAGACCATAAATTTAGAGCAACAAAGAGCTACAGCTGAAGCGCGTGTGAATGAAGCGTAAGCAACTAAAAATGCTTTGTCCCAAGAGCTTGCCGAGGCTATCGAGAATTTTGAATTTGCTTGAGCATAATTTACTAGAGCAAGTAGATGAAGCAAATGCCACCATTGCTAATCTTCAAGAACAACTCAATGCGTTGCAAAGTTGCGGTGCCACCGAAGGTAACGGCGGGAGAAGCATTAGATGAATTTGAAGAAGATGAGATGGAGCTCATAGAAGAT